>CM030369.1:61830162-62192590 GCA_003604175.2 Clonorchis sinensis | reverse complement strand
TATAAGCGACCCACAATTCTAGTATTTCTGGCTTTCCATGGCGCATTTGACTCAGTTGACAGACCTGTTCCGCTTGACACGCTTGCCAACCAAGGAATATCCCGGAAGTTCCTGAATATAATAAGCTCCTTGTATTTCCAGACTTCTGGACCTGTGAGAGTATATGAAGAGCTCTCCAAAAGCTTTCGTACACAAAGTGGTGTCCGTCAGGGATGCCCACTCTCCCCATTCCTGTTTAACTTCGTGATCAATGAAATCATGAGACGAACGCTGGAAGGTCTCCAAAACCCAGGTGTTCAAATAGCCTGTGACGAAAACCTTGTCGATCTGGAGTATGCAGACGACATCGTTCTCATCTTCGAAGAGGAGCAGAAGGCGCAAGTGTTTTTGGATGAACTGACCAAAGTCATCCCGTCCTTTCTTACGCACTTTGCACCCAAAAGTATAAGGCCATGCTCTTGGACATCCAGTCACTGAACACACCAATTACAATCCATGGAGAGGCACTGGAAGTTGTGGAGCGTTTTACGTATCTTGGAAGTTGTATTAGTTCTGATTATAGTGTGACAGTGTGTGAGCCTTGCGCGGATCTGCAAGGCTCGGGTGGCGTTTGCTAATCTCAGACACCTATAGCGACAAAGTGGTGTATCCCTGAATCTCAATGGACGTGTGTATCAAGCTACAGTGCGGGCTGTTTTGTTGTATGGCTGTGAGACTTGGCCTGTTCGAGCAGCGGAACTGAAACGTCTTCAGGTGTTCGACAATCTCAGAACCAAAGCTCGTGTAAGTTGGTGTGGGCAAATCCGTAACGAGGCAATTAGAAAGCGAGTTTTTGGTTGTGTAAGGGGTACTTCCACTGAAGAATGTGTCAAGCACCAGAAGCTGCGTTGGTTGGGACATGTGTTGCGTATGCCTGCTCATGGTGTATCGGAGAGACTTCCGTTCTCCATGACCAGTTCAGGGTGGCGGAATCAGATAGGTGGCCAATCCTTGACCTAGCAGAGGGGTATGAAGGAGATCACGAAACCTTTGGGTGCTGCCGTTTTCCAGGATGGGGACCGCGCCATCCCCACTGCGCCTGGTTGGAAATACTGCAAGATATGGCTGCCAACCGATATCAGTGGCTATCTGGTTGTCAGTTTCTATCCAGATTGCCTGAATGTGTTTGGAGGTGTAGGCACCTCGGAATTATTGTAGTAAGCTAGTACCAAGTCCCTTCCCCATCCACCTTTATTCTTTTCTTCATAATAGGGCTTCCAAATAAATCAAGATTGTACGGCAGTGAAGCATCGATGTTGAATACTGATGTCATGCTGTCGATGATGATGGTGATGATGACGAACCGTAGAGTCAAACTGATCAAATTGCGATCATCTATCAGTGGCACGGTTCACTGACAGCTGATCGTTATGAAATACACAGGTTGATTCATATTATGCTTCCGTCCAGTGCAGAGTTCCACTAGCTTCCTCAGGTAGAGAACTATCAGCTTAGGAGCATAAAAGCCTTACGAGCCATAGGTCAAATCAATATACTAAAGTTTACTATGCAGAGCTCTATAAACGGCCTCCTCGGAATCACATTTACCGGAAACTGGACGAGGTAACCTCAGTTGTGCGTGAAGTCGGAGACGCTGTCTGCGGTGTTTCCGACCGCACAAACGGAAACCAATTCTTAGAACGGTCGACATCACTCCATTATGAGATCCTCTACTTTCGGGCTCAGAGCATTAGGCCATAAGAAAGCTCAAACCTAGTATTTGTGGGAATAGAATCGTCCAGCTGTAACACCCTTCCGGTGCCTAGCTGCCATGCCGCCCGAGGGAAGCACGAGGGCTGAGATACTGCCAGGTTGCCCAAGCCTAGACAGGGGAAGTCGAGAGGCAGAGGCGGGATTCGAACCACGGACCTTCCGATAAGTAGATTCGCGCTCCAACCACTTCGGCCTTCTCGCCCCAAGTGGGGCAACGCAGTGCATATTGAGGCGTAATAAAACCAGAGATTCTGGGAAATAGAGGTGGACAATACGGTTGGGAGTGCACTGAAGCTGCTCCAGCTAATCGGCAAACCAGGACCTGAAAGTCCTTAAGTAAGCGAGTTCACCAAAGATAATATTAGAAACCGAACATATAATGAAGCCCAGCGTCCCAACCGTTGGGTGGAATGCTACATGCAACCATAAAATACTGTGGCAAAAATGTTGACATGGCAAAGATGGTATTACACATGGATTACGGCAGGCTGGATATACGGATCACCTCTACCGAAATGGTCAACTAAACCACGATAACACCTTTCGGGTTTCGTAGTTGTAACCTGACTGCGCTACGTACCGCAGCTTAGGCGGGTGAAGTGAATACCCAGCAAGACAACGACTCACCTGGATACTCCATGTATATTTGTTCAGTTTCTTCACAAGCGTGAAGTAAACCTGCATGCTCAAACTATTTTGTGAGAGAAAAGCTGTAGGATCCGCGGCGAGACCACAGGATCACCAAAAATTTAAAATTGCCGCGATCGATCATACAACATTAATTCAAAGGGCTACAGTAGATTCAGCGATACGGGCGGTTGGATTCCATAAACAGGACGGAGAGCGAGAGAATCCCTTTTACTAGATACTTTCGGGCTCAGTGATTCCCCGTGGGCTCCGTGAGCAGGTCGGTTACTTGTTCTTTGGATCGAGCTGAATTTCTAGGCCACGCTGGTTCGCTCTGCAATCCATTCCTCCATTGTTTCTAGTGCCGCTTAGGGCTTCTCTTGAAAACCGCAGATGGTATATTCGGGTTAAGGAACTGCGTTGCTCATGTTCGCCTCGATGATAGAGCTTTAGTTACTCCGAATTCAACCACAATGCGGTCAGCATCACGAGCGTCCAATATCCAGAAGCGAAGCACCTCGTGCTCGAGAATGTCGTCAGGTAATCTTTATGGTCATCTGAGGTCTTGAAGGTCCACAGAACTAACCACCGAACGAATGCAATGTTGGCAAGCAGGTGTTTGGCTACCTTTATTCGCGAGTGCCTCCTTCAGACTTGAACCAGTTTGTTAAGATAATACTGGATTTTCCTTGGTCAACGCATTTGTGTCTGATCAGCCCGCTTGCGAAGTACGGCGACATGATACTAGGATTAAACGCGCAACTCTGCTAGAGTTCTTGGTGTCCGCAAACCGTGTTGGTTACTGGTTGCCGAGGCCATGGCCCCAGTGCGTTCTGTCCTTTCACCTGCAGCGAGTCAAACAGCGGTCTCGATATTGTGGTGGATTACCCCGTGTGATTTCTGCCCCACTGCGGATGCTGTTCAGACTCTGGTGAATACAAATGGGATGCTAATGACTAACTACATCACAGTGACATGTGTTTCTTTTGGTTACAACGTTTCAATACTAACGTTAACTGAGTCAGACGGCAGACTCACTCGGGTAAATAAATTTCGTCGTCCTGGCCCAAGTGAATATTCTGCTGTAAGCCATTGAGTGAATTTGGTGCGTATACTACAGGGTCTAGTTGACGGAATGAGGCATAATGACCTGTAATTTGGTCATAACTGCACGCCTCGCCTTAACACCACGTGCTGACATAAGTCCAATCGGGGTTAGATAAACTAATTGGTAGGCTAATTAGAATCTAACCGTATTGCACTGGCTGCTCACACGTGTTCGGGTCATTATTGAAAAGACTTTGGGTTTCTGGGCCAAGCCCTGCATGGGCTTTGCTAAAATGGTTGAGACTGTAGTGTGTAGTGTGGAAATCCCCGGAGCCAAAGCAGAGCGTAGTGGAACAGGGTGTTTTAATCCGACCTTTCAGTTGCGACGACTACCTAGGATCTCAGTGGTATGCCGAAGAATCGAAAGTGGTTTGATGCTTGGACCGACAGTCGCTCGCTTGCTGACTTGTCTCCGTACAGCTTTTATCGTTAAGCATCTTGGCCATCTCCGTGTTCTTTGTTGAGCATGATTAGTCTTTCTTGCCTCGTCACCACAATTTGCCCAACAGCTGAGTCGACCAAAATGGATGCCCCTCATTATATCTGGCTGGTATCATGACTGTTTTTGCAGGCTTTTTCCATGCAGGTTTGCGGCTGCCGCGCATCAGGCGGTGTGATTTCGGACGAATGACCGAACGCGGTGCCTACATCTATTATTGTCTATGATAAACGAAGTTGTTCACTAAGGCGTTGGAATGTCTTTGAAATGTGGTATGTAAGCTTCGACCACAATCAGCATCTCAAGTAGGCGCGCCAGCGAGAGACTTTCATAGTGTACAAGAACCAATTGACTGTACCAGGAGAGGCGTTCTGTTGACATGAGGGCACTTTTTACCGGCGGTGCATCCAACTTCACCATCACGAGAGCTAGATAGCCGCGAAGTTAAGCCCCCCGGCAAGTCAGCATAAGAAGCGCCGATCGTACCAGTGAACGTCTCTGATGCATGTAGTGTGAGGAGTCCGTCTGAATATGGCTACGACAGATCAGAAATGCATTAGGCACAACTAGACCACTGCTAGTGTGTTTTAAGGATGTATGTAGATAGTCAAGAAGGTATGTTTTAGCCCAGTCATAAGTAAATGTATTTACTTTCTTCCCTGCCAAATGTGAATGTGATTGGTAGGTTTGTTCCACCAGCAATTCCCTCGCGCATCCATGAGGCGCAACATCGCAAATTAATGCGCATTTTCAGCAAGACGAGAACACGGAACTCTGGCGGGCCAATGCAAATTCTGTTCCATCATATCTTGCTTTCAAATGCAAAGGCCTCCATATATGTGTTGAACGGGCTTCGGGAGGCATCGGCTTTCGACTTCACGGTGACGCCATTGACATTTTCACCCCGCCCTCTGTCTCTGTGGTGAGGAGCACACCCTTAACATACGTAGTGGCATACAGTGGACTGGGGTAGCAAAAGGCAGACTGAGCCAGTGCAACAACGATGAATATGGGAGTCACGTCCATGGAGACCTACAATTGTTTCATTACTCTTAAAGAATAAGGACGTCTGCATTCATTTTCTCTTCCAGTGTATACGTCGTTACCATTTAGCGGCAAACAAGGTCCTTTAAGCTGAATAGAATAAGCGCGCCGTGCAGCCGGCCTGCGTATCTGAGCGATAGCGGCCACTGTGTTTTTGGTTTTCCTTTCCTATTTCGTCAACAAGTGCAAACATTAGGTCGTTTGCGTGCAGCTAGAGGGGTCTATTAGAGACCTTAATCCGCCTTTCACAATTAAATGGTCGTCTTTAGGAAGCTCGCCGATTGCTCAGTGGTGCCATCCTCTTCACGCCACTGGTCTCACAAGCTCAGCCCAAGTTTAGTCTACCCGATGAATAACAAGCAACTATATACTACACCCTGCGGGAAGCCATTAGGGACTAAGGTTGACTACGCAGTGACAACAACCTCATTACTCCCTCTTTCACATCAATAGACATGTCATCTAACAGAGAATCAAAGGAGAACGATTCTGGGAACGCAGCCGTTTACTTTCAGGCTGAAGGGGGTTGCTTGAACTGATCAATCTAGGAGACATGGAGCGGGGTTTTGAGCCGCCGCCATAAACGGATTTCCTGGAGGATCCTTGCCTCAACTTATCCACACAATACGGACGACTTCGTGCGGGCAATAATCATTTTCCTCGGGCAACAGGCTCCCCGAGTAGATCATTAGTCCGCAGTGAAATGTGTGGACCCTGTGTAAACGGACACTTATCCGGAACACCAAAACCCCCATCGATGAGCCTTTGGCCATAAAGGATACAGAAATTGCTTTGTTATTATGAACTCGATTGGGGGCCTAACCAAACGCTGGATTGCCTCAGCTTTGTCAGGTTATCGAGAGTGAAGCGGCAAATAAGAATCGTTGGATAGGTCGTCGCAAGGTCATAGAGACTCGCATTAACAAAGTTTAATAATAGTGGTCAGCTTGGCTAATGATTATATCCCTCAAGTACCCACGTGGTGATGCGCAAGCCGATGCTTCCTTCCCCATTGGCCATCCATGGAAGTCAGCACACCAAAAAGAAAAAGATGGCTTTGCCAGTAGTTTCAAGTGCAAGCTGGTATGCCGGGTGGCTCAGTGTCTTTTTCACTCACAAATTATTGAAGCTAGTTGTACGCTTACGTGTTAAACACCGGGAGTTGGAGGATCTTGGATGCGTGGATATTAAGTCCGTTTTTATTGGGTATTTTTACAAAAAGAAGGTTTCATAAGACTATTGCGCATTAGAAATTCAGGGAATCAAAAAAAGTACCGCTGACTTCTGTTTGTTGCTGTTGGTGCTGGGCTCGCCTCGGTTGAGTTTTGTGTCTGGCAACGCCATAAACCACAGATGAAGAAAAAACTGGCCTCTCATCTGTAAAAAAACGAAAGATAAAAAAATACACCTGGAATAGCCTGAAGATACTCTGCAATGGCCATGGCTTACATCGACGAGCATAGCTGTATCTGCCTTCGTCAGAACAGAGGCTACACCGCACCAAAGCCCACTCCATCAACCAAACAAAGAACACATCTACCCGCCGCTCCCAGCGGTAGACATGAAAGTCTTCATCATTGCACCACTTACAGATTATAGCAGTGCTTCGGGGACTGGTGACTATTTCTCTTGTACATGCTTTCTCTCCTGGTACTGTCCAAACCCATGTAACAGATTAACCAGTTATCTCGGAACTTCACTCCCGTCCGCCCTTATACATCTGATTTCCACACCACCACTTTGCATGCTTATATCGGCCTTTACTAGATCCCTTGTAATTTAATATCGTTTGTTAGCAAACCCACCCCCTTGGTCGCTAGTCTATTAAGTACAAATTCATCTATATCCAATTCCATACAATCACTTGTCATCACCCTAATCGCGACAGACGTCAACTTTTCTTTCAATATATAATACTGGACATTACCCCATTTGATGTCTTTTCAAACTCACCATGCCTTACTAATTTCATCCCACCCCCTCATCTTCCCAAGCTTCGAACTTCGGCAATGCCTGGTTTGGAGGACCTGGTTGGCTGTTACCCACTCCACCTGGCAGGTGATCTTCAACCACAGGATCCCAAAACGGACCAAAAGAACCCTGCGACTCCATATCGGCTTCGCTCCACCTTGTTTCCTCGGCCAGCCTGAAATGAATCCCGCTGCCCAAAGAACTACACACCCCAGCCCAACCACCTGACGTCCGTTACGGGCTGTCCAAGAACTGAAGCATGTCAGGCCAATGATGGCACGGCACTGCCATACCCAGTTCGATAGCACACCCGCAACTATTCCACTCCTTCTCTGGACCGTGCCTTCTTGCCCACTTGCTCCATTAACTGCAAATACGACGAACTCCCCAATCGACCCCAGCTGACTCCATGACACATTCATTCAAACCTGCTGAACTGTTGGTTGAAATTTAACCATCTCTGTGTTACTGTGCTTCCCACCAAATCCAATAACCTTCTATACAGTTCGCGTTCCGGCTCGTGTATGGCGCTGTCCTCTTTTCCCACCCAAAACCCCCTGTACTGACAGTCCCACCAGTCACACCTTTATTCTGACTGTAACCTTATGATCATGCCTGACGGCATGCTCCCACAAGTTGGGAATAAACATTATTATTATTATTATTATTATTATTATTATTATTATTATTATTATTATTATTATTATTATTATTATTATTATTATTATTATTATTATTATTATTATTATTATTATTATTATTATTATTATTATTATTATTATTATTATTATTATTATTATTATTATTATTATTATTATTATTATTATTATTATTATTATTATTATTATTATTATTATTATTATTATTATTATTATTATTATTATTATTATTATTATTATTATTATTATTATTATTATTATTATTATTATTATTATTATTATTATTATTATTATTATTATTATTATTATTATTATTATTATTATTATTATTATTATTATTATTATTATTATTATTATTATTATTATTATTATTATTATTATTATTATTATTATTATTATTATTATTATTATTATTATTATTATTATTATTATTATTATTATTATTATTATTATTATTATTATTATTATTATTATTATTATTATTATTATTATTATTATTATTATTATTATTATGTGCTCGGGTGCCTCTCTCTCTCGGTAACCAATGACGTTTGGTGCGTTGAAGGTAGTTTACGAGGACATAACCGCATAAAAACCGCCACAAAAATCCTGTTATCATGTCGCCGCCCAGGAACGATTCAGGTATCTGTGTCCAACGGGAGCCAAGTTGGAGCGCTGACCAGCACGAGTCTGTTTCCTCCCTGTAACAGTGTCCATTTTTGTGGGATCGTTTCATTTCGAAATGTGCAGCCTACTCGTTTTGCGTGTGGGCACTTCAGCTTCAAGCCAACGGCTTGGAAAGTGGTCTTTTCCCGTCAGAGCGTGTGTTATAAGGCTTCGCGTATGCATCGGGCCTACATTCAGGTATTGTTATGTCTTGTGTTCCTATAATGTCAGCTTTCGAGCCCTTAACGAAGCTGAAAAATAAAAACGTCTACATCAGCATAATTTTTCGGTGCTCTTACCAGTCTTGTTAATCCCAGTACCCCACCCCGTTTAGTCTGAAGACATTAGCTGAATGCAACTTTAGAGTCTGGCGTCGCGCTATGAAAATCAGATTATTCTCCGCTGACTAACTGGATTCACTCCTGGTTTGGGCCACAGTCACTCATGTTTGTATTCGTTTGTCCGACAGTCAGTTGTTGAATTTGTTTCAGAGATAACACAGATGTTTTTTGTTTTCCTCCTGTTCAGCTGTGCCGAGGAATAAATTTACCCAAAATCCTTCGTGTTATTTCCTCAGCAGTGTATTGTATCCATCAAATCTAGGCCAGACTGTGTGTAACTCAGCGTTAATTCTCTGGAGTGCTTGACTGCGCCCGATATCTGGCTTTTCGTCAACTGCGGGTTTATGACTTTACAAAGTGGTCGCACAATATTTGCCTGTTATTCCACTGCTGAAGTACGCAATTCCATTTATTTTGGAATGTCAACACGTTACGGTCCCACATAATGCGACTTTATCGGATATTTTGCTGAAGAGTAGCATGCATCGCTTGAGGTTTTGCGGCAAATGACTGTTTTGTTCTGCGTCATTCAAATTCAACAATCATGAAACTACAATCTGATATACGGAATAAGAGTTTTTGTCTGATCTTCTCCGGTCGGGTTTGTTGTTATCCTTCGGGGGTTCTGTTCACCCAAATGATGCAAAGGAAGACGGATGCAGCGTGCCTCTGTAAGTCTTCACCTGTAATCTGCAGACCTTCTCGCGCGATGACTTACGTGAAAAGTAATCTATAACCGACATGATTTGATTCCTAGGTGCGGTGTTGGTAACTATCGAAGGAAACTTATTCTACGTATCAGCTCCCCAAGGTGAGAAAAACAGTTATCTGATGAAATCGCGCACTTATCTACCTACCTACACAACGCGTTCACACTCCCTGTTGATAATGTCAGGAGTGCAAAGCCCATCGAACAAAGGGGTTTTTAAGCATCCGGTCCTGACAAGTGCAACAGTAGTTCAGGAGAAGAAGCTCAGGTGTTTCCAGACGAGTTGTATAATAAACGGTTTTGAGGTCTGCAGGCATCTTTGTGGCAACCCACTAGATATACCCGATGAGGTTCACCTTCTCCTTGCGTCACGAGTATACCACATGGCCGGTGCATTCAAGGGGTTGGCTAACACGAGCTCAGCATAGCACGTGGAAGCTAATGTAGGCAATGTAGTGGAGGGTGCACCGAATAATCAGAAGAACGACAAATGTCTTTCGAGTCCATTTTTTATGGTATGGGAAGGACATGCCGGATGAGTGGCAGGCATATAAACTTACCTTGTAAACTAGCTTTGCAGCGTCTGCTGGTCTAATCTCAACGTGCACCAAAAGCGCGTGTTTTAACCTGGGTGCCCGTCTGTTGGTTACCCTTGCAATGAGCCTGCCAGACTACGCGGTAAGAAGACACAGAAACCTGGACACAGCTGTACTGTCAGGACAAACATACGGAGCTTTGGCGTCAATATATAGGATGCCTAAGGGGCCAATTTTGGTCGCTTGCTGGTTTGTTCTGTCTATTCAATGGCAACGTTCCTGTCGTGAGCGACTTCACACTCACTCCGCTGGCCGCATGTTGCTAAGCAGTGTTTGGTAAAATCCGCCAACGCACTTGATATCAGGAACTTGTGGGACCAATGTTCACCTGGGGGACGCGTCGTTCTCTGCATCTGTGCTTTTTATACTTCTGAACACGTCCCGATAGAGTGTTTTGCTGGACCTCATTTGCGTGTCATGTTAGCATGCTTTTACTTCAGAGGAAGGCGCCGGTGAAGTGATCACTAATTTGCAACTTCCACGTGTAGCTGGAGTGCATTGGCGCCGGATATATAAAAGTCCAGGACGTCCATGAAAGGGATTACTGGACTTACGCGTGCGCAAGAAAGGTTCTTGACGTGCATCACATGGTGGAGTGGTCCGAAGGCACAGCCTCGAGGAACCGAGAATTAGAGTGGTTCAGATTACCACTATTGCTTGCGGCGATAGCAGGACTGAGAAATCTGAGGAATAAGGGTGCTGTGAGCCCTTGGAAACACCTTGTTGGATGTCCTACTAGAATAAATGATCCAACTCTTCGGCAACCATACAAATAAAGTAATGATTGAATAATCTGATTAGTTGAAGGGATTAAGTGGCGTTGAAATGTAGTCGTGCGTGCGCTGACGGATATTAATTCCCATGCTGAGGCATGTTTTACCACCAACTTAAAACCAAATCGCTGGGTACCGGTGAAATTTTCATTCAACTACTGATAGGAAATCTAATCGCTTTTGGGTTTTGTGAGGCGAGGGGTTTGTGGACTGCAGCGTATACTATCCGAGGATAATGTGCCATCAATTTTCCTCCGAGATCTGCCTTCCTTTTCTTATGACACGTCTTTGATCCATCCTGATGCAGTTGGATTGTTCGCGGCAATGTTGGTACGTTTGCAACCATAATCATGTGCTAGAGCTTGTGTCAGGTTTCAGCAAGGTAGAAATCCTACGGCAAAATAAAAAAGTGGCGGCAGATCACCTACTTCTTGGTAAACTACAAGAAAAGTCAAAGATGATTCAAGCAATGGAGAGACCTAGAATTCAAGAATCAGAGAATGGGATGGAAAAGGAGAAAATTTATCGTGTGCAAATGATGATAAGAGAGCCCGATTTCCTCTTCGAGTTAAGTGACAGGGACGTAAATTAGGTGGGCACTGGGAGAAAGATCTGAAAAATATGGGCCACAGAATGAAGAGCGTTATATTCTTAAAAAAAGAACCTGACAGAACTGAAAAATCCTCAATGAACACATTGTCAGTAATGTGCTTGTTTCTTGTATAAAATTTTCTAATTGTATTTCCTGTTGATGTTTGCCAGGCAGGATCCTGTGTGACAAACTTTTTAAGAACGTGTTTGGCTGCTTTAAATGTTTTTGTTTGGCACTGAACTACAGATAAAATTCGGTGCCACCTTACACTTTGCGCTATCCATTGGTGCTTACCGATGACTGTTTCTGAAGACATTACACCCCGAACCCATCGTCAACAGCCTTTCGTTGAACGTTACATCAATTCCGATGATATGAAAACGGGCGGTCGTCGCATCCGGGGTGAAGAGGAGGCTACGAAGAATGTCTGGCTAGTTTGCTCAGCCAATCCATCTTTTGGGGCTCTTTGATTCGACGTTTGCAGTCCGCCATATTGTTTGTTAGTTTCTAAGTGATTTGCAAGCTAAAATAGACGTTGACACAATCCTCTCATATGCCTACAGATTCCTAACAAATTGAAGCGAAAAGTTGGTGACCGGATCCTAAATGCTCAACTTTTGATGGATCGATCAAAACTCGTCAGCCGAAAAATTTTCCACCGTATACACGGTTGATTCTGAGATATAGATTGTCGACTGTGGTACCTTTCAGTGAGGTCTATTCGCTCTTAGGAGAAAGATCAGTACAGCTGCGGGGCATTTTCCACTGGCTCCAACCAAGTTTCATACAGGTCAATCTCATTTAGTTGGACATCCGGTCATGACATCCGAATTCAGATGGTTTAGCTGGTGAACCGCGATGACATGGTAGGAAACTTTTAAACCCAGAAGCGCACACTTTTAGACAGAAATTATTATGTCACCTATTTAGTGCATACAATAACTTAACTTTGACATCGTTCATGTTGCATGTGGAACCCAGTTTAGAACACTTATGGATGCTTTTGTGAATAATCACTCCGAAAATTTTTCTGCCCAGTGCTGAGAACTTAAACTGCTTGTTTCGCTGTTTGTTCTCTCATGCGTTTTAAGTAAATGGGGGCAATTGAAGGGCAAATGCAAAGATAAACCTGGAAAATTGAGAAAACACTCTAATCCCGCTTGTCACTCGGCGAACCCGTGTGAGATGTTCAGGTTGTTTTCGCATGCAAAAATGGCTTTCACTAAGTGTCGCATTCAACATGGCAATAACGGCCACTCCTCTCACCCAATTCTCCACAGAGATGTTAAGTATTCAGGACTTCTCGGTTCCGGCAAGCCAAAGGAAAGGATATGAGCAGGCTCGGGGCTCCTTTTCTACGTCAAGCGTTGCAGACCATTTTGATATATGGGTGGCCGCCGTGTAGCCAAGTAATTGGAGAAGAATCGGGTTCATATTCCAAGGGCCTCGAGTTCAACCTGTTTTTCAAAAGCCTATATTGGTACTCGATGAGGGCATTCCTATTGGGTTCGCGGGGAAACCAAACATTGTTTTCTCTCCCAATAAGCATTCCTCCATAACAAGACCCCGTGACATATAAGGTAGCATTTCCGCTACAAGGCGATTGGGCCAAATTTGCCCTTATGCTTTTGCACACGTTCCGCATACTGGCCGCAACCAACACCACTCGTGACCTAGGCACTATGAGCTTGCCTAGAAGGCGAATAGAACAGCAGAATACTAATTCGTTCAGGCTACGGCATAGGCCGGTGGCATGCGGTCGTAGGGGTGTGTCCGTGATGATGGAAAATGCCCCTGAATATTGTGGTATCATGCCCTCGTAAGCGGTTAGTAAAAATCCGTATGGGGAAAACTGCTTTTCGAGGAAATGACTGGTGAGAGCTTCCTCGAAACAGTCCGGTAACAGGGCTGTCTCTGACCAGTATGTCAAGCTAACACTGCATGTCATGAAAAACTGATGACCATTTGCTGGTGGGAATGATCACCTTGGGCCAGCCTGTTAGAAACTGTCCGTTTGGGGTGGGTTTACATGCAATGAGTAGGCACTTAGCTTAACACTGGGCACTGATACTCGTTCACTAGATACAGGTTAATGCTTGGGCGAAATTTCCTTGTCATCTCTCGACCATGTAAGGTGTCCGGTGACCAGACGCACCTATGCGAACACTCCCCGCTTAATAAGGTTTGTCAAACTTCAGAAACTGTGGTAAAAAGCTTTTGGGTATGCCCGACAAGACAGCAAGAAAAACACTCCCTTCGGATGGCGATATTGGAGTTGTTCCGTGGTGGATTCACATCCCTTCTAATCTGACACCCCAGCTGCGATGTAAGCATAGCCTAATGTCGGAATTTGGTTGATTTAGTCTACTCAGAAGCGACGGTCAGTGACAATGCTGGACTCGTAAGAGAAGTGACGGGTGTAGGTTCTAACGAGGTACTGCGGTCTGGTTACTAGGAAACAAGGGAATGGCTCTGTCACCGGCTGAGCGCAGAACGTGGACAAGGGACATAACTTCGTCGAGGAAAACGACCTCGTAACGGAAATATTTAATTAGCTAACAGCTTGCGACCAAGTGTGCTCGACGGAGAGATCTTTAAGACTTATACGGGGGAATCTGCTTCATTTTGATGTATGACTACAGCGTGCCGCCTGTGTGTCAAGAGCATTTGGAACGGGTGATAAGAGTCCAGTAACACTGTGGTGGGTCATACAGGCTATGTAGGTGGCTGATCTCATTAACTCTTATCTCTAGCGCCGCACCCACAGTTTAGACCTGATGTTGGGGGCCTGAACTGTAAGCAAACTTAAAGAAAGCAGCCTAGGCCAAGCCAAACGGGTGAACTGCTTTTAAGAGGATTGCTCTGGATAGTCGATGGTAGTTTGGATGCCACATATAAGAGGCCCCGAACCGGCCAATGGGATACTTATACGGGGAACCCTAGTTCATTGAACATGATTGCACATCTTTTTGCAACAGCCGCAGTCCAACATCGGGAAAAACGTATTAAAGATCCCTAAGGTGGGTGACGCTATATGAGCCACTGTCTGTCGACATATCATCGAGCCAATCGCAGATGCTTTTCAGGCCACAACAATACTCATCATTGGAACTTGGGCAGTTTGTGCGTTGCGACAAAACCCAGCAATACCTTAGAAAAGAATGAAAAAGATACCAACCTGCGCTTTTAACATATTTATTTGGCTGGCTGGAATTTGGGTGTGAGCTCAAACAAGATCAGTGTTCGATAACGGTATGCTGCCGAAGAGACTGAAGGTCAGTTCTTGAGTGTGTGGAAATGGGTGGCAGCATGGGCTAATTGTGACAGAAACCACGTGGTCATTCAGCCTGGGCAGTCTAGTTTGCAGCTGTGTTGAACGGTGGTTTTTGGAAATGCGAATTTTGAGGGGAATTAGTCCAGTACGTTTGCATGTTTCTTGGTATGTCGCTCTTGACATTTCGTTTTTTGGTGAGCAGAACTTGAGGGTCACAAATTAGAACCGATACGTATTTGCTTACCAATTTACAAGATAAGGCAGGAAATCAATTTTTAGCATATTTTATCTCTCAGCAGTGTTCTTTAAAAGTGAGATAACATCTACAGAGTATGTAACGCAGATTCCACCCAGGTAAATAGGTGAAGGATGCCTGCTTCCTTTATCCTCCTCAGAAGTAACAAATTAGGCGAGTTTGTTCAGCGAAATTTGGTACAACAGTGTTTTAGGACGCTTGTTTTTCATTCCGCATGACAATGAACGCCAACTAAATGCATTATACAGTATTGATGCGGGTGTCATTGGTGTGGATGGTCTTCACTTGCAGCTATGTACAGCTTGTCAGTAAATAATGCAGCTTTATGAGATATCTGCATATGAAATGCCAACACAACTATTTCTTCCACATCGAAAATAATCAAAATCCTTAGCTGGGATACGTCATAGTGCTGAACTTCATTGAGCGAAAATAAGGCCAACCATAATAATAATAATAATGTTTATTCCATTGTCGGCCATCATGATAACTGCACCCGCTGTTGGCTACCTTGGCTACTTAGTGTGACTGCAAGGCGTATGCCTGCGTGCGACGCTGATTGGGGCCTCAAATATGCACAGTAGGCTAACTCAATAGCCAACGCTAGCTCTCTGATACTCAACCATACGTGTTGTCACTTATCCTTACTACCTGTAATAAGCGCCAGCCCAGCATCTACGCAGGCCGGTGAATACAAGGCCTCAACTTTGTGTGACAGCCTGATCTAGCGGCCAACTACGGCCCTTGATCTTCACAACCGTGCACGCTATTCAATAAATGGTAGAGATTCTTCGTTTGTTTTCCGGCAAACCGTTTTAACTGGGAGATATATATGAAGTATATCAGGAAGATCAGATTCCTGAAAGCAACCACTGAATGCCCGAAGTCTACTGAGACCCTCAGCTCTGCTAGATGTTGACCAGACAGACAACGCCCCCTCAGTATACAGCGCCTCACAGCCTTCTATCAAACCCAGACAGCGCGAGTCAGCGCTGCTCAAGGTCAGACAACGCCCCCGCAGTATGCAGCGAGTCGCAGCCTATACCAAGACCAGACTGCATGCGTCAGCATTGGACCAAGTTAGACAGTGTCCCACCAATAACTAGCTTGAGACAACTGTATTCTCGCACTCTCACGCACTCACGCTCCCGCACTCGCTTGTTCGGAATATAGCTGTTGTGTTCCCTTCTGTGAGGTTTTTTCCGGCATTAGGCACTGGAGCGGGTCAGCAATCAGATACAGCAGATTGGCGAATCGGCAGACATAAAAAATAAAATATCTATAATCAATTCAACATCGTTTATGTCTTCCATAAGACTTCTCGTGCACCTTAGCGTTATAGAGGCGAAGTAGCTTCTTAGTCAACTAACCCCGTTGTCGCAAATAAAGGATCTTAGTGCACTCCGAAGTGGTACTCAGCAACACCAAGGCGGATTGTTTACAAGGCAGTTGTAAGATCAAGTGGTAGAGATGGATTCCTAGAGCTCAAGTACCTCATGAGTCTTCAAAGGTATACCCTTGGATGAAGCCGCATATAGGACCCAGCGAGTAGACGGCTACTTGGTGTAAAATATGCTTATTTAGATCACTAAAACCTTACTTCCCTCGGCTTCTGCTTCTCGACACTTTCAAATGGTAGTTTGATGGAACCCACGGTCCCGTTTACTTCATCATGGCTTGTAACCATCTCACAGTCACTTGCGGCAGCACTATCACCCACTAGAGGACGCCGATCGCCATTCGCGGTTTGCGTTTGTAAAAAGCACTTTTGTGATCTTCAATATTCTGTTATACTTAAAAGCCCTATCATCTCAGACACACACAAACGTTTAAAATCACTTTCTCTTATAGGCACTCTAGAGGCTCTTCTTCATGTTTATCAAATGGGTTTAGGCCTCATCTAACTCACTGCCCATGCCAAAGTATTGCCACCCATTTCCACTTCCACAATCTTGTCTGAACTACCCGAATACATAAGCAAGTAAGTCATCCACCCTACTTTGAATCTGTCCGTGACTATGGTGATGATCTGACAGTGAACTCCTAAGGTTACCTCACCCCGTTACCTTACCCTCCTTCAACCCACAGTCAAGGACCCTTAACAGACAAAATACACAGACGTACTATCCTCTGCGGCAGGAGTTTGAACGTGGTAAAGTGTTTCCTGCAGGCGACAAGTACGATATTATTTATAATAATAATAAAGTTTATTCTCAACTAGTGGGTGGTATACCGTCAGGCACGGTTACAATATTGCAGCCAGAATAAAGCGTGACTGGCGACATTTGTGGGTACTAAGGGTTGTGCGAACAACAGACGGTGTCCGATGAAAACGTGGTCACGCCCAAACCGGCAAGTTTATGGAACCACTGCTTTTTTGGGAACGTATCATGCTTAAGCTAGTTCAGGTCGTTAGGATTCGAAGGTGGCGAGTAAAAACAAAAAAGGGAGGAAAAAGCAAGAGGGATCCTGACTGACACTTGACAAGAAAACTGCAAATTGCGGAAAACGAGGAACCAGAACAACAAAGCCGGCGAAGCACCAGGCCGGACAATTTGAACTAAAACCTAAAACCAGCGCTGAGGCCTCATGGCTTTGAACTTTCGGACTTATGGCCAGGGTCGAAAGACGTAAGTGTGGTTGATTAAATGGAGGAATTAGCAATACGGTTAAGTAGTAGCAGGAATCTCAGAATGATGGTAAAACTTCAGT
Source organism: Clonorchis sinensis (assembly GCA_003604175.2). NCBI lineage: Eukaryota > Metazoa > Platyhelminthes > Trematoda > Opisthorchiida > Opisthorchiidae > Clonorchis > Clonorchis sinensis. The sequence goes on along the minus strand of CM030369.1, from coordinate 62,175,072 downwards.
GAAAATGTAGAATCTCGCTAGTGTTGCAGAAGTGCTGTCTTTTCATCAGAACTGGTCGATGACGCTGACAGAAATGGCCAAATCGCGCAGCCAGTGGCTATCGCTTTTAACACATAGCTACCGGATTAACAAACTAACTGAACATACCATTGCTTCGAACGCTCAGCTGTATATCACACACTCTCCTGCTTTCCGGTGGTCGAAAATGTTGCAGCTGAAAACAGCGTGCTTATGCTACACGGTTTGTAGCTGATACGTCGAATTGAATTTTGGAAAGAAAATAAGAGCACAAGCGCCACTAGCATCGATAAGCCGCCATTCCTTGTATTTTCCCAAGTCAAGCGTAAGAGGGGTCACATTGATCCCTTCCTGGAAGGCGTGCAACGTCGACAACATACAAACTCCTCCTACTCTCTTTCACACCCTTCAATCACGTCATACGCTATTCCCTCCGCGGTTTGCGCCATTCTGAAGGAGGCACGAAGAACAGCACTCGTGTCGGTGGACCATGTTTTGGCATGTATAGAACATGATCGAGCCATCGCAGTTGACGGTGCTCGATGTTTCCCAGGACCGAAATACCTGCTGCACAACCAAGTGTCGTTTTCTAATCAAGTAGTCTATAATTCGTTACCACCATCCAAAACCAGCAACGCTTTTGAGGCACCGGTGGTCAAAAACACGAGGTCACCTAACATCGTCTGCCATCGAAGGCCATGTTTTTCAGCCATACAACAATCCGTTTCTTACTGTGGCCTGGTACACGCGCCCTTTGTGACTCAGTGGTAAGCATCCGTGCGGGTTCTACGACCCCAACTCACATTAGCTATGGTCCCGAGACAAGAATTATCGAACACCCTAATTCGTCTTGGTTCTACTTCTTGCACATGTTCGATTGGCACCGATTCCCGCGCGGCACATAACATCACAAAGCCATCCGCATTAATAGTTCATGCGTTATTGCTCACTCTTATTGGTAACTCACCTTCCCTTACGGCCTTAGCAGTTTTTATTTCACAATAATCCAAACTAAATGCTGGCCAGGTACCCCTTTTACCCGAGGAAACTACGAAGCCACTTGCGCTTCAAACACGGTTTTTGGAGCCACTCAATCACATCTTTACTCAGCTTTACGAACAACTGCAATAACACCTATGACTTTGTTGATACACCACTTAGCTAATGCCTACCCATGATACCCCCGTTTGGAGACATCCGTCCTCATCGACCACATGCAGCCATTCCCTACTACCTCCACCCGAATATCGATTCTCGTTATAAAATTTGACAGTACCGCCTTACTATAGTATTTCACAGTTATAATAACTCTTAGCTGCCTACTATTTTGCGTCACCGTCTACCTCACGCCCAAGCGCCCTGTCGCAGACTTTCTTGACACTTTTCCCTTTTGAGTGTCCAATCTACATACGGCAGTCTTATTGCTTCATTTGAATAGCAGCGGTGAACCGCTCCGCGCCCTCAAAGGACCAGAAAATATCCTCCGTTCATTCTGGTCTTAATTTGTCACAACTTTCAGGCCAACCTTAAATACCCTGACGACGCGGTTGACTTACTAAAGGTATTTACTCACGGGACTGTCCATGGACCCAAGTATGACCTCGCGATGACAGTACCGCAACCGCATAACCAGTCTGATGGCTTGCCAGTAGTTCACCTGAATTCTGTTATATAAGAACGAGCAGGTTACATGCACTCAGTGACGGAGTCCACCTGCTGAGCTCGTGCCAAAGTAATGGCAAAGCAATGACCAAACTATTATCTACTCGTACTGCAAGTGAACGCACTAATTCTCAGCATACCGGTGAAGACATGACCCTGCCCTGCATCCAGTATAGGGTGTGCTGGCTATCAATAAAAAATTCCACCTAACCTACTATCTGCGACAAAGTCCTTGGTCTGTGCAGCAAGACGCTTGTGCAAGATAGGAAAAATGTCTTCACAAGTCGCGAAGACACTGTCAGTTTTTGCGGAGCAAACAACGCCAATATTTTTATTGCAATCTCAAAATACTTCAGACTCTAATGAATGAGAAAACACACGAAGAAACCAACTTCTCCACGGTTATTTCCACCATTTTCACGGAGAAATCATGCCGAGCTTTGGCAGTCAATAAAAATATGAATTCCGCGCTCAAAGCAGACCTTGAGTACACAAAAAAATTTCAGCACACCTGAAACGCTCTTGGGAGTTTTCAAGGCGCCGAATAAATAATGTCAAATGCTAAAACTTTACTTAAAAGTTTACTTAGTTAAAACTATGGTTTGGTAGAAATTTGGGGTGTGTCCATGGATAGGCCACAAACATGGCCGAGCCTTAGAAGCACACCCAGAGATACTCTGAAACTATAGTTCAGAGGACAGGCACCTTATCATAGAGTTTCAGCATTTGATGATATTTATTCAAACGCTTAAGATCTCCCCATGTGGTTGCAGTTTTGTTTTTTGCAGAATATTTATAAGAGTTGTGATTGATTGTACATTTTCCTTTCAGAAGCCCTGTTGAGTTAAAGCGGCTCCGTGAAAACGGGAACAGGTTTGCCCATACATTAAGTTTGTACTGATGCAATCAACAGATAGAAACATAATTCAACAAGGGTGGTTGTGTATTTTTCAGACCTGGGCTTCGCAGACGGACGGTATTTATCGATAGGAAGGATCGTCGTTGGATTCGGCTATTATATATATTTGGGGCCTTATAATCAGCTGGGTGCATGGGTGAGGGCGCGGCATGGGTGAGGCTCCAAACTCAGCGTCGCACACAGACACGGGCCTAGCAGTTGCGATAAGTCGGGGTGAGTGACAACGGCTACCGTTATCATGGTGACCGCTTTATGACGTGTTCCACGTATGTAGCGTCATATTTCTAATAGGAATGATATCACTGTGTTGGTAATAAACCTACTGTTATCTGCTGACGCTGTACCGCTCATAGGCTAGTTATGTCTATCTGGGAAAAGGAATCATACAAATCTCACTCACGCAGTTCATGCTGTTGTCTAACGGCGTTGCACTTAATAGAAGCTGAGCCCCATTGGAAGATGTGTTGTGACGACGTTCGCTGAACATAAACATCTCACTTGCTAAATCTTGAGAGCATAAAGCAAACAAACCTCGATGATCAATTTTCTTGAGTGGAATATGCATTATAGACTCTGTGGAAGGTATTTTATTTCTGAAGAACACTGAAGGTCGCCAAACTATGCTGAAGCGCGGTTCAGTGTTCTATCTCTCGTAAACCGGTAACAAAATGCGAATCGGTGATCGTCCCTGACCCTGCAATTTGGCTCACTTAAACAAAATGTCGTGAGCAAAATGTCGCCGAAAAGTGCAGGTGGATTAGACTATCTCCCCATGAAAGTAACAGTTTCAAAAATCATATAGTTTTGGGGGAAATAATTTGGGTGTGCTAATAATGAGCGGCCCAAACATTTACAGGAGACATTGCATTATGAGATGCGCGGTCGCTCAAGAACTTGGCCGGCACTATTAAGAAGCCCGTTCGTCGTAGAAAGCGTTAACCACAGGAATTATGATCCTCAAATTGGTGGCAGTCGAGGGTGCAAAATTTAACTTGTCTACAGCTTAACACCCGGCATTCCGGAAGCATTTGCCTGTCCTTCAATCCAACCCCCTTGGCCTCCTGTGTGTATATGTGTTCCCAAAATAAACTGATGGCTTGCCTGTTCAAATTTCTACGCTTCTGTGAGAATTAAGTTCCGTACGTATATCAGTATAACCATTCAGGATATACTAAATTCTTGATCAACGTATACGCCTCCTTGCCAACGAAATGTAGGAAATATGCCGTGAGTTTCTTATCATCCATATCAGATTTTGTGAGACACCATATATCAAACCGTTCCAAATAATCTTCTACGTCTCACGCAGTTGAATTAACATCTAAAGGTTCCATTTCGGCAAGTATGGTGAATTGTTCCAATCGCGACGCCAAAGTGTGAGAATTGAGTTCCGCACGTATATCAGTATAACCAGACGAACTAGAAATCCAGAACTCAATGCAGCGCAACAAGTAGCACGTATGTATTGGAAATTGGCGTATATGTACAGCATATGGAATATTAAAACAAGAGAATAATGAATAGAGCAATGAATAGAGTATCAATCATGTTCATCACATCCGCCACACCTTGAATGAGCGTGTGGATGTTCATAGTCCAGTGGTGGTCTTGATCGCAATCTTTCGGATCTTCTCGGAATGGAAACTTCAGACTCTTCACAGGTTGTATGTTCTTCAGATACGTTTTGTTCGGATACTATAAGATCATCTACAAAGGACTCATTAGTATTTGAAACAGCAGGAGTGCCGTTAACAGACTGACCTTTGGTATTGAACTCAACCTGGTCAATGTGTCTCCGGTGACAAGAGAGGTCATCCAAATCGAGAATTGTGACCATCCGTTTACCATTTGATGGAAGTACTATTCCTGTAGCAGGTCGTAAATCATTACCTTTGAAAAATGTAACATTAGCTCGTAAACTCTCTTCTCTTCAAGAAACAGTCCAGGAACGCCGTTTGCCAACTTGTCGTCTATACGAAGCACGTCGGTTCTCTTATACTGTCCTCTTCTATTAAGGTTTTTCTCTCAAAAAAATTTGTACACCAAGTAAAGAGGTTCACCAAAAAGGAGAATATCGGAAGCGAGTGTTATGAAGCTGAGAGGATGAGACTAAACTGAGTGAAGGGGTTCCCCCTGAACAAAAGCAACTCAAGGAAGCGATGTGAAACGAAACTACTGTGGAGATAATGTTAAGAGTTTACGATCGTTGACAACATCTACTGTCTAAAAATATCCTGGATGAATCATTAGTGTTTCCTCAATGCTTGCTGAGTGAATTCGGCACCTGGAGACATAGAAAAACTTCAGGCCAACGTGAATATGCGTCAATAACAATTAAAGCATAGTATTTACCGAGAAAAGGACCACAGTAGTCGGCATGAACTCGTTGGAATGCTTCACAAGTAACTGGCCACGGATACCACTGTGAAGACTTGTTATGAATCTTATGTACACATTTAACACAATTCTTAGCAGTATGCTTGATATCAGCATCCAGTTCTGGCCACCAGCATGACAAACGTGCAAGGGATTTCATTTTGTCAACACCCAAATGACCAGAGTGCAGATCTGCAAGAACAGCCGCTCGTTGAGTCGGTGGAATGACAACTCTATCCTCAAAACACAACAAACTATCCGGAGTAACGGACAAGCTTTCGCGCCGACAGTAAAAAGCAGGAAATCGGCGTCGTTCTTGCTGCGTCCAGCCACGTCGTAGTGCAGAAAAAATGGGAGCAAAATATCTTTTAGTATCAGCAACAAGCGCATCCCGCTGGACTGGTAATGGCCGAATCAATAAACAATCTGAATTGTATGAATCAGAGTCGCATGATGGAATTCTTGACAAGAAATCGGCATGAGGAATCATTTTTGCACCATGACGAACAATCGTGTAGGTGTACGAACTCAGTGCAATAATCCACCGTTGCACCATAGCGTCAGATGACTTCGCTAGAAATTTTGTCGGAGACTGCTCCTAGAACTGAACGCAGTTCTTGTAGATTGGTTGGTGATGGCGCATTTACTAAAGGAGATAGACGGTTTGTATCGGGTTTGAAACCGCTGTCATCAACGATGTAACCAAGGCAGGAAAATGATGGGACACCAAAAGTGCATTTATCAGAGTGGATAGCTACATTGAACTCAGAAAATTGCTTCAGTAAAGACAACAGATGCATATCCTGGGCAGCGTTGTCAGCAGCGTGCACAATGACTTCATCTTGGTACGTCTCAACACCCTCCAAATCTTTTGCAATAGTATTCATAACTTGTTGAAATACAGCTGGTGAAACATTCAGACCAAAGGGAAGGAAATTGCATCGGAATAACACAAAAGGTGTGTTGATCACGGTAAGGTTACCAGAGGCTTCGTCCAGTGGTATTTGAAGGTGGGCATCTTTCAGATCGATTTTTGAAAACACACTTGAACCTGATAAACGATACAGTACATCTTCGGGCTCTTCCGTGGTGCAGGTACGTTGTAGTAACCGCGTATTTAGAGTTAGCCGGTAGTCACAAATTCTCGGAGTAATACCAACAGCTTTCAGTGGGGTAACTGTCGGGGTTGCCCAATTCGATGATTCGACAGGATTCAGTATTCCTTTCGTGCACATTGATTTTAATGCGTGACGAACAGGTTCTCATCAGCCAAATGGAATAATTCGTCTCTTAAGGAAGATAGGATCTCCTGTAACCTCGAGGTTCACTTGGGGTAGTTGCATGCCACCTGTAGCACTAGAACATTTAGGAATCAGTTGTTTGAGTTCAGTCACATTCACAGAGGTCAGTAAGGTGATGCTAGTTCGCAGTGAGTGCAGAACTTTGAGTCCGATAATCGATGGTCCCGAGGTTGAAACCAAAAAATCACAATCGATAGAGGTAACTTGGGGCAATCTCACAGGAATCGTGCAACTACCAACTAGAGGTACAGAATGTCCAGTGATACCACGAATGTTAACATCTATAGGCACTATCACGACACTGGGGTAGAATACAGTTAGATCTGATTGTGGAATAATGGACTCAACACTACCAGTGTCAACAATGAAGTCATGCTTTTGACCAGAAGCGGATACCAAAGTTTGAAAAACGTGACACATTTGGGGACAAAATAGATAGAGAAAGGGTAGAAATGTCTTCAGATAATGCTTTTACGTCGGTATTTGGGTCAGAAGTTAAGTGACACACCTTTTTGGACTTACAGACAAGTTGAATGTGTCCCGTTTTACCACAGATAAAACACTTGGCTTGCCTGTGAGGGCATGAATATCTGGAATGGTTTCGTCCACAAGATTCACATTTCCCAAATTTTTGAACCATCGAATTAGAGTTACGATTTGTGAAGTGGCGTATTGATGGATTTGGGGCACGAGAATTTGTTCGAGGTTTGAATTTGTTGTGCGTCTGCATCCTTGAATCATTTCTTTTAGAATAATTTAACAACACTGCTTCCTCAGTCTTCGTTACATGCTTGACATCTTCATACTGCTCACACATTTTCCGAATAGTTTGAAATTTCTGATCCGGACAGAGCAGCAGCTTCTGCTGTAATTCGGGCAGTTGAATGCCAGCAATGAGCCTATCACGTAGTTGGTCTTCCAATTGGGCGCCGTAGTCACATTTGGCTGCCTGTGTCTGCAGCTGCAATACGAAATCACGAACCGACTGAGAATGGGAGCGGGTCAACATGTTGAACCTAGCTCTTTCGGCTGCTACGAAGTTAATCGGTTTGAAGTGTTGAAGAACTTTTTTCTTCAATGCATTGTAGGAAATATCGATTGGAGATTCAGGATATACTAAATTCTTGATCAACGTATACGCCTCCTTGCCAACGAAATGTAGGAAATATGCCGTGAGTTTCTTGTCATCCATATCAGATTTTGTGAGACACCATATGTCGAACCGTTCCAAATAATCTTCTACGTCTCACGCAGTTGAATTAACATCTAAAGGTTCCATTTCGGCAAGTATGGTGAATTGTTCCAATCGCGACGCCAAAGTGTGAGAGTTAAGTTCCGCACGTATATCAGTATAACCAGACGAACTAGAAATCCAGAACTCAATGCAGCGCAACAAGTAGCACGTATGTATTGGAAATTGGCGTATATGTACAGCATATGGAATATTAAAACAAGAGAATAATGAATAGAGCAATGAATAGAGTATCAATCATGTTCATCACAGCTTCGGTAGCGCATGCATGTTTCATCCGATTTTTCCAAATTCAGCGTTGGCCGTTTTAATCATCCTGAGATATGATGGTCTCAGTTAAGTTCTCCCATGTAACTGTCGCCCCGGCTGGCCCTGAACGATGCTGAAGGCTGGCCTTAGCTCGTTGAGCACTCAACAAGCGGCCCTCGCGCACTCGAAATTGTCCCTGTCAGGGTTCGTCCATTCCCTACTGCTGTATTTTGTCCCATGTAGCGATTATCGTCTTGTTAGATACATCTAGACAAATATCTGTCCCTCGATTTTTCTCCCTTTTCAAGCCGTTTTGTTCCCTACCCTGGCCTCCTTGCGGCCTTTAAAAGTTCGTCGCGCCTTTACAAGTTCTCGCCCGTCACTCCTAAAAACTTGTAGAGCATCTCCCATGAAACTTTTACTGTGGCCTTTTTATTTGTACTCACATAGACTCAACGTGTTACTGGTCGCCGCGCAACCAGGCGACAAAATTAAGAGGTACCACAGTCCGCCCCGCTGAACCCTCGATTTTCCCCCGGTCCACGTTGGCAGACTTATAAGTGAGCTTGTCACTGTTAAATCTGCCTCCAAAAACCATGAACATATAACAATCTTATCAATCCAATGTGCTTGGATGTCGCTCACAGGTGTCGTCTTTCTGTGTCTTCTGTCGCATCAAGTACTGTGATTCCTGGACTTCTACATCGCCAGCTACTTTTCCACGCTCTTTTTACAAGTTTCAGGCCTGCCTACAAGCTTTTCAATGTCACCTACTGAATAACCATACACTCACCTCTACAAACCCCTGATCAATACACCTAGGTTTACTTCCTTACCCGACCGCCATAGTGACTCCAGTTTTCCAGACACTGCAATCCACCTCCTTATTCTTACTGGCAACTCGGAATCCCTGCCCTTATTTCTGATATCCCCAACATCTATCTAACCACTGACAGGCTCGAGCTAGTGGGGACACTCCAACTTCAACCATTACTATAATTCAAGCACACGAATTGCTGCAGCTAGTTACCGTAAAACCCACCGTGATTTGTTTGTCCCCCCTTAATCCTGAGCTCCTTATCGTGGGGCATTTCTTCGCCCATTAAGGGCTTCGATACTCGGCAATTTATCCTTTCTGTCTTCTGTTTTGTGCGACGATACATCTCTAGCACAGAGAACAAACTTAATCCGTGTTGGTGTTATTACTGGTATTGAATTGTGTCTACGCACCACATATTTCACTTTTTAAAACACGCTCTAGAGACACACTGACATGTCGCTATGGCCTCTCTAGTATCACTCGTAGTGGCTAATCTTTTCTTACACCATATTGAAACTATGGCCTTACGTGACTTCTCCATTCCACCACGCACCTGGCTGAGATACCTTGACGACATATGTACAATCATATCAACCACACAACGACAAACCTTTCTAACCTGCTTGAATAAACAATGCAGCAGTATACAACTCACGGCTGAAACTGAGAATGAGCAGAGGAACATCCGTTTCCTGGACTGCAAAATCTCTGTTAACGCTAACCATGGATTCTCATGGAGAATCAACAGAAAACCTACACATTCAGACAGGTATTTGCATTATGAGTCTTCGCATCCACACTACGTCAAACTCGCAATTGTAGGATCGCTGACGAATCGCATCAGGAAACTGTACTCGGACGAGTCAATACGAGCAGACGAACTGACGCGACTCAGTAGGGTATTACAGCAAAATAAATACCCCATGAGGCTTATTGTCCAACAAATGGGAAGAAGGTTACTCGGAACGGTGAGATAGGAAGATAAAAACCCGACGGTCACCGTCCGAATACCCTATATAGTTGGCACTTCAGGCGCCATTGGGAAACTACTTTAGGATTATGATATTAAAACATTTTTCCGAATTGGCAACACATAGAAACGGCACCTTGAGAGGGCTAAGGACACAATCGAATTGAAACACCTTACAAACTGCGTCTACCGAATTTCCTGTGCAGGATGTCCAGCCAAATGCACAGGCCAAACAGCTAGGCAACTCCATGTGCGGATCGTGGAGTAAAAACGACATGCGCGTTTTCCTCCAAGAAACCCAATACAGTCGAAAAAACTAGAATGCGATTCAGCCATTGCACTCTACGCATTTGAGTCGAACCATCAAATCAATTTTGATGATACATGTTTGCTACAACTGGGATTCAAACCACATGTGGAAGGGACATGCGCTGAGGCCCTAGAGATCAGCACACAGCCGAAATGCATCAACCGGAGTGATGGCGTCAGCATTCTGTCTATCTGGATTGTACACCTTACCAGGCATAGTAACAAGTTGTCAGGCAGGGATCTCAACATTGACGCATCACAGCCCGCACAACAACAAACGGAAGCACATCTTAATCAGAGTACACACAATCACACGTACCCACACCCACGCACGCTGACCGCCAGCTGATCACAGGGATGCACCAATCAGAGGACAAGGTAGTGGACCCAAATGTCGCTGCATTTGGCTCGTATTCAACTAATTGTACAAATTCTTGAGAGGGGTTGCCAACGAAAGTCAAAACACCGGATTACAACCTATTTAACTAAACTAGCTTTTGAATCCATAATAAAAGATCCCATTTTATACACCAAATGGCGCTCAGTCTTTCTAACGTTTTTCAGGCCAATTTCGGCCAAGAACTCATTTTTCGTCTTTGTAATTTGCCAGATCGTGAATGCTCACCTTCCGTGGCATCAACGAGGCGTTTGACCATACTCTCCACGGTTCTCTCTGAGGCAAGTTAGTGTCTAATGGACACCGATTGCTCATTTCTGCAATGGTTCATATCTTACAACACCGGAATCACCTGGCTAACGGAACTAGGCGACCCGACCTCATCACCACTTTTAAGCTCTATCGTGGTGAACGCTGCGGAGATCCCTGTTACCAAAGAGGAATTAGGCGGTTAAAAACCGTCAAACACAAAATTAAATTAAATTTTTAAAAGCAAACATTGTCAAGCGTCCTCTTGAATTTTTGTGGACTTTCTTTGAATACTAGATCATAATGAACAGATACTGCAGCATGGTACCATAGTTTCCAAACTCACCTTACCCTGCCATCAGGTGTTGGGTCGGGGCCTGGACACCAGCCCAGAGACTACTCGCATGCTTCATCAGTAGAACACATCGTTGAAAAGATATTGCAATAATCCCGTACCCTTGCTACTGTACATAATCAAAGTCACCGACTCCATTACTCGTGGCTCCCTTTATTTACCGATACTATTAGGGTAGCATGCGTGTTCCAAGCCAGTGACTCCACCGCAAATTTAAAGGGTTCGGAAATTAACTTCTTTAAAGCTACTGGACAAGTGTAACCATCTCAATGGTGTTTATGCGCTCATATGGCTCTCGAAAGCTGACCAAGTAGGCCGTTTTGCATAATGGGTATCTTAAAAGGAAAACTGACATCATAATTTGCAACATAACCGGGGTAAACAATGAATGTGTTAAAGAAGGTTTTCTGCGTGTTTTTCCAAAGCGCTAAAGAGATTGGAACATGATCCGTTTTGGAAATAGTGGGTCTCATTTCCTGTCTCAGGGAAATTTTAAGAATCCTTGATATTGAGATCGTATGAGCTCTACTGAATGCTCCAGGTTTCCACCCGGCTGGAAAGATCAGTGAGCAGATGATAGACTGCACCTTAAATGCGCCATTATATGTGTTTCATGTTTGATGGAACCTCGAAAACCGCGCCTGCCTGATGAACCCCAAGAAGAGTGAGACCGTTCGTGGGCTGTCGAGGAGATTTCAGCAACCTTGTGAGAAGTTTCATTCAAATAAATAATACATTTCCGTCATTCCCGATTGACGCGCATAGTCAGTTTCCAGATGTCGTCAAATAGCCGGGTGCACTCATTGTGGACTAGAACTCCTGTAGGCACACAAAACTTAGGGTTACATCATTTGCATGTACAAGATGTTACAAGGTAGAAATCTACAACTGCTTTGCTAGTCAAGCTAAGAATGAACAAAGCCATTCATGCACAAGGTAACCGTTCTTAAACCACAGATGGGTAATTTCACTTTGGGCTGAATTTTACTCAAAATTAGTGGGATATAGGAGCTAACTGTTCCAGCTATAACAATTAGCCACTTTTAACGGGTGATTCCAGGTCTGAAAACAGCTTGAACCTACTTTCAGTGCTTCCCTAGATAAAATAAATACTCACTAATTCAGAATATCTTCACGTATTTGCTAAGAAGGTGTACAAATCCGCACATAGAGGTATTAAGTTCACTCGCATACAATAGGAGTAGCACAACCATGAGCGAAGCCATTATGGAAATCCTATTCGCTGTTGTAAAATTTCGTAACCGCATGTGTTCAAGTGATACTCTTAACTTGCGCCAGTGAAAGGTATAGCTGACCCGTTTACGGACTCAACTGGTCAGTACGTGTGCTTAAATTAAAGTTAGGGGAAAGTTTTTTTTACCATAGGCGAAACGTTCCGTAAATTTAGGTACACATATCGACCTTTTGCTCTCCCGTAGATTCTTACTGATCATACCGAGAAAAGTCGGGAGTCAACTTAGCACGAAAGCCTGTGCACAATGTCACGCAACCTGTGGCTTATCATCCTGCTAAATTATAAACCGTCCTTTGAGTTTGCGGAATGGCTATTAAGGGTGGCTGATAAAATGTTCACAACTACAATATGACTCGTCTGCTCATGTGTTGGTGTTCGAACCGCAGCGTAATTCTAGAAAAGACAGAAAGAAAGCTCAGTCTTGGCTGTCCTTGTGACCCTACCAGTTCGACGATATATCTCAAGAACGAAAGTTCCAACGGCGCACTTGGTTGGTTGTTTCGTTGGGTAACCATCAGAATCTGTGTGGTTCCCCTGCCAAACTGTCCCTCCAACCGTTGTTGAGCACATTATTATACTGAGCATACTTATAGCAGTCTTTGGGCTTAAGTGTATATTAATTCAAGGCTTCTTGTTCGACTATCAACCGTATATTCAAGATGAACCTATCTGATAACCTAGTAGTTTGAACTTTGAGGTTTATAGGCCACGACGTTGTTCTCTGAGGACCCGACCAATCTTCCTCACAGGAGGGTTTATCTGCGCTTTTGCTTTCCAACTCGCGATGAAACACACAATGCATCGCAAAAAGTGCTCTCAAAGCTTCAGATTATTACAGTTACTTGGAATTTTGCAGGGAGCTTCTATTCGACTGTAAGCATTAGTTGGTTGCATAACAGTATGCCGAAAATAAAAGTCGAAACATGGGCTCCAGAGTAATAGGATATTTTATGGCAGGCATGCATGCGAACACTGAGAGCAGGAGAAACACCGTGAGGAAAACTTGACATCAATTTTATCCTGGAAATGGGGACAAGATATTGCTGCAATTGTTGTAGCAAAAAATGTAGCTGGTTCAATGCCTTATACAGTGTTTTCCGGATTTTGTCATAAATTGGCTTGACGAGGGTATTGTTGGTTCATTTATACGGTGACCTAGGTCGGAGCAAACATTGGTTGACAATCGTTAAAAGATAAGGCGTGTCTTGATGGAAATCGTTGGTAGTTCGAAGAGGATTTTGATGCATCTCCTGTGCTGTTTCTTGGACAACAACACAATTGTTTTTGGGTTTTAACGTTAGATAGCTCCCATGACAGCTACCAAATTTGGTTTCGATGCATCAGTTTTACAACTTCAGGCTAAAGCAACACAAAACAATTCAAAGGAAAGTAGATGTCACTTATTTTAGAAAGATAAAATGGCAGAAATGCCAAGAACCGGTCTTTCTGAAGCCTCACTCAGCGTTAAGAATTGAAAGGACGTGCAATTTAGTCAAAAATTTGGCAAGAATTCCAACAGCTCATGGGACGATATGTGTCTAAGAGGTCTAACTATCAAGTATTAGGCAGCATTTTACACACGGTTTGCTAGGTGCCAACATTTTGCCACTGCCACAATCCATAGGATAAAACAGAGATCAAAAGCCGAGGAAACTGTCATAAGTAAATCACGACTACAAAGCTGTGTAGACAGACTCTAACGAAGGTGATTGGCACAAACGCTGGGGTCCGAGCGGCCTTGCCACACACTTACACCCACGGTGACAATCAAAACATTTGAGTCGCACGAGATTGGTCACAAAATGTCGGCCAGCACCCAGCTAACCACCCTGGGTAATCAGGCGTGTGAAGCAACGGCCAACTATGTTGTGGTATCAGGTAAGCGTGCAGCGATGGTAAATCGGGAAAGCTGTTAAAGTTGCAGAATGTTTCTGATGTGTAAACTTTTTATACAATAGCCCTAGCCACAGTTTTGAATCAGTTTTGGACAAACGTTTCTGGATTATCACCTGTGGCTCTTCCGCGCAAACGTTGAAGATGAGTGCACTTGAATGGATTTTATCAAGCTTTGAAGAAGCTGAAAATATGCGATGGAGGCCTGATTATATTCGGTGGTGGCCACAACTTTAGACAAAAGGATGGCTAAGTTAGTTAAACTGGGGCGAGGTGGGATAACACTGAGAAGTAGGAGACTATCGCAGTGAAGAAAACAATTGTACGCTCTTCTCAATCAATTGAAAATGTTTGAAACTGACTGGAAAGTCGCCCCTTCAAAGAGGTTCAGTGGACAATGAATAGAGCCATTGCTGAGCATCATCTTGATTTTGACATTAAAGCCTCGTAAGACTGAGTTGAGGATATGTGCCAAAAAGGCTGGTTGAACAAGACTGATGGGGTAGGGTCACAGCATTAAAGCATTGTTTCGTGGTGTCATGCAAAAATTTCAGGTCTGCAGAGTCATATGGTTCACGTCTGGGACAAGTTTCTTTGATTTCTGTCGGGGGCAAGACGACTGTCTTCAGCAGAGGTCAGACGTGCTACGCCCGTCAACCTAATTGTAATTTTGAGCAGCCAATGAGCTCTTTCATCTATACAAATTGCAGCACATCTGAAAGTTTAGAGGAAGTGATGGCGATGGTCTTGAATTCTGTTTCAAGCACATGAAAACGGACCTTTACTATGTTTACGACATAATTCTTCAACTATATGACTCAAGTTCCAATAGAGATTTTTGGTGTAGATTTAGTCAGTCATTTTATAGGGTTCTGGGAGTTCGGTTGCTACCTGCACTGTCGTTTGCCTACTATCACATCTGATCATCCTACATATTTATGTTAGTGTTGCTCCTACAAGCATTGATTGGTTCACACTTTCTTCAAACACAAATGTAGCCCTCGTGTGCTCCTACGCTCCTCCACGATTCTTTCCTCTACGTTCTTGCAATAGCTCGCTACTCCCAGTGAACTACCAATAGCAAAATAGGTGCAAATCACTTTAGTCTGAGGTCTGGTGTTGTGCATGGTTTCGTTCGCTGATCTTCTGTCCCATAACTGCCACTTGCTGATTTGAGAGTCACGTCAAACTGCCCAACAAATCCTTTGATTTTTCGCTACTAGCGCAGTCGATTTGTACCACCGACGTCTCTGTCTCAGGCACATTAGATGCGAGAATTCCTGAAAATTCCACTGCCAAAGTTTTGTGTAGGTAACCGAAGTCCAGATTCCTCCCCATCCAACCCTCATCGGACACCAGAAGTTCATAACACTGTGGAAGCTGTGGATCGCCGAAACGCGCACGCTACTACTACTACTACTACTACGCGCACTACTACTCAACTAAGACGCTACATTCTAGGTTGGAGGGCAGACACTCACGTGTACATTTGTTCACTCGTCGTGTAAAGAGCATGACGTATGTCCAGCTATGATGCCAAGCGGTGTCAATATGGTATGAACCAACATTAGTGAAGATCTTTATGATACATTGCTTTGCCCGTAATCTAGAGCATCAAGCAAGGAAGCAATCACAGTCGTGAACATTTGGCTTCATTTGTTCCAATAACTTGCGTAATAAAGCACACATGGAGCGTAGCAGGATGCCAACCGTCCTCTAAGACATTATCACTTATATCTTTTCTGCACCCCTTGACGTCGGCTTCAATTCTGAAATTCTTAAAATAGACCCTTTCTGAAAACATCGGCTGTCGAGTAGACCTACTCAAGTAAATTTTGCTATATTTTACTGTCAGAACGGCCTGCTAATTAGTGGCATCGTTTCTGATTTCGATGAAGCTTCATCGGCATGAAACCTGCAATCCATATACGCACGTACTCGTCCCAGAAGTTTTCGTCAGTTATCTGGGTGTGGCGGATTGGCTATTGCTATCTAAAGTGGGATCAAGGCAAATGGGGTTCTACTCGAGACAAATTTTATTCTAAACAAAAATAGACACATTTATCACAAACTTCTTGGGTATTGTTCGTGAGCACCGGACAAATTGTGAAAGCTACATTTCTGGGCTCGTAAATTCCCTGCACTGTTTGGAGTCAGTACCGAAATCCATTCTATCAGTGTGTTAATACAAGCCTCAAGTTGTCGAAGTTATACGAGTATCAGGAAGAAATTGAAAATAACGAATATGAATATTATATAATATTAATAAAAGGGCGGAAAAATGTGTGTATAGTAACGTCTGTACAAGAAATTGCCCACTACTTACTGGTGTCACCATTTAAACGTTGTGTGTTCAGAATAACTGGCTGACAAGCAAAAGGTTATTTCCACTCTTTTGTGCGCACGACAGTCGAAAAAGCTCCTTGCGCATTTTAAGCAGTCGAAAACTAAACAAACTTTATGTGCGACACGGAAGGGTGCACCGTCAAATTTATTTGTTGCCTATATGCTTCCGGGTTCCACCCAGATCTTATCGTTGCTTTCAAAATACTCTGGCGATTATTGACTAATTGGTTTGAAGGTAGTTGCTTCAAAAGACTCCGGGTTTAATAGAGTGTCGAGTCACGTTATAGTGTAGTATTAAATGTCACCCTAATTCACCCAGTCATCCAGAGAATTATCTTGAACGGTGTATAGTAAGTTTTCTTTGAATTTCGAATGTTCTTCAGAGCAACTATAAGCCAACCATGACATTTGGTTGTCTGATATGCACGCACGTTTCAAACTGAACTGGTTAGAATAACTTTAGACATAATGCCAATAGTCTTGGATTACTATTCTCAGTAAATCGTGCACTGTGGTTAGTTGTGACATCCTTATGTGTGGATTGAAAAGTGTAGCTAGTTTCCAACTTGTGTGCTCACAACTTTCAAGGTAGGTAATTTGGGTATTTGTGAAGCACAGTATGACAACACACATGGTTACATGAAAAGCTCACTTCAGTTTTTATTGCTCACTTTGTTTCGACAATCAGAAAAATCAGAAGAATATTTTGTATTATTTCATCGCGTTAGCCAAATGTTTAGCGAAGCTTCATGATAAATTTGGTGCTGTTTGATTGCCAAGGGAAACAATCACGTGTGTACGGATAAAAACAGCAGATCAATCTTCTTGTGTGGTTACGTTACATTGAGACATCTTTCACTCTACAAATATAAAAAAGACCAGGTTTGTTATTATTTCTTAGGCCACTTTTACAGTTGACCAAAGGGTGCATTCGCTATTTATTCATGGCACCATTGCTCCAAACACGAGGTGGCCAGCGGCGTATGGCGATTTCTTGTGTTTACGCAGTCACTTGAATCACGGATAACCATGAATCGTCTAGGATCGTTTTTTAATGTAGCTCCAAACTCGTTTTGTAGCTCGAGTTAGGTTTGTTGCCACCAGAAGTAAGTGTTTTCAAAACCCTTTGGTTAACGTCTAATAAGCTGAAATCAGCTCCTGGTGCATAGTCCAGGCCCATCTGTTATTTTGGTGATTGTAGCAAGATCCACCTGGACACTAAATAAAACTCCCACTTGTGCTGTACTGCAACAGTTTCAACATGTCAGATTGGTATGAAAGGTGAGATCGTCGCAGCCAAGGACATTTCATACCACAATCTTTTCTAAAGGCAATTTTTCACAGTCGATGCTTTTTGGCCATGTTGTGCCTAATTTTCATGCCGAAAAGCTGCCGGGTGGTCCGCCACGGGAAGTGGGTGAAGCTTCAAAGCTAGGGTCAAGCCTTACTGCTTACTTTATCCTATAGTTCTCAACCTAAAAAAGACAGGAATGGCGTTTGTGCTGTTCCGTAGAAGGTTCACTGCCTGAATGAATGTAGTTTACTAGGTTTCAGCAAGCGGATGACATAATGCGATGATTACTGAAGTTTGGAGCGCAACAATGCCACTGCGGCTGCTAGAGAAGAACTGTTCTTGCAGATAATCCCAACACAGGAGCCCTAATACGATAGCCTGGTCCTGACTGAGCACCGGTGGCATCCATCGTTCCTCCGCTTTAGGCAAGTCTGCCTTAACTTCACCCTGAGGCTGCAGAAATCCCTAGTCTGTCACAATTTCAAGAAGACAAAACTCAGTCATAGATCTTCATTAATCGGTGTCACTTTTCAGCTTTCATTTTGTTGAGTTGATATCTAGTGAATCATCTACAGAGCGTGGTACTACAGCGCAACGACAGGCAAATATGTGTAAGACGGCAGGTGGACCATCCACTGAGAAAACGCAAAGATTATTGTGAGATTGTTTTGAATGCAATAGGTGCCTATCAGAATGGTCACATACTAGAACAGGCATATTCTCAGTGATATACTGCCTAATCGGTCCATTGGGAAGGACGTCTCTTTTTAATTTCGGCACAATTGCTTATCCGCGACCTACACAGGCAATGGTACAGAGGAAATCACAGTTATTGTGATTGGCATTCATATCATGCAACCCTTGATGTCATTGAGGATGTATTTCACAGCGCATTGTCATATTTATTTTAGGACGCCACGGAGGATGGGCGATCTACCGCCGCTAACATAAAGCTTTAGACACAGAACGCATTCATCGAGGTTCGTTTTCGCATGCTTACTATCCGATGGACCCTTCAAAGAACGAATACATTCATAAGTGTTCAGCTGCCGAAGACTATTGGGAACTCCGGAGTGACAGTAAGGCAATCCTGGTTAAATTCAACCACATCCATCCATTTTAAAATTAAACCCACAAAAATTCTCCAAATAGGATAAGGTCAAACTAAGCTAGAACGCTGCTGCGAATCGGGGGGCGTTATCTAAGGATAGTGAAAATTCTACTTGCTTATATTCCAGACAGGTTATCGCAAGCTGCTTCAGAAAAGTGAACTCCTGACCCTGTAAAGCAACTCACAGAGAAGTATGTCGTTAGAAGATGCGAAGTTTAGTGCAGTACTCTGCTACACAATTTGTCAGTGGGTCTGCATTACACATTTCTCAAGTTATTTGCGCTCACAGAGTGCAGTAAGATAAGAGAAAGGTCATTCACTAGTGAGGCGCCAGGCAGTTAGCTTTGTCCTGAAACCGCAATGGTTGGCGGAGTTAAGAGGTTAACAGCAGAATGACAGCCGCAGCAGTTTGGATGGAGATTTACATGGAAATGAAGACTCACTGAGAGGTTATGTTAAACTGGTTTCACATTACTAGTTTATGGCAGAAAACTTTTACACAGTAACACTGCAAATACTTGATAAATTATCAGTTGGGCCTCAAACTACCTCAGACTGTGAAACATAAACAAAACTGCCCTTGCCACAGACGACTATCTTGCAGTTCTCGTGGGTATCTTACGGGGCTTTTGCTACCTAATGATTTATCCAATTTAACCTCATTTCGGTCATCAATTAGTTTGAAGTAGACTTAGTCCTGGTCATTCGGAACAAACCGAAACACGAAGATATGTAGTCTTTTTGTGGAGTAGTGCAACTTGTATTATGATTTAATAATGAATTCCCAAAGGGATGAAACTGCTTATCTCTTGCCAAAAAGAAAAAAATGTACACGGTAGCGGAGCGATATAGAGCAAGAGAAAAGTTGTGCATGCGGACACTGCACCCAGATTTTTTTAACTGCTGCGCCCACAAAAACCAAGCAAGGGTTGAAGGCATGGTTGCCAAAATGAGATGGTTGATCCAAAGAGACGCATCTGTCCTGAAAAGGTAGGAGTTATGTAATTTTCTTGGACTGGTAAAACTTCAGCGGTTTTGCATAATTCATAGGCTTTTTGGCAAATTAGCACCGGGTGAAAATTTAACGGATATGGCTGTGTGATGTGAAACCTCATAGGGGAGTACTCGGAAAGTTTTCATAGTCGTGGTTTATTTGAATTCAATTTTAGGTCTGATCTCTAACTAAGAACTTTTCCCGAGTATGAAAAAGTTCGTTTATCCCGGAACAGTTTAAAAGATAAAGAAGGTTAGCGATGAATTTGACGGTGCAATTAATGGTTGGTAAAATAGTACCAGCGACCAAATAATTGTGCCAACTAATTGTATAAAAATAATGAATTTTAGTGGAGCAACGTCCAACAGGATACTACACGCTAACCTCACTCACGGCATCCTAATTTCGAGGAGAGGGAGGCGTCTTTTTACTCGTGACCTTCTGAGCTAACGGTATTGATGTGAATTACTTCCCGTATTTGGGTTTTAAAAATCTTTGACAACCGGGGTGATAAGTTACGAGCGAATTGACCATTGTCTGTCTGGCATGGCGCTATTTTCCGAATGACATTCATGTAAATGACCTACTCATCTGAACAATGACGGTGTCTGCTTGATCAGTGATAAAACGTTTGTAAGCTCAGAGAAAAAATTACCAGCCACTTTCTGTAAAAAAATGGATGACTGGTTCAGTGTCAGTTACATTTGTGATCCACTTTATTCGGATCATTCACCGTTTACAACTTCTGAGTTTGACCAACATTTACCAAAATGAGTATGGCACAGCACCAAAGCCGAGCATCCGCTAGACATTTGACGTGATGACTCACCCATTCATTTTCTAGACCGGTTTTGTCTTGCTACTGAAACGTCGCGCTTGTGGCGATCAGACGGAAATGAACAGACACTAACTTTTGACGCTTCGCCGAAAACCAGGATAAATTTTGGAGAAAAACGTTACGGTTGTAAGCTTATACTTTCTAACAACACATCAATATGATAGCATATCCTCAACCAGGCCTGAAACGAGACGATATCTGACAATGTCGTGGAGACTGAGGGTTGCTTGTGTCATTCTGTCATATGAATTGTGTCAGAATAAATTGCATAGAGATCAGTGGAGAGTTATGAGGATGTTCCGCGGTTAACTATAGATGTAAATTAGTTTCCCAGTCAGTATGCGGGATCTTCATCCAAAGGCGATGCCCCGGTTATCTAAGAAACGAGTGTATTCAGAATCATTTCAACAGGAGCGTGGAACAATTTTTTGTAAATGCTTGGAACACTAGGATCGGAATTGTCGTTAATTTTTTTAGAAAATTTCCGTAAACTACAAAACACTGGCATATCAAGGTAAATTTGAGTTGCCACTTCCATTTAGATACCGATTTTTTAAAGTTCATAAGGCGGATGCTTAAATGGAGTTTCTGTATACCAAATTGACACCGGCGAAAAATTTACCGAACTTTCATTCACACAGGCCTTATTCCAATACCCCATTCTCTGACATGACCAATCGTCATTAAATGGACTGAGTATGGGCTTGGGATAGTCGCCTCTCCCAGTCAACATCGAATTTTAATTATCGCAGACCACAGAGCTGATCTATTTGCCGCTGTGTTGGTTAAGTAGATTAGCCGTCGTAAGAAAAGAAGGCTGGTCGAATAGCAACTTGTCCGTTGTTCATTGTATCAAAAAGCCTTACCACTGTAGACTGAAGCAAGAGATCCAAGTATCCACATGAACATCTTTGGCATAAGGTAAGCCATATATCCGGATAACACTCCTCACATCCATTTATGGCTTTGAGAGTATGACTACTAGCCGATAAGTCTTATGATACGCACTGACGATGACTTTTAGCAAGGATGAAACAGAGGTAAAATGCTTTCTTCAGCATAGATTCTCAGTTGATAAAAATATCTCCCACACCCAGGGATGGAACTCACGTCTATACAAACTTCCCAAAATCATCTACAGCCACACACCTTCACAAGCGACCTGGTTTCCAAAAAGCTCACCAGTCGTCTGCCATCTGCCATCAAACGGATGTTCAATGAAGCCCAATTAAGGGTACAGCTCAGCAAAGGTTTACCTCTTAACGCCAACTTCAGGGACAGAGACTGCCAGTCCGTGATTCGTCAGCGGTGCTTTATTCATTCGTCTTCCACTGTTTTGGAAATTGTTTTAGTTGCAAGACCCAACGCTTATTTGAAAGAATTCGCAAACAGAAACACCAGTCAGGCATGTGACTTGTGCGATCGCCGCTCACTTGTTCACTGTCAACAATCAGACCGATCCGGAGGAAGCTTACGGTACAACGTACTGGTTGCTGTCTAGACTCTCTAGGGCTATGCGCCAAAGAGTACCGGAAACAACATAGGCGGCTACTGTTCAGTCACTTGACCACCCCCTGTGTTACCGAAAATGGCATGTACAAGCCTTGAGATTGTCTCAGTCCACCAGTCACGGTCAGCAACATATGAACTAATCACTCGTTTGAGAGATACGGTGAAACTCCCGGCTTCTTCAAAATCACTTCTTATATTCCACAGATACAGTTACTGGAGGGGATTTTTAACATAATAGTTAGGATAACTGATGTTAATACAATAAGAGCTCCTTTAGAGAGAGGACTGCTTGGAAATTGACTCCACCTTTCCTCATTGACCTCTAAGGAGCAATATTTTTTCTCAGTTGCAGACTTAATACTAATACAGAGTGGCTTCAACTGATCTTTCAAACAGACTTCCATAATTTATTCACTTTTAGAACTTTGTAATGTGTATCAAGACATATGCTCAAAACAAATTTTCACGAGCGGACAGAATAGTTTGGGAGAAATACTTTGTTGCATAATCATATGACCAAATGATGGCGCCATGGGTGCTCTTTTTGAAGTTCTGTTGAAGATATGAACTCCTGATTTGGTGACTGATTTTTACGATTATTGTTCATACATTTCACAACCGCGGGCTTTGTAGCCTGTAATGCATATGATGGTTTCGATGGTGAAAATTACATGCTATAGCAATGACTGGTATCTGGGTTGAATTTTTTCGGTTAACAATGGCAAAAACACTAAGCGACTGTGTATAGTCAGAGAAGGTCCCAGCGTTAAGGGATCGAGTGCTGCACGCAAGCCTTCACTGTCAATATGGACCCAAGGGAACAGGACCGGCAAAGAAAAGTGCAGGAGTCTGCTGCGAGCCATCACCGGCCAAAACACGATGATGTAACAATGAAAACTGGCACCAGGTATCCGTATACGATAGACGTATCGAAGTCATCAGTCAGTTCCTTTAGGTTTCAGCGTAATATCACAACTTCTGAGGATAGCACCACACTAATGTTATAAGGAGCCACCAGTTAACATACCGTCAAGATGTTACTGGATAATTTGACAGTATTCAGTTAACGCTGCGCTTATTGATGTTGGTATCCATAGGGTGGAAATGTCTGGGGATATACGTTATAAGATGGAACAAAATTACCTGGGTTCCAGAAGGTTACGTTTTTCAGGTGGGCCAGGATGTCAGTTTTGCGCATTCGTTTTAAGTGACTTAACCAGCGCAGCTGATTTAGCATCAGACTGTATTCAACTTCAACGATTTTCGCTGTACGAAAAGCTATGATGTCATTCAACTTGGCACAAAGGATTCTGCAAACACTGCAAGTGAAACCGACCAAGAACACGAACATAGCATTTATGTTGCCTTCAGGTCTCACTGCCGTACGGTAATGAAGGTAGTACAACAGTACAACTCATTGCTCATCTGCGGTTGGTTGTTGCTCCAGATACGCTTCTCAAGTTGAGCAAAGGCTATACCGACTTTTGCATTATCAAACGTTTGCCTGTGTTTAGTGGATAGCGCGTACTACTAATACGGGACTCCGTGTAACTCGGTATCTCGAAACCGTTTAGCAAAATACTCAGTTTTCTTCTGAACTCTCAGTGTACGCTAACAAAAGACAAAAGAGTTAGAAATATTTACACTTAAGCCAAAGCGAGACGCCGCTGGACCGAACGCCTTGGTCAATAGTTACGGTTCTGCTCCAGAATGGGAAAATAAGAAGCAGTCGTCTGTACTTAACAATATATAGATACTGGAATAGCGTATCAAGAAACGCCTTGAGTCGAACAGATAACTGGATGGGTATACCAGCTTCGCAATGGTAGAAAGCCTGTGCGCAGATAGTTAATAATTGGGGGATGAAGTAGGCTGGGGCAAGAATTTCGTCTTGCTTCTCTCGAGTATGGTTTTTAAACTCCTCTAAGTCCTACTGGTTGACGCTCAGGGATTTATCCCAGTATGAAAAGGACGAACTTTCGTAGGACAATCCACATTGCATCTATGCATTCAAAAAATTCGTGAAAGTCATGAAAGGTTCACACAGCAAAGATTCCTTCCATGGGATTTCCCTTGGGTTCAACCTGCAGAAAAATCTAGTCTATCGCACTTTGGTCGCTTCAACATACACACTGTTCCCAAGAGGGTTTTTTTTCCAGAATGTCACTGACGAATCCAATCGGCAGAATATCTATTATCGTCTTGTCTGCTGAGCACGGAAGACTAATTCGGAAAGAATTTCTGTCTTCTATCCACTTTCCTTCCATTTACAAGAGAAATTATCGTTTTACCTTTCAAATATTGCTGAAAGTCTTACAAATTGCAGATTCCGCATAACAGATCAAGTTCACTCCGTAGTGTCGGTTCTTTCGACTTGAGCATTTCCACAGTAGAGCTTTTCAATCCAGTTGCTCCCCCAGCTTAGGCTTTTAGCAGTTTTCCGGCTGAAGACTATTTAGCACAGCCTATCTTCAAAATGTTGGAGAAAGTGAAATATACAGCTGAACCGGCACCCCCTGGCCTGTTTAACGGTTTTAAAAGGTGAATTTTTCAGGTGAGTTCATCGGGCTTGTTTAGCTCTTACCAGTTTATTTGCTTCTGTAAGCTGTGAATATTGGACTTTCGTTACATAGATTCCTTTCAGTCCGGTGAAAAGTTCTTTGTAACAACAATGATCCGCATTTAACCGGAGCTATCCAAGGGTTTTAATCCACCGTTTATTTTTCGTTTTAAAAAGTGGAGTCTCTTAAATCATAGTGGACATTGGTGAGATATTTTCACTAAACTACTGTCACATTCGTTCTTGATATAGTCCAGTTGTGTCCATAGCAAATGTTTAGATATGTTCCGATTCCGCCTTATCAGCTTTTTAGGACTTGTTGATCCACCAATCTCCGTACAGCTTCCCGAGACTTTGATGCAGTTTCCCTACTATGTAACTTTCTTGCAACCAGTCTAAATAAGTTTTCTGCCCGATCCGCTACGCAGAAATTTTACGACTAAAAAACGCACTTTAGCAAGCATCAAGAAGTAATCAGTATCGCAGCCGTACGCATCAATTTTCTGATCAGTACTTTGCGAGGTTCTCTTTACCTCATAAGTGCTCTACTATATAGTAATAGGTAGGCTGTGTTTTTCTTAAAAGCATACTGATTTGCAGGTTTGTACTTCTTTTCAGCTTGAGTAGCATTAGAACGGAAGTACTGCATTCCACTCACTGAGGGTTTTCTTGCTCAAAAGCCACCGTATAAAGCTAACCGTTTTAAATGCATCAAAGACATGTCCTTAAAATTTTTATACCTTTTGTATGTGCTTTGTAATATTAGCAAGACTGGTTTGGAGTTAAACAATGACTTATTGGTTATATGTGTAGACTTTGCTTAATCGTTCAGGTCTAAAACAACAACGTGCCCCGCAGAGTGCAATGCGTAAATTTTTAATGCTTAAATTTACATTTTCACATCGCTTACTGCTTTTTCCGGCCAGCACATTGGAAATTTTGAGTCCTATTGTGAAGTTCCACTGTTTGACATTCCACTATTCTCACAGCCATTGTAGAGAGAACAGTAAATGCTTAGAATTGTGTGGGTTTTCGTGAAAAAAGTAGTAGTTTTATTCACAAGTTTGGAGATTCTCACGCAGAGATGACTTTCTTTTCCGAGGCATTTTAGGAAGAATTTTACTTAGTTCTGCCAAGCAGTTACAAATAATTATGTGAAAAACACTTTGTGCATGATTACTTGTAGTGACAAGCAGCGCCAAGTGAACACAAAAAAAGTGACAAACGATCCTGTACCATATGTTTACTGCCGCCAAATTCCATGATTTATAGTAGAGATATTTCACTCCCGCCTTACCCAAAAAACTTATCTGACATGCAGATTTCCTTCCGGGCACTGCTATGCAGCAATCGTGTGGACAATGATTAATGTTTTCTCTGAGTTTAATCTTCAGTGCCCTTGGTTCCGATGACCTGGATCTGAAAGGAAATAAGTTTTAGTGTCTGATGGAAATCTCTCACCTAGTGCGCCTTTTAGATAAATTCCATTCTGTCTGATAACAACATCTCATCAGTGAGGGTAAGCAACATTGTAGACTTTTAATTGTTCCCAGGCAACATTATTTTTTAAAATTATCGCTTTTTCTGGCAAGCGCTTCTCTATGATTCCTGTGGCATCAGAGCAACTCAACCTTTTGATTTGCTAAAAAATTACACAGGTTCTGCTTTTGACTGGCCATACAAATTCTCAAAGAACAATCGACAAGTATCCAAGCGTAGCGCGTCCATTATTTCATAAGTATAATTTTAAATGGTGTGAAAATTGTTGGATGGCATTGGCCAAAAACCTAATGGCAATGCTTCACTACTCTATTCCACTAAGTGTGCAAAAAATCACTTTCTGTTGAAAACCGAAGTATAGTAATCCCTCGTGAATAAAACACTCGAAGACTGCAAAGAAATCTGCATCATTAGAAAAGGCTAGTATCATGGATTTTTTCACAAGTAGGCCTACCAACCGTCAACTTAAATTGAAGTTTTCCCTGTGCATAACGTGTTTGCTTCAGACGTCTATCACACACTTTTTAAATGGTGCGCTCACCTAATGGACCTGTGAATTGTGAGCTAGTTTCCCTCATCCGAATCACCATGAACGAGCGGCCACTGGAGTGATCGGTTTGATATAAATGCTAATGAATATACAAGTAAATGCTTATAATCAGTTCTCTCTTCAAAAAGCTGACACGCTCGGGACCGAAAATATGCGTTGGTCTTGGAAGTATAATGTTTTATACCCCGTGATCTCTCCGTAGACCTTGAGTTTACAACAAATAAGTTAATATCATATGTGGGTCTACTAGTCTGCTCGAAAAAAAAGAGTGTATTGTTAGTTACAATTAAGTTAAAAACTTTTTTAACTTTTAAGGAGTCCGTTGTTACGCTGATGACAGTTGGGGTCGGATAATTGGTCTGGTAAACAAACGACTGCCAAAACCAGTCCACGGATGCTGTCGCCTGACCAAATGCAGCTTCTGGTGTCATGTTCTCCCCTGTTACCTTAGGTTCATTCTGGTACTAGAAACACCCGAATTTTAACGCTGAACCGGATTCTTTATGCGTTCAAATATCATGAAAACCTGGGTCCAGTGATACGAGAACGGCCGGCTTTAAAACCAGCGATTTTTATATGATCATTTTAGGCATTTTACCTCTCAACCATTTTCACTTCCTATTAGTCCCAAAAATCCTCGGGTCATGGCCACTGTTGAGATGAAAAGTGCACTAGATTTTACTTCATAAACTTTTGACATTCATTTAGAAATTAGATCAATGGCCTCTTGATATGCTGGGTTAAACCTAAAGGTGCTAGTTCACCTGTGGTGGTGGTGTTCTGTCATACAACATCGTGATGTGTTGGCACTTTGAACTGGTATAAGGACTCGACTGGATCCCATGAGAAGACATAATTGCATGAGCGTCATCATGATGTTTCGATGCACAAGTTCATTAGTAGTGAGGGATGTGTACGACTTCCAGTAAAGTAACTGGCAGGAGAAGTTAAACGCCCATTGCCTGGTTCTCCTTCAACCAACCCAAAATTTTCCTTATAGAATGTTGACCGAAGTGTAGCACATATCTTTCCGCCAGAGTCTCATCTGAAAGTCTGCCTGTTGACAGAGGCTATCTCCGTTGATGCACACAGTTTTGTGATTAAGTCATTTCACCGTACTTTTTGAAGCTCACTCTCTTTGGGATACCCTTTTTATAAGCAAACATGTCGATCGAGGTATGCAGTTAGTTTGAATGACACCATCAAATTCCAAACTACCTTATGATCAAATAGACCATATTGACGCGTATGATGGCATTTTCCCATGAACACCACACATTAATAGGGCTCCACTGACCAATGTTTATGGGACAGTAAGAAAACAAAAACTGACTGGGGTGCTTGTATCCGGGATTGGCGTGTTCCTTCTGTTCTACGAAGAAAATACGTGCTGTCTGAACCAAGTGGAAGAGAGTGGAAAACAGGGGGAAACATTTTTAGATTGGTTGCTGCTTTTTGCCTTTCTGATGCTAGAAGACCATGGTCATTGTTGTATTCGAAAGCACATTTCTCGCATGCGTTACGTACATGCTTTTAAGACGTCATATTTTTGTGATATATATATGTATATGTACATATATATTTTCCGAACAGCCCAATGCCGAATGTTCCCTAAAGAAATAAATGTTGAAAGAGTAATCTGCCTACATTTTCTATTAGAAAGCAAGTATTTTCGTAAAGTCAAAATATTTAGACAGCTTTCGGAATGCATATCGCTAAAAAAACTAGTTTTAATTGCGTCGTCAAAATATATTGGCAAACGTTGAACGCTGGGTGATGTGTTTTATCCTAAGAGTAAAAAGACAACAAAAAAACATTGAAAACTGTGTGAGATGAGACTTGGTTTACTGGCCTATTGGGACTGCAAGAAAGGATGAAATTTCGTGAATGTTTTGTTATTTTTTATTTGACCATGCCGGGCCCGTACCGACTCTTTTTGATCGTTTTACACAGACCCATTGTCACTGCCCATTGTGGCACCCCGAACGACAGTGAATGCAACTGAATCGGTAAAGTTCCAGTCGATCAGACTTCACGGTTGGAATTTCAGGTTCCCAGTTGTCGTGTGCATGCCGGACACGCAAAAGTTTACAAAGTAAAACGTACGACATTTTTGGATATACCTACTGGTGCTGCCGTTACGTTTCAAGTATGGTATTGATAAGCTGGCTGAAAGCACTTCACCAGCAATCGAAATGATATCACCGGTGCGTCTTTGGAAGTCGGTGGGCAGCGACGCACCCAACTTGCCTAGCTCGGCGAACATGTGACAGTGTAAGCATACCGTTATTTGATATTCCACTGCTTGTATGCTGAATCTCACTGAGTGTGGTTTAGTCAGCTAATGTGGAATGTGTGAAAAAGAAAAAACGCATCCAACTTAACTTATTTAACTAATTCAACACTGGCAACCAAATAACGTGCGGGTGAATGACGTTATGATTCTACTGTTTCTTTTCAAAATCTGGAAGGTTTACCAATGATACAGTTTCTGTTTTGAGCAAAACTTCTCGTCGGCCGGGTGAATGCAGCAAACCACAAATGTTCTCTTCAATCATTCTTTCTTGCTGCATGAAATAGGTTACAAGTTCCAAAGTTTTTGTCACGTTTTAGCCAGTCATTTGAGCGACAAGTTTCACCAACAGTGAAAGTCGATTTCTCGTCGAACATTGTCCGGCACGAGATGTTGTCAGCAAGGGGAAATGAATAGCACGAGTATGGGACAAATATCCCTCCTTTATGGCTTCAAGTTTCGTAAACCAGGTCCATTCCAATTAGACACTACTGCCTGCCATCATTTCTAGGCGAATTATTACTACAATTTATTACAGAGTATTCTACCCAGCTACTGTTGCAGGTCCCATCAGAAACCAGAAGTAAAACGCGAAAATACATGATAATAAGTAGAGCTACGGAAACAATAAACATATTTTTATTCGATCAGAACGTCAGGTTCAGTCTGAAAATAAAATCAGTTGGCTTGCAACCAGATAGTTTGTTGTTATCACTTTCTTTTTGTTAAATTTTCAATAAGTTTAGCCAAGTTGATTCGTTTCCATTTACCAATTTTGTTCACGTTTTGTGAAAAAATCTGGTAAAAAATAGTTGCATTATACGGGACATTGATCAAACTCTTCCGGTAACCGTGAAATTTGTTTTGATTCGATTCGTGCTTAAGATTTTACCGAAAAGTCGCGCACGAAACGGTTTGACATATTGTCCGATAACAACTTGTTGCGTCAAATGAAAGTTTCTATGTTAGCTGTTTAGTTTCCACTATGTACGACTTTATGAACATGTAAACACCTAAATTCAAAATGTAAATGCTGCATCAACTCCGCTAAGTTAAAACGGAAAATGGTTACTATGCTTTTCAGTTGTTTTCCGTAGGTCGTCTTCGCTGTCAGGAATATTCAAGAATCGCCCCTTTATGTCCTCCTACTTAGTCTGGCAAAACGAAGCAAACTTTCTTAGGGTGAACAATTTTTTTATTTGTCCAAAGTGGGTCAAACGTATATGAAATATCTGGCGAAAAATGAGTTGAGCTCCTTAAGTTAAGGATTTGTTTTGGTAGCTAATGACTTTCACGTCTAAGCCTTGTAGCTACTCCTATTCATTGGTTTATTTCACCTAATCTTACGCATCTGCGATTTGTCTATTAGTACCATACAAGGTCATGCGCGTATACAAATCAATAGTAAAACCTTGTATAACATTGTATATCAATCTTTCACTAATTCTGCTAATGTTTTTAACTTTCGGCCCATTCTCCAGCCATTTGTTTGTGAAAATCTTTATATTACTCCGAATTCGACACAGTGAGGGTTATATAAAGCCTTTTTCCGTAGCGCAGCATGTTCTCATCGTGTTTACTTAACACGCCACGCTTCCGCAATGAAATGTGTCGTTTGTACCCCTCCTCAAATATTGGAATCTCACCAGCTATTTGATATTACAATAGAAGTAGCATTGTGACTGACTTGTCCCTATACTAACAGGTATAGCGTCCAATAGTTAAACAAGCAGTAAAATCTGCTAGCTCCAATTTTTCGTACGGTAATTCGGAAAATCTACATGAAGAAAATAAACGAGGCCACTGTCCACTTTCTTTGGGATATATTTAACAACTATTTCTGCCTAACAAAAATGTTGCTGTGTCCCTGCAATAGGAGGACTTCTTTTGAGAATACAACTGCAACAGTGCCCTCCAGCAACTTATTGATTTAAAGAGTACGACAGTTGTGCGATCGTCTGGATTAAAGTTAGAAGGAGGAAATTTGCATTCTAAAAACTACCAGCCAAGTTCGTCTAGGTTCGGCTGAAGTCGGTCTACCATTTTTGCTCAAACCAAATTTGATTGTCTTCACAGACAAAAAAAGTCTTCATTAGACGTGAAGCTGTTTTGGGGCAATTTCATAACATGACAGAGTAAGCTAGAGATTCCGCTGGTCTGACAATGGTGTTAACAGCAATAAACGTTTGACGGAAACTATTTCTTGTCAGCAGGAAGAAATGATATTATTGACCGGAAAGTTGTGAATCTTATTTAAATTTTATTCAATCTCCACGAATCTCAGGGAGATTCCAATCCATTCACTACATATTGTTGAATGTCGTTCATTCCAGGTAACAGTACTTTGAGAACAAGCTATATTTAACACTTGGAACTTGCCTGCGCGAATTAAAGTACCGATGCCTGGAGACCTCAAGGATATATCACAAAATTGTTAGGCCACAAGAACCATCAGGATGTCAATGTGCATATCCTTTGATGCAAATCGAGTACCCAGTTATTATGCGTAGGCTGTCAGCATTACTAACCGGGTTATTGCATCACCTTGAAACATCAATATTCTTATCTGGACTGACTTTCTTCAGCCTAATTCCTAATCCGCAAAGATATCAGCTAAGGTCATACGCAGAAGTCATAATGATGTTCAAAAATAAGAGGCGGTTTATAGTTTTATAGCCCCATGATAATAAGTTCTTCGCATGAATAGTACACGTATTCTCCGGAAAAGCATTTTTTGCTTTCTTTCAACTCGTGGAAAGTAATATACAAAATGTCTTCCGCGATAATTACAGTTTGATAATCATTAATCTCTCCTAAAAGCGAGTCTCCTTTAGGTCTTCCAGACCATCGAGTACTCTTCTGTTTATCAATAATCATAAAATTTCAGACCAGTTGGCGAACTTTAAACAGTATCACAACAATTAAAACCATAAGCATTCGGTATATCTGCTTAACAAAAATGTTGCTGTATCCTTGAAATAGGAGGACTTCTACTAAGAATACAGTGGTAACAACGCCTTTCAGCAAACTATTGATTAAAAAGAATACGACAGTTGTGCAACCGTCTGGATGAAACGTAGAAGAATAAAATCTGCCTTTTGAAAAATCCCAGCCAAGTTCGTCTAGCCTCGGCTGAAGTCAGTCTACCATTTTTAATCAAACCAAAATGGATTGTCTTCACAGACAAAAAAAGTCTTCATTAACGTATTACAACAACAAAAACCATCAGCGTTCAGTATATCTGCAGAGCACGGACAGGCATTCGGACTGGCAGTACCCACAAATGTCTGATTTCCAAAACTACCGTGGATAGGATATGCAATGCTGATTTCAGTCTTTTGATGAAAAAGTGTATTCCCAACTGAAGGAATCCCAATCTTCTTGCTATGCGTTTATCACTTATAAGCAAGGACTGATAGACTCAAAGTTAGCTGAATGACGGAGTGGATAAAAAATTTAGGGCTCCAGCTACATGTCTCATAAATCCTTTCAAATGAGACAATAAACCATTCTTCCGATTCTTATATGTTGTTTTAAAAGTCAAAACGTGAAGAGGTAATTTTTAAACGTTGCTTGTCATGGCAAATCTTTTGTATACTTTGATTCCTCTTTCTCATTGGGTTCTAAAGAAAACTGATCACATGGTTTTTCTCGTGTGATATTTTGAGCGGATCTTTGAAAGCAAACCTTTTGACAGGTTTGTTCCCGGGAAAGGTAACAATAAATACTCAGGAGTGATCGGTTCAGGGAACATCAGCAGGCTTACTAAGCCGCATGTATAACGGATATGAAATGTTTAGTCCCAAGTTAACAGGAGATGCACATTTCTAATGAATTTTTGCGCTACTAACTTTGAGACAGTCACAAATGACATGTCAATACCATTTACTTGACTGAAACTCCTATAAAGAACTGTTTTCTAGCGGATATTTTGGACCTGGATCTAGCTTCAATTGTTTTAATATGAAATATAATTAGGCTCAATGGAAACCTACATAGGGACTTTCGAAAGCTGCGGAAATATAATTTTTCCGCACAAAACTCCATTCCAACGGGATGTCCCTTAGAAGCAGGAGGCAAAATAGCCCAACTTCATTTTTTCCCACACTACGAAAGATGAACTACGCTGAGACAGAGGTACCTTTAGAGAATTAGCGAGCTGATCACATAGGTTGGAAAATATATCCTGTACGTTTGTATTTCCATAATCTTGACTGTGGTATTGTCTGTTTAAAAGGGGTAACGGTTGTTCATGCAAAATTCATCTAGCTGGAATGTTGTCTACTCAACACTTAGGTGCACTTGGGAGTAACTACCGTTGTAAAACTATTGGCAACTGGCATAACCTAGACCGTGAAGGTTAAGTGTTAGGATGTTTTGCTCCAGAAAAGTGTATCAAGCGATAAGTAAAATGACTTTTTTGTTAAAGAGCTACTTGACGTACTTTGGGTGGTCAAAAACGTGAACCGGGCCACCTTGGAACGCCGTTACTCTAAGTATTGTCTCAGATTCTCCTGAATGGTGAGGCTTTGTTCAAGGTTACCTTCTTTATTAAGTCCAACATTACTGAAGAAAGTCAATGAGGAGTATTTGGTCTCTACTTCTAGAGAGTACGATTTTTGAAGTATAAATACTCCACAGTGTTTACACTAGCCAGTTTCAAGCCTGTGCATCTAAAGACAAACGCAGTAACTTATAAATTGCTGAGGAAGTGAAATGGTATAAGTTGAGAAGTTGGGTGTCATGTAACTCTTAGCCAACCAAGCAGCAAAATACGTAGAAAGCGTTCTGAATTTTTTTTCGAATGTTTACAATGGCCTGATAAATACGCCGTCAACTGCACTGGTAATAGAATCGCTGTCAGAGGCAGATGTTTTCTTGTTCTCCATGGCAACAAAATACAGGCTACATCCCGGTGGAGGGCGTCTTATGTAGAAGAAACGGGAATTTGGAGGACTTCTTGTGGACAATTGAGTAAACAGACACAAACAAAACGACAGCGTATCGTGATGAACCACTAACTTGCTGTTGTGAATTTGGCTGGATTGATCCCATTTATTTGTGTCTTATTCTTCCGAGGTGGCATTCAGGATCATTCTCATGTTTATACTTTCAAGGGTTGACACTTTCAAGTGCGACAGGTCATTATATACTTCAATTACTTGTGTGTAACATGAAAGAAATTAATCGATCTCTGGGTGTTTGAACCCTCTTCCAAAAAGCAGCAATCAAGTCGAATTTTGGATAAATTATTTTGTTTTTATATGCAGAGGAAATGCACCCAATTTAGTACTCAGGAATACAACAGAGCCTGGAAACATCACAAACGAGAGATTCTGCTGGGTTACAGGTTAGTCTCTCGCAAAACCAAATTTGTTTGCAAATGAGTGTATTTCGCTAATTTCGTGAAGTTTGGTTTCAAGTAGAACATAAGGTTGACGGAAACTCGGGGACTGCGTCTACCTGAGGAGCCCCAAGAAGGACGAAACCGGTCGTGGGCTGTCGAGGAATTTTCAGCATCCTTATGAGTAGTGCATAGCGAATATGCTTGTATCGCGATATCTCGAATATCGTAGCAACTGAAACATGAGGCGGCCTGGTGCAGCACATTCAGCTGCCTGGAAACACCACAAACGAGAGCTTCAAATGGGTTCCAGGTGAGCCTCTCGCTAGAAGAACTTTGTTTGCAAATGTGTGTATTTCGCTAAAAAGTGACTTGATGCTTCGCAGTCGAAACGATGGTTACCTGCCAGTCTGAGTTTGTCTTGCAAAACATTATCTATGGGACCCACTTTTTATCAACTATTCTGAATTCCTGGGCATTACTGTTAGCCAGGCCAAGTCACAGATGCTTTTGGCCGGTAATGTTGCCAGAGTGAGAAAGACATATTACAAGTGACTCAGACTTATGCAAGCTTAAATATATTTTTTTACCCTGTTACTATTATGTTGAAACAGTGATGCCATGACAGTGCCACACCAATACTACGCTGTAGAATCGCAGTTGCATATGAACTCATCCAGGGACTTCAAGCGTTACCTCAGTGCTGCCACTGTGCGAGTCAAATGCATAGAATATCTGAATCGGTATTTGGGCTTAAGTACTTGCCACAACGGTAAGTACGGTGGGCGACCTAACTTTCTGTTCACAACAACGTCAATTATGGCGGTCACTCTAAAACTTGTTGGCATATGGCATACAAAATAGAAGGTAAACGCACTTTTAGGGAAATCAAACGATTTCTTCCCAGCACAGTGCATATTTGTATGTATCTTGTAGGTCATTAAAAGTAATAAACTGCCTAATCTATGTGCGCTGAGTTCATTGTTTCACCACGGTCATACTTTTTCTTGAGCAACTATATGACTAGCACCATATGACCAGAGAAGGTTTTCTCATAGGCTATCCCAATTATATCGACACTTTACTAGTGCTGGATATATTTGTGATGAATTCTAAGGAAATAACAGAAACTCTTGAGTGAAAACCTTACAATATGCACCTACTGGAACACATATCAAGAGGTCTCTTACTGGTATTTATTTTCACTTATCTCAATCAAAACCATATAGTTTATATATTATATTGTTGGGACACAGCTTACGTAACGCGCAAGAACCTAAACAGGAGAATATCCCTTCTGTTATATCATTTACCTATGAAACGATCAAAAGACTCGGGTATGCTGTTTACTCCGCCTGTATCGTGCACCGTGGTAATCTAAGGTAGCCTATTAAAATTGGCAGTTGACTTAAACCAGTAAGACTGGTGATGAAGTAATCTGTCGCTTAAAGTGAAATGTTTCTAAAGGCTCCGTTAAATATTGTTACTGCGAACTTTGTCACAAAAAGAAGCATCAGAATGCTTGCTGCCTACAAGTTGACTGCACTGTAAAAAACTAAAGTCAGCTTTCACGTGTGAGGTTTTATATGCTCATGTTGGAAATGTGGAGCCTGACGGCCTTCGCCAACTGAGAACCTCGCAAGTTTATGTAATATCTCGCAAGCACTGCCAACTCTGGTGCAAGTTAACATCCCACTCAACCAGGTATAGAAAATTTAGAAGTTAGTCTTTCAAGAGTAACCTCGAAATTGGGAGTCAAACAACACACAGCATAAACCAAAGGCGAAGCTGCACGTACACTCCAACCGCCTTATTCTTGCTTAACGGCTGAGTGCTCTATCCACCGAGCTACCGTGAACTATCAAGCTCCGTCAGTTTTATCCACTGGAATATCATAGCTGATTCGTCACACCCAAATTAAGATTTCCCGAATCCCATTATTCTTTATAGCGAATAACAGCAACTAAACTTTTGTGCACCACACGTTGGTTGCCGCAAAATGTCGGTTTGCAAGACTGCGTGAGTCAACAGAAAATAAAAGTTCTCAGGTTCCTTCGTCAGCAGCACTTCCACAACTTTTATATAGCTCTCTATAGATAGAAAAGTTAAAGGTTGGTCTTTCTAAAACATTGCAAAGGAACCAATGTACCACTCCCTGCTAACTAAAATAGTATTCCAGGTTGAAGTATTCCATGGCAATAGACTTTTGAATTTTTGATAAAATAAAATTCCAAAGTCAGCTTTTAGGTGACTGAACCACACATGAAGCTTGACCAACAAAACGCAAAATCTGACGTCTACGTAACTGCTCGTAGGTTCCAGCCAGGTTCACTCAGATTGAGGTTTTACCATCGCTGCAATAACAACCAGTACTGGAACCAAAATATTGGTTAGTTCGGATGCCTACTAGTTGTTTCCCTAGTATAGACCTGAATATAATAAATTCTCAATCATTAGATTATCATTTAAGGATGACACTTTTGTAGTTTAGACTTTCCCAAGAAAGGTGCACCGCACTTGCTCGTGCTCTAAGTAGGACTTTCATGAAAAAATTGATGGGTATATGAAATAAGCATGAGTGAAACAAGCTTACATTAAGATATCGATGCAAAGTAAAAGGTAGCCGGATCTTTTTCACACGAAACATCTGAACCTTGAGCTTGAGAATCCAAGAGGACTGTTGGAATTTGGCATAGGGAATATATTTTAAGAAAAATGATTATTGTCAGAACTTTGTCACCCAAGCCATCTAATAGACCATCACATTATACTTGACACGTCAATGACACAAGCACAACGTTGAGTAAATCAAAAGTTAATTTTGCAGGCTTTTGCAAAACCTGAAGAATGCGACAAAAAATCAAAAGATTTTCTCTTAAAAACGTTCTAAATTGGCGAAAAAATCGAGGGTTTTCCAAAAATAAGGCTGAATACTAAAACAGAATAAAATTGCCCTGTCACCTGGGATTTCATTCTTTGTGAGTTTTTTCAGGCCGGCGTCGTTAAATATTGCTAAAGTGAATACAGACGGCCGATAAAAGTGTGCCAACTCCTAAAGAGACAAACATGATCTATCAATTTTCCGATTATTTCGTGGGCTTGCGCTTTAAGCCTTAGTAGGGAGAATAATCAAGCCTTAAGTTTGTGAACTGTGAGATTAAAACAGAATTTGTTCATGTCTGCTCAAACTTCTAAAAGATGGTGATGAGTAGATTCACCACTCGATAAACTATCGCGTATGAATACCGAACTAGTGAAGGTTTTTGGCTGCCTTTATTTATCTGAATGGTTGTTTGAATCATTGCTATGCCACTTGTGGACACCACAAAATTGCTGCCACTTTCTGCACAAACACGTAAAACGGAAAATCAGCCAGCATCACAGGATAGCATGCCAATTTGCATCATCCTGGTGAATTCATTTCTAGCCAAGTTCCCGGATCAATGGATACTCAGTCCGCAGGCGTGTAGAAAATCTGTCGAGATTTGCTGATTAACGAGTGGAATGATGTCGAAATTGTTAGCAGTTTTATGATCAAATGTGACAGTTGTGGTGTTTCCGAATGGGTGAGTTTATATCGTTAATGTCAAGATAAGTGAATTGCAGGTGATCGTGTGCAGGGAAATTAAAATGTCAGTTGATGCTTGAAAACATTTTCGCTGAGTTAGCATTAGCCGTGAACCGAGATTAGGCAATGTATGGCGCGTACTCCTGCATGAGCTAAATGATTCTGTTTTGGAATTACAATGTGTAAGTCACCAATTATATTAAAACATCACAGTCAACAGATAGTTGAACGTACATGTTGTAGCGCTTATATGGTATGACAAATCGGTAACAAAATCCCGTCTACGGAGCAGTCCATAGAAGTAAAGCACAGATTCATTACTGGATGAATCAAGAAATCAAAACTAACTGCCGTCCGATGAGCTCAGTCACTTAATCCTAAGATCTTCGCACACAGACTCGCCTGTTCACTTTCAAACCAACTGCGTATTTCAGGGATCTATCAGGTACGGCTGTCTTTGTTTCGTCATCTACGTGTTTTCAGCACATCATCCGGACTGATAAAATGGATTTTCTTTTGAGAACCTCGGCTCATAGATATAAGCAGTGTCAAACAGTGCTACCCAGACCAGTTACCCGTTGCTTACCGGACCAGTGCGTTCCATCTAAGCTCCGGCAAGAGCTGTACAGTCTACTATTCACTTGGTCTTTTACACGGAAATGTAAACAAAAATTATTCTAACAACCTACTTTCTTGAACTACATCAAAAAGCCTTATTTACCTATTCAAAGCCGTCTTACGTACACACAGTTGCTTCTCTTTGAATGCATTCACTGAAAACTCACTTAAAGCCTAACTTGTGAGAAAGACTGCCAAATCCACTATTGTCGCCAAGAGCTTGGTAGGACAGAAGAGGTTGGTGAGAATTACTGCATAAAAATATTTCATTTTACTTGATTGTTAACGGTTTTATATGTCTTGTGTTTGTACAACTTACTCACTACGCGTATGCCTTGCAGATAGTTTTCAGGGTCGAGATTAAATAATCATGCCAGCCGCATTAGAAAGCCAGCAGTGGTAATCCAGCATGCTACAATGAAATGCTAGATCAATAAGCTGTTTCTACCTTTCCTGCGGCGTATCGTTATCAGTAAACCTGTCAAACTTTGCTTGCTTTCAAAAGTGGTGACTAGCTTTTACAAGTAACAGCTAATATTTAATCTTTTATGGCTAAAGCATTTTTCAACACCTGCGACATCTTTGTTTCACCTTTCCTGATAAAAAATCCACTTGAAGCT
Organism: Clonorchis sinensis; assembly: GCA_003604175.2. NCBI lineage: Eukaryota > Metazoa > Platyhelminthes > Trematoda > Opisthorchiida > Opisthorchiidae > Clonorchis > Clonorchis sinensis. Next base: position 62,135,899 of record CM030369.1, on the reverse strand, counting down.
ACGCGAATGATACCTCAAGTTTAGCGGTTTTGGTTTGATGAATTTAGCGGAATTGAGCACAGTAGTGCTGGATATGAAGTGATTGGTTAAGTCCAGCTAATAACACACAACGAGCGTCAAGAAATCGGACTGCAACTGTTGCTCAAGGTTTCACTTTGGCAATGTGAAACTGGTTCCCTGAAAAAAGTCTACATACAAGGCTAAAGTAGTTGAGGCTCAGTGGCTTAACACTGGACATTGTTAGAGCTAATGCGTAAATCTCAAGAACCCTCACTCGATCTGACAATTACCATCTCCTAGGGATAGATCAAACACACAATTGTTTTAACCGAGCAGCTTTGACCTTATGGTGCAATGGTGAGACGCTTTCCGAATGAAAAGTTGCAGGAGGAAAAATCAAACTGGAGAGCAAGTAACATGGTCCGCTTTTGTGGCCATGGAAAAGGAGCTATCCAATTGCTGCAGTATTGGACTAACCATGCTCAGACACATCATCACTTGGCATTGTTAAGTGAACTTCATGTGGCGCTTGTACCTGCTAACACAAATATCCGACAATTTAAAATAAAAAAAATGTTTCTAGTCCACTGATACACTGGAGATTGGAAGACCTAAGTTGGTCTCAACACCCTCACTTGAGTAAAAATCTACACAATGCGATTCGGAAAAGCTTGTGAGGTGCAAGTTCTTGTCAGATCTAAGTGAAGCGATGGTTCAGTCACGGAAATAGCTATAAACACTACTCATATAACAGATGGTCGGTCACTTCACTTCTATTTGTATCAAACTAATACACTTTGCGTTAAACTGACGAAATCCTATGGGTTTATGGAATTTGCATTCAGCTGCACAGGAACTGCTAAACAAAGTGGGATATTTGTAGCAGCAAATACCAACGGTTCTTGTTACAAAACCTCTCAAGGTGAGATATTAGTTATAAAAAATGATGATAACACCAACAAATAAGCTGTTATAATCTTGGTATCTATGTGCCATTCACCCATAGTAATCACAAGGGCTGGAACACTGTCACATTGCCCAAACCTAGACTGGTGCAGTCGAAAAGGGGGGACTAGATTCGAACCACGGACCTTCCGGTCAGCAATTTCGCACCACAACTACTACACGGTTATAAAGAGAGAATCGAAATTATGTTGTTAGCTTAGGAGTGTGACTTTGTATTCACGTAGCTGTGGTAAATAGGTAAGTAGACTTTTGTGGACTAATGCCCATACGGAATAAAACAAAACAGACATATTGTTCGTGCAGGATTCTGTTCTCCCATTTGAAGACGATCCCAAGAAAAAGACCAAATTTTGCTTCTTAGATGTTTCGTATTTTCAGAAGGGTTAAATAATACACACAAAGTTTTGGCTGTTTGACTTCGTTCAGGCTGAACTCCATTTGTGTTTTGTACGCAGTATGAATTATGGAGACCCAGTGAAATCCAACACTAATTAGTTTGCAAAGAAAATTCATCCATTTTCATATACCAAGGTACTTATTCACATAGCATCCGATCCCAGAAAGCTCCTCAGAAAAGCCTATTACTGCCTAATCGTTTTCATCAGGGGCTTTTCAACACCCCAGTCAACCGATCGTACTTCGAGACTGACCACATTTACAAAAAAATTGTTGTCAAATCTTGGTAAAAAATATAGTTGAAGTTGTTTCAGTAATCTGCACACTTGGTCATTGGTGTATGCCTTTTAGAACAGCTGAATACCTAAGCCGATACGATGGAGTGAGTAGAGCAAATATGTGATCGAATCGAGCGCATGCACACAAGTGCATTTTACAACCAGGACAAGCCGTCTTAGGCACTCAAGTGTGATTATCACCTGACTGCTTCAATGTTGACAGTCAGCTCACATACCGCTTGTAGAGTGGCCACAGGCCAAATTGCATGGTTTACGCTCATTTGGATTTGGATGCGGATTCCCATTCAACTAATACAAGTATTAACTCTGTGTATTTTGTTCGTCAGGTAGACCAAAATCATGGTCACATGCTTTGCAGATGGCACGCGTGTAATCACTTTGTGTTTTTAAATACGCCGTCGACCGAAATTATGAAAACTTCATCTCACAAGACAAACAGCTTTTTGAACAAACTAATCAATTTGCGACCGATGCGAATGGTGAGGAAACGGACACAGCACACTAAAGGCAAGTCAGTTTATTACTGCTCACATTGATGAACAATAACATAGAATGTGAGCTACGGGTATACCCAAAGTAGCAGCCCAGACAGTGAGGGTGTGCGGTTCAACAGTTTGGTGGTCCTTGAGAGAATATATAAATAGCGATCCGGTGCCACGGCGAAGATGACGTCACTACACGCACTAAAGTGAAGTCATGTGGATCACTGGAGCAGAATTCTGGCCGATGGTACGTGACGAACGCTTCATCGTTTGGAATGGGCTGGCAATGCAGCGTACTGAGCGTTGAGTCCAGTTCAGAAGAGAGTCTGATTAAAGGTTGACTAAAACTTGAAATGAGATACTTTAAAAGGACGCCAAACTCGTCTCCAAAAACTAACCAACATAAGAGGTTTTTCATTGTGAATGTTATGGGTCCGCATCTAGAAGAGGACATTTGGACATGTTTATCACGGGACCTGGCGACTTTGAAGTGGCCGTATAGAGTTTATTGTATTTAGTTATTCAAGAAAGCCGTTCGCACCACTAACAATAACTTTCGCTTTGGATGTCTTCATACCTGCAATGCTCCTTATGACTTCAATGTTTGGGTAGATCAATAAAATGAGGGCACTTACTTGTTATGGAGTCAGATTCTTTGACATGCAATCGTTTATAGCGACTAAGATGAGCATGGTTAGCACAAATGAAGCCCTAATGACAGACAGTTGAAATAAAAGCGTTTCGGCTTGTGCCTCACTGTAGCCACAGGATGACGTGTATCGCTTAAGGTGACGTAATTTTCCTTGGCCACCCGAGTAATAGCAAGTTACGGAAGGGCCCATGCAACTTGGATAAGAGGTTAATTACTTTCATTTACTTAGTAGTAAGGAGTTATTGGCTCCGTGACTTATCTACCCGCGCTGACCTGAGTGACTGGGATCTCGAAATCTGTTTCTTCTTGGTCACTGGTAAGGTGTATATTGCCTCTCACACCTATCAGAATGAGGTCGTTTTTACAGTGTTCTCAAGTTTTCAGGATGGCCGGACCTTACTGATAAGGCAAAGTCTAAATTATATGTACTGGCTAGCGGAGTTCCGAGCCCCATTTGTGACGTCGTTTGCTGACCTTTTTAGTATCCACTATGTTGCCTTTTTCTGCTTGTGTTCAGCTTTACATTCATGTATACTAATCGCTGGTACCCATTAAGAGCCTGGTTTCTTCGAGAATTGCATTCATTCACTGTTTCCTGCAAATTTGACCTATCGTGGTGGTCAGTTTCGCTGAACTTTGGATGTGAAGCTTATCGGGATGGAAGATATTGAGCAGTTTCCAAGTATTTAGGGGAAAATCAAATCCAGACTAACCAAAAAAAGTCTTACCCACCAAGCTACCCTTGTTTAGCTACCACAAACATTCTATTATGTTGTTATATGGCTATTGTTATAATATCTATTCTTGGCTGACGTGAAGATTAGGCGAGTAAAACATCTGTTTCACTATAAGCTGAGCCACCTTGAAAGCGAAAGGAGGCGACACGACAAGTGTTTTATGAATCCGGAGCTTTGTCTTTACCCATAGGTTGGCCCTTCTTCACTCGGTAATTATATTCATAAGGTGACTCCTAATCCAGGCAGCATTTGGGTAGACTCGCGTGCTACAATTGTAGACAAGGTAGCCCGCAGTTCACATGAGTCTGTACAGAAATCCGAAACTTCTGGTCCAACTCTGAGACGTGAAGACGTGTTGGTGCTACCAGTGTTGGTGCTACCACCAGTTGTCTGGTGCGACACTATAGCACCTTAACACAGACCAATCAGCACTGCTTCAGGCTCAAGATTCCCAGTTTGGTGTTGCATGTCACAAAAGATCAAATATTGCACTGTTAAACCCCAAGCAAGAAAATGCAGAACGTAGTACCAACTCGTCCAATGTTTAAGATAAGTCCAGCTCACAAATCCGTACGACTTCTAGCAAACTGAGAGGAACATGACAATAAACTTTGCTGATGTTTGAGAGCAATACACTAAAACCAAGATTACAGTATGTGTTCTATTCGTTTTGGTAGGATTAAGTACAGTAAGGGATGGTCAATGGCACTCCAATCCGCTGATCTGCGCACAAACATAAACAGGCCAACAGTGACCTACTGTTCCTGGGGACAAAGGAGTAAAATTCCTCCCAAGATTCTTAGCTTGTGCTCTTGTTTTATGGATGATAGTTCCCTTTGGTGGCTCTTACTGGGAGCTGTAAGTAGTCCTTGTTTTCACTGGGACCCATGATGTCACCAAAACAGAAAAACTAGATGGATAGTGTCAAAACAATGCATAATAAAGCAGGCGCAGCTCAGTAAACCCAAATAAACGGGTGATCTCACTGTGATAAAAAATTCTGATAAGCTCAGGTTTGCTGACACCAGCTCTGAGTTAATTGCTTTTCTCCTAATTTTCACGCTCAGAAAGTCCATCCAGGATCAATAGTATCGGTATACCTGCACGCTTGCTTATTTTCTGAGGGTGTAAATGTCGTGGTAAGTTTCTACTGATAAGCTGAGTGTGAAAAATTTGATGCATTGCTCCACTCTCTCATTTCTGTACTGTGATGGGACAGAATGAAGAAATAAACCAGCACTTAAGAAAAATACATAATTTAACATAACCGTCTGAGTTATTCAGAAATAGGAAAAGGGGACACAGCTTATTCAAAAACCCTCCCTTTAATTAGATTGAGATTTCCGAAACTGTTGTATTACACAACACCCGAGCTAATGGAACCAGTAGGTCATTCAGGGTTGCATGAAGGAACGGCATTGTTTCAGACACCAGCTTCCCTTTTACATTAGGGTGAAGAGGCAGATTAGTGAAATTCAAGCAGATGGTTTTCCCACATCTTGAAAAGTTAAACCCACGACGTTCCATTTATTGTTCTGAAATTTTATTCAACGTTTTGAAATGTACAGTCTTCATACCGTTCCATTTATTGTTCTGCAATTTTATTCCCCGTTTTGAAATGCACAGTCTTCATATAAAAACTCTACTGAAACGATGACGCACTGCTTAAAGGACGAAGTTACTATCTGGTGAGCTTCATCATGTAGGTGGATTGTGATATTCCAAGAAATAAATTGGGTTTTTTGTCCTCAACTTGTCATGATGACTTTAACTGTAGCGTTTGGTTTGGGTTAGTTCGTACGCATATTTGATTGGTGACTCCATTACTTGTGAATCTTCTAGTAACGGCTCCTTGGTTTACCGGGATCCCCAACGAGGATCCCGTTGCGCAGTAGCCGGTGAGTCGGTGTAGTTAGGTCTCATAGAGTTATGGCCGATCCAGCTGATTTTAGGAATCTTTGAAATTCTTTCATGACGAAAGTGACCTCGATTCATATCTTAACTGTAATAAGGAGAGATAAATACTGAATATTCCGTGGCGGTATAATTCTAAATCGCGAGTAAATTTTAGAGGACCGATGAATTCAGGGCATACTCAGTATATTGATTATTGCAGCTTAGGTTGATTTGTTATTCTGTTCAGAATTCTTTGTCTTTTTCAAAGAAGTGACACTGGAAGTGGAGGAACTGGAAGAATAAAACACGCGATGCTGAGCCAAGGATTCCGATACAATGACAAGGTATTCATCCTTAACCAAAATTTTTAATATCGTACCAATTACAGTGATCGGCTTCCGTGATTTGAAAGGGACATGCACTCAGTTGACCACTTAATCGTGCAACGCCCTATTCCCGAAGTCCCAATTTTCTAGCCTCATCTACCAGGGTCTGACACTTTTGGGATTAAAAAGATCTGGGGGAATTTTTCCTGAATTCTGCAAGAGAGATGTGTTTTGACAGGGTTGCCCTTTAACTCAGCCTGCTTCGAACTTAGAAATGTGCGAATCCTCTAAATTGTCTATTATTTTGGAATCGAGTCTGTTTATGACGAAGACACTACTGATTCGTAGTTCGCAAATGACATCGAGCTGCTTGTTTCGTCTCCCACTTAATAAACAACTTATTCACGGCACTCTCATGTTGCGTGATGAAACGTTTGCCCTCAGGGTGTAGAGCTTGACTTCATTTTTTACCGGTCCTCCAAACTTTCCAGGTCTTCGTAATGTACGTTGTACTAAAATAACTGAAATTACACGATAAGAATCTCAACAGAAATTTCAACAGAAGTTTAAAGGCAATTCGAGATCAGGCTGAGAGCTGCTTTCCACTCTAGATTTTCTACATTACTTGCGAAATCCTAACTCGGAATTGAATCTTCTTGAGGTTTATATTGAGGGACTTTCGGATCCATGTGGAATAATTTGATAAAATTTGCCGAGGCAGCGTTTGAACAGAATGCCAGGACGTGCTAACGCAAAGACAGGCAGCTTTTCAACTCTGCTATTTAAAGTTTCACCGAATATATCCACATCAGCGTATGACATATTACACTCCAGGGGGTTGCACTTCTGTCGAAGATCTGTTAGCCCATCGCAAAAGTCATTTTCTATTTTTGGCCATCGGTCAAAGAACGTGCACAGGTCCGCATGGGACTGGTGCTGTTAAATGCATGAAGACACGAACATTTCGCGTAGAAGATGCAAGCTTACTGCTTGTCTTCTCTCATCTGTTCCTCTGCAAAATTACACGTATATCTTGGAAACATGGAACCATGTTTGATGTACGAAGTTTGCTAGGTTGGGAAACTAAGGATTCACATATGTGGTGGTTGAAGACCCTTGTCGACTTGAACAAACCCTCAAACAAATCAGCCCCAGTTCTGAAATTAAGCGTGTTTGTTTCATTTTAAGCACACTGTTTCCATCGTTCAAACTTTAGTTTGTCTCCTTCGGTGACAATGAGAACCATATACACGTACAAGTTCCCCAAAAACGTGGACAAATAGGTCATTCAACATAGAATTAAATTTTCCAGCGCTGCAAACCTACTGATTCGTAGAAGATGTGGTTGAAAATAAAGCACCTTCCACTCTCTTTTTTACAACGTATCATTCTCATTCGTTCAGTAGGTGTATTCTTCCTTTGTCAACATACCTCTTGAAAATCGGATTTCCAAACTTCTTAGAGATCACATAAAACATGAGGGAAATTACAAAGAGCTTGATCTAGTTATCGACCGTGTTTAAAAAGCATTGAATAGCAATAATGGCAGATGTTCCATTGACAGACTGAATGGCGATATGCCCCGGGTTATGGTACTTCCATTCAATACGTTCATTTCAGACTGAGATTTGATTAGTTCATTCACCGTGACAAATTGGGGGGATGGAGTATTGTGTAGCATACGTTACTTTGATCACAACAAGGTGATTAGATTTTAAAAGGAGAAGTGAAATCCTGTTATATCGTTATGTAGATAATTATATATAATGGACTGGGAATTGTTCAGTTACTCTGTTATTTTCCTACAGTGTTTTTTCTTCGATTTTAATATTTGAGGCTAGTATTAAAAGTTGTTTTATATTCTTACTTGGTCTCATAAATATTGGCAGACACAAGAAGGTTTTTGTAAGCTTCAGAACTAATATGGAATTTACCTCAGGATAACGACAATGTGACATAAGCCTCAGTCGGTAGTTTGTACAGACAGAAAACAATTTCAATGTAAAATTGAAAAAAAGTCTCTTTATTCCATCCCATCCTCCTCTTTTCACCTACCGTCGGCCGTTTAGGAAGGAAGATATTACAAACCCCTTTTCTTTTTTTGGTCAGCATGATTTTTAGTGTAAAAATAAGTCTAGGATGGTTATGTCAAACAAGTGGCAAAAAAACTGATAACCGAGATTTCTAAATGATATATGTTATATGTTAGCTGCCCGAGCGGGAAATCCGAAAAAACTGAGAACTGTAGGACTTGACGTTGAATAACAAAAGCGTCACTCAAAGACGCCACATGCTAATCATAAGGTTGCCGAAAAATTCTTGACAACAGGCGACCGGCATCTAGTTTCCTTTAACCCTGTTCCTGGTTGAACCCAAACAGTAGGGAATTCACAACATACTCTAAATGTCATATTGATTTTTTTGACGGCAGTCTCAAATGAATCGGGGTAAAGAACGGCGAAACCGGTTGAAGAGGTTTCAGCGACTTTGTGAGTAGTGTTTTACGTCTGAACAATGTACTTCGATTTCTATAAGATCGTACCAGGTGAAACATGAAGAGGCCTTGCACAGCACATTCAGACCAGCGATAACGAGAGATTCGGCTGAGTTCTTCGTCAAAGCTAAATCTGTTTGCCAATGGGAGTACTTGGTTTAAGACTCATTGAATTCTCTCATCCAAGCTCTGTAGAAGGAGACCAGCTCCTGTTCATCTATCTTCATGTTTAGAACGTAAAACCTGAGCGTCACGAAATTGTCTCCAAAGTAGAGGATGTCTTCAAGCTAGGGCACAAGTTATTGTATAACACATTCACAAGACTGTCTTATGAAAACCCCGTAATTTATGTTGTGACTGAATGCCGTATGCAATTAGGCTGCTGTGAAAACGGGAAAAATACCTACCTGGAGATAACGAGATGTGTTTCCATATGTGCTTGAAAACAAAACTTTTGTCAGGAAAATGAAAAAGCAAACTTCCAACTGCTTGTAATGAATTAATTGTAGTGTTTGACCGGGACCACTCACGTCGTGCTGTGAATTATCTTTCGAGATGTTCCGCGCTACTTGCAGTGGTGAAAGTTTTTCCTACGTAGGGATGAACGTTATTCATGCAAGACCTGGTGGGGAATGAGAGTGTTGAAACTCCTACTGTTGGTCAGTGGGTCAGCATCAACTGAGAAATTTTTAAGGGTTTTCCTCGTTAGTCAGAAATAATTCTGGCACCGTTTTTTGTTTTCCACTGAGAGGAATTTCGGTAGGCCGGGTTGTTATTCTATTTGCCGATCCGGGCAATTCGGTCAGACGTCCTGTCACTTCTTTATTGATTCTGCTATCAATAGAAGTCGCGCGTACCTATTTTCGTGACCTACGACCTCCTCTAAAAACAACGCAAACATTCAAGCGTGCACCACGGATAAAATTTTATCCGACCTTTGTTTTCACTCCCTCAGGAAGACTAGAAAAATAAACTTTTCTGGCACACGGGTGTATTCTGTGGTCAATCTTTTCCACGTACATTTTCACTCGGAATTCCGGAAAAAGCTCCACAAACACTTATTAACAGAGAATGCTAGCGTCAAAAACTTATCCGCAGCAAATGCTCTAATGCTGAATTCAAGCTCTAGAGTGTGTAATTTATCAGCAATAGAAGGATGAATGGGGAGGCCAGCCCAATTGCACCCACTCAAAATAAGTAAGTATAAGTATAAGTATAAGTAAGTATAAGTATATATGGCTACCGTTAGACAACATTCGGCATGACAATGAACATAAATCTTATAAAGAGGGAATTTGATTGCCCCATCGAGAGCCTTGATTCTTAAACAGCCAACTATACTGTATCTAACATCTCTATTATTGAGCTTATATCATTTTGGACAGCCTCACATTGTGCCCTGAATTGGCGTAGTCGGCTCTGCTTCTCTAAAAATACACTGTACAATAAGATACACGGCATTGTATAGGTAATCGTCCAAACATACTGGATGAAGGCAACAGTATATCAGACCGAAAACTTCCACACCTTTAGCAGTAACAAAAAAGGTCCTCTGCCTTTTTTTGGCGGAATTCCGCATTAAAGAACCTCACATTTAGTTTCTCCATGTACTCCCAGTCTAAGAATAGCTAGGTAATTTTTTGTTTCGGAGAATTAGGCTGCCTTTTGTCAGTTGAAACTAGCTTTTGTGCATACCCGTGTGTATTTCTCTGAAAGATCATACATACCAAGTTTCTGATTTAGACTGACTTTCTGTAACCAGTTTTGTGACGCAGCCAGTAGAATTACTTCATTCAAGAGAGGTGAGCTCACCAAAGTTTTTGATTTTATACAGTGTTATCTGTATGAATCGCAAAAGCCTGATTTAGCATTTTTGGTGTGGAATAAGGTAAGACGTAGAACTTAATGTGGAAATTGAATGCGGTGTGTTGTAGTTTTTGTCGCGCATACTTAAGTGGGTAAAATTTGAGCAAAAGTTTTTGTAGACGGACATGAAAGGCAGTCCAAGAAGAGTCCAAGAGTACACACGAACTCCTGTTTGGGATGTCGCATGCTTGATTCGCTTCAAAGATTCCTAACAGGGCACTTTTGATGACTTCCAACGAAGACAGGGCAGCCGTACAGTGCTTCTAAGTCTTTCAGCACGGATATACTACACTTGCATTGGGTTGCGCTCAAGCAAACCCGGCTAGCTGACCAAAGAAAGCTACGCGAGGCTGGCTCTGGTCATAGCTTATAGTGGAGTTGAATAACGTAAGGAAGTCAAAGTGAAGATGGTGTCGGATTAGCAGTTGCACATTACGCGAATCAGGGAACAATGAACGGAAAAACTTCGTAAACTCTAGAACGACAGCTGTTGAGGGCAAGGTTGGCTTCATTGAACAAAAAGGATTGATTCTACGATCAGCCGCCCAACCAGACCAGACGTGCATCTTAAAGTTATTCAAGTTCCACGCCACATGAAGTTGATTTTCAGGATTGCGAAGGTCGAAAAATTCTGAAGAACATAAAGATCCATTTTGAATTGGATAAATGAATGACAACAGCAAAAGACTACTGACTGAAAGACTATTTTGCAGCACTGGGACCTTCAACAACGTAGGATGGACATTACTTGTCACGCGGACTTATCCAAGAAGTGAAGAAAGACAGCTAACCGAGATCTCCGTAATGTACCGACCACAGAGTTGATGCGTGGAGCTAACTGCAATGCGGATGACTGTAGTGCACGCCGAAGTGCGCGTCACACTTCGAAATTTCTCAAGTCGTGTTCCAAGTGGAACTTCCTTCATTCTGGATGTAAACCGCCTGAAGTACCAGGAAACTTCCTCGAAGTTTTGCGAAATGCCAACACAGAAACTGAGGGATGATTAAGTTTCAATCACACCCAGAATTGGGTGGGCCCGAATCGGAAGACATGTCCGTGCAGATGCTGTAGACACAGATGAACTAAAGCGGTGAAACAGGTCAGTGAGGCATACTCAGTTTTATTACATCGACTCAAGACGATAATTTGACTTTTGTCAAAATACTCCATTATCCGACAAACAAAGACCTTGTGAAAGCAAGCTTAACAGCCAATCAGCCGCAACATTTTCAAACAAAAAACAAACGAATGGCCGGTGAAGTGGAGCAAATGGCTTCAGTCGTGCATGGATCACCGTTGTCACAAACAATTCCTTATGCAAAAGAAGTCTGGGGACGAAAATTCTCCAGAAGACAAATAAATCGGTGATTAATCTGGATCCCCTCCAAGCGAATTCGAGATCGATACTGGAGAGAAGCAGGACTGTGTTATTTCCACAGCCTTCTTTAATCCCGGCTAACAACTATCTGCGAAGAAGCGTCCTGCCACTTCAAAGGTAGTATACCAATTCAGTACCGACTGGATAGTTACCTATTTAGTTCAAAGCCTTTAATGAGCAAAACACCGCTGCCTGAGGCCACTTCCGTATGTTGCTCTTTGCAGACTACTGTTTTATTCTCACATTCTGAAGCGGGAATACAGCAAATGCTTGCGATCATCGGTTAAGTGACATCACTCGTTGATTTGAATACAAATAGTTCTAACGTGCTCACCTTTTAGCAGCACCGAGTACTCAACATGAAATACCGCATATTCTGATACACGGTTTTGAGATATCGTGCCGCACGGATTTTTGCTATCATGACATCACACTAACTAGGCACCTGACATTTAGCAATGAAATGCACGCACGAAGGTCACTAGAGCACTTGGTCACCTTGAAGAACGCGACTAGAGCAATCATCTCTCGCGCATTCGAAACGCGATTGCAGATTATCGGGTTTTAGGCTCTCTTCACTGCCGTACGGCAGCAACACCTGTAAGCTTTATAGACGGCATGCTTGTATTCCTGTCTGACTTCACTTGCATGGTCTGCATGGAGCTGAAAAGCCGAAAAGCAAATCTTTTTTGCATATCATTGTTACAGCTGGTGGATAGACACTTGCAAGTAAGGGTGCAGTCGGTTGCTCATTGGAAGCAAAGAGCTACTATGGGATGGGTTATTTTCGGGTGTGAATAGTGAAATGTTACATCAGTTATCCACAATGACATGCCAAACATCAGTGATAAAGCTATCTATTTGTGGAGCACACTGCGACGGGTGCTGCGATGGGAACTGACAGTCTGGACTATGTAACAAGTGCGCTGGGCGTTCATACGCAGATATCAGGTGATCGGCTGTCCTCAGCTGATTATCTGAGTTCAATCAGTCGCTTCATGTGAATCACACTGAACCAATCAGAATGACGTAGTGTGTTTGGCACTGATGGTCTCAAGCACCAGTCCCAACTGTTTTGACACAACTGCGAGCTTTTTGAGTTGGATGTGTTCTTTATTTCCACCCGCTCGACAACCAAACGAACACAGCCTTCTACCAGTGAAATCCCAGGCAATGGAAAACAATAGCGTTTGCTCTGTTAAAGAAAACCTCAATAATATAATGCATATTTCTGTGATGAATTGGATACACCTATCACCAAGTGGTTATAAGGACCACGAAAATCTGGATGGCACTTTTGGTGGCCCTGTTTTAATGAGAAAATTATTCATCGGTTCAACCGAGTGCCTGTAGATGCGAGGGGCCGGTAGTTGTAACGGAGCGATACGTGAAAAATCCGACACATTTGAAATATGTTACCGCTGACAAACTTGACCATGTTTTCCAAAAATTTCAGCATAAAACTCTCAAGACGGCCAGGAAAGAACCTCACCTTTCTGACAGATCTATAAAGAGGTTTCTTTTAGACTTCGGAGTACTCTGATGAGAGTTGCAAGCTCTTAAGAGCACCTTCGTTTCACTTTGAACCGGCTTTATATTTCTGTTTACGAGGGTGACACGTCATGCCGGTCAATCTTGGAAAGTTTACTGGTCCATCGTTGAAAAAGTTCGGACGTCCAAATTGAAGAATGACGTCAAAATAAAAGATAAGTCAGTCAAGATTTATTTGGATGGAACGATAGAAAGAATGAAAAAGCGCGGACCTGGCATGATGAGAAGAAGCAATGCCAGTTAATAATTAATCGACACGGCAAATCATTTTGCCTGTAGATGAAGGGTATGAGGACAGTTTCTGTTGAGTGACAGAAGACGCACAATGCGATGGTGATCTTTTTCGAAAAACTCCCAAATTTGGAAAGTATTCATGTCGGTTATAGAAGTCCAGTCAAGAATGAAGCGGTATCGGTGATTGGAAAAAACGGTCAAATTGGATGGAGGTTACATCACAGACCGACTTCTGATGACAACTTAAAAAGAGATCAGATGGAAGGTCGCGATACAGACAGGAAATGGAGACCCTGATCAAGTGACCTGGGTGTGATGCAAAAGACTAATAGCCCTTTTGTATAAATGTGGTTTCAAAACCAGTTACTCGGCTTGTTACGGCTGTGGATAAAATTGGCTTGAGACTACTTTCTGAGTATCACTTTCAAACCGATCAGAAAAATTTAAACGTTGTCTAGCAGCTAAATTGACTAAATTGGCTAAATTTGAACAAGGTAGCGGAGAAATTTTAAGAATGGTAGCTCGCGTGAATTCATTGATGTTTGTTAAGCTATTCGTGGATCTGTTCGCTAAGCTAGGCAATTGGCTTGCAAACGTTTTGTCACCAATCGAGGTTTTGGGTGGGCCTACTTTTGGTGCACTAGTAACAGGACAAGAATTCAACTATATTTATACAGTTCCAACTACGCGGCACTTCGCACATTTCTGTTCGTACACTTTGGTTCAGCATTCCGAGGAAATGTTGCTGCAGCAGCACGTCTAAGAAGCGTAGGTGGTTAGCTTTTTACATTTCTATTGTGGAGGGCAGTGTTGATTGGAAAAAGCTAAAAAAATAACAAGGATGTAGAGGCATTATTTGACGGGAATTGACGGGAATAGTTGCTTAGTTGCGGAATTGTAATGAAGTACAAAGTAAGGCTAAGCAGTAGTCCGATGTCGTTTCAACTCAGTAAACATCGAATAGTGTTAACAATATCAGAACTCCTGAAATAGTAGAAAGACAAACGTCATACGGCGTTAAGTGTTGTTACTAACCTCCTTCGTAGCCCAAAAGTGATAGGATTACACCGATGGCAAACAGACGCACCGATGCAAAAGTTGCTCGCCTAATTTGTAAGATTAGTGACACCCTATGTCCAAGTCTCATAGGTTGGTTATCGTTAGTTTGTCACCGATAGAAATGGCCTCATATGCGCATCGCTGTATGCTGGCATATTAACTGGGAAGCATTATTGCACAAAAGATCACCACATGGATTTATCCTTCATACAAAAATGGGACCTCAGGTATGAGTCTATGTTATCTTGTTCTGACCATGTTTCAGGCCATAGGACGACAACTAAACAACACGCATTCTAGTAGGTTCAATATCAGAACTTTGCTTTTCAGGTTTAGTAGTGTTCCGCATTTCAGATATCGTGGAGAGAAAAGATTCATTTGTCGGACTGTATCAGAATAGTTTGTGCGAAACAAGAAACCACCCAAAAGTCACAGTGGGACAGTTTTCCAGTGTTGCTGGTTTGGTAGTTGAAGTGCATGAACACTTGGTGGGTGCTAGTCACTGAGACGTCTGACACAACCACGAGGGCAGTTTGCATGAAGCTGAATGTCGTGTCTGAGATACTGATTTTCAGGCGGCATGTGATCGAACGCGAACAAAACAGGTGACTAGAGTAATCTACTACGAGTCTTAATGTAAAATAAAAAGGAAAACTACATGATCATCGAGCTTCTGTGATTTATTCCAGACTGTTCTCATGTTGTTTCCACATATCCGTGGGATAGTTTTCCCATTTATGAAGGTATTCCCGTTTGGACGTCCCTTGTGTAGGAGTCCTGGAGTAATGTCCTGCAAGGTTGATTCTACTCAAAAGCGACGACTGAAATAACTCCATAGAATAAAATATTCTCTCCAAGCGATTTCGAATTTCCTACCATCCACCAAGTTAAAACTTTCCAATCAGTGATGCAGTCTTCCTTAGATATGGAAGACGGTACGGCATACGATGTATTCTTCTGTGAAAAGTGCATCAACAGCTATAGCAACATGTTGCTCGTCAGTTTTACGTAGAATCCATTTCGTAATTCCACAAAAATGTTTGCACAAAGATAGGTGGAAGTATTTCATTAAAAACACAACCTCCCCCAGAAAGACTGCACAACCATGTAGTGGGCACATTTCTTTTGGCAGGAAATAGCGTGTGAACTTCCATCAACATGGTTCAGTGGACTAAGTTTAGTCTACACATGTTGTTTCATGCATGCTAACCGCTTTTCATTTCTATAAATTCACGATATTCAGCAAGTTTACGTTTTGTAGGACTGAATTGTCAGGGTAGAACTCGAGTAAGTTTTTCGCCTGTATCACATATCCGCCTGGTTCAAACTCGTAGGACCAAATGAGAATGTAGGCCATACGACCAACTTCACCGCTTTTCCGAAAAAACTTCACTCACAGACAGCCTACGACGGCTTACTTGGCCACTGTCCACAAACGGTGCCACGACGGTTGGACATTTCGCACTATCACATAGCAAATACAAACTTAAACACCTACAGAATTCGCAGGACTATGTCCCCTCCAATGCCTGTGAGTTAACGAATAAATGCAACACGTTTACAATCCATATTTTATCCCGGAAGTACTCTCCTTGTTCAGAGTACTTGGCTACTTTCAGCGCCTTTTCTATTTCTTGAAGAGTTATTTCGTTTAGTTTACGCAACCAGAGTGTTAACACTCATGTTTTACCACTCAGTTCTTTTTTCCGTATAAAGCAAAGTGAAGTCGAATGAAGTAGTTAAAAAGCGCCAGCTTGTCAGGGATATCTCAAACTGTTTGAAACCATTTGGATAAACCATAGTATTGAAACCTAACGAGACGTTGGTTGTCGTAAGGAAACAGCTCGAATATGCTGGTGTGGTGGTCGGCTGAGTTTCCAAATCTCTGGTTGAGTAAGCTAAACGAAGTAACTCTTCAAGACATAGAAAGGGCGCTGAAAGCAGCCAAGTACTCTGAACAAGGAGAGTAGTTCAGGAATAGAATATGGATTGTAAACGTGTTGCATTTATTCGTTAACTCATAGGCATTGGAGGTGACATAGTCCTGCGTCAAGTACGTAGAACACAGGACAGAACACAGGACTACAAACCGTTTAAATGACGCCACCTCATACAGTTAGTGAACTGCATTGCTCGAGAATGACTCTCATACCAGAGAACGACCCACTGACACAATCGTTAAACGCTTCCCGCGGGTTGTCACAGAATAGTCTTATTGTTTTAAAGCTTATCGATTATGGCAGTCGCCGAAAGTTTCGATCGATTGGATGCTGTGCAGAAGACATGACCCAGACAAGGCTGTTCTAAATCATATCAGTCTTCTTCTTCAAGATAAAAACAATTGTGACTGACAAAAAACTGATGCATTGTACACATTTTCTCGCCTACCGCCACATTTTGTTGGTTCTCCTATTGTTTGCTAGGGTCTGTGCAAGAGAATAAGTTCCCCGACATTATCTTCTTGCCAAGTTCGATAACATTCGTCCCTGAGGTAGATACTGTACTACGGCTGATTCAAAGTGATTTGATTCCGTGACCAGTTAGTAACACATGTCCAAACAGTACGACAGAAATGGGATGCATTGCGTGCGTCTGGCACAGTGCCAACAGATATTTGTGTACCGTCTTAGAAGCCAAAAATATCCAGTTAATGATGTGGGGTGGTAAACGTATGATTCTACCTGTCATAGCACAAACCGCTGAGTTATTGATGTGGGGTAATGGGGCACCAAGTCAGTGCCGCTAAATCAGACTGAAAAACGGAGCAAATGTATTCGAGGATCTTAAAGTCGGATTCGTTACTCCTTGTTTAAGAGGATCGGCCAGTTCATTTCAGTTTGCATCACCCTACCAATTCCGTCTCTTTTCAGCAGATATCTTCCTACTGGGTGACTTTATAAAGAACTTGCCATCCACAACCGGGTTTGGAATCGCTGATTATTGAAGTTTACGAATTGCATTGGAAGAGTAGGTCACGGAAATTCGGTGTTACGTTTTCGTCTTGCCAGTCACCTACACTGCAAGCGATAGGTTTTCAGTAACAAAAAAGAGAGAAAGTGGTGCATTGATCCAATCAGGTTATTAATTCTACAGCCACTGCAAGCCATTAAGGTCTGTCAGGATCTTCTGTGCGAACTGATTCGGTTGATGTTGAGAGATCAATATGATCTCACTAAACGCCAACAGGTGCGAAGATCTCGGAGTAAATTTCCAGATTGACTCGATGTTAGGTGGCATGCATATGCCTCGTTATTAATGGGGCAAGTTCATGAACTTGGGCTTGTCCTTCTTCCATCAATCTATCAACCACCTGACTCATTCAGCGACACGCATGTTCCGATGCACATTCGCATAAAATATCCGGTGTTCTACTGATTTACATGTCACCGTGACTGAAGGTAAACCGATATACGACATGTGAAGCACAGATGCCAGGTGCATTAAATGATGAGGTGCCTGGTTTACTTAAACTGGTTCCTGATAGAAGTTCGATTTAAGGTCAAACAACCGTTACAAAGATCACAGACCGAATGCTAACTTTACAAAGCTTATTACGTGCAACGTTGTTGTACCAACTGGTTATGTTTGCACAAAGCTGTCTTCTCTCGGCTTTCAGATAAATCAACCTAAACCTGGCTGAACCATGCGTAGAGAAGTTTGAAATCGAACGTGCGTACTTTAAAACTGCAACTTAGCAGTAGGTGGTGTTCAACAAGAGAGTTGCCAAAATAACTTCCCTTAAGAATTGGTTAATTGGTTCGAAAACAAAACACTCGCATCCCAATTTGGTTTTCACCAGAATCCCAGCTGATATTCTTTAACTGAAAGTGCTACACAAAGGCCGCCACATGATACAGTTGTTACGATATTTTTATGGATAAAAATACTCGTAAGGTCGCTGAAAGCGCTTCGACAGCTACCAAACGGTTTCATCCTTGTTGGGTCTCCCCAGGTAGGCGCAGTCCCCGAGTTTCGGGAAACTACATACTCTACTTGAACGAGAAATCCACCTGGAAAAACCGAACTGACGTGAAATGAACGTATTTGTCGAATTTCGTACAATCTGAAAATGACGAAATTGCAAACCATCTGTAGTTGACAAATTCGCCGTGCTGAAAAGTTAACTTCCTCCTCAATTTTCAAAGAAAATGGTGATACAATGTGATTACTATCCTTCTTGCCAGTGGTCCGTCTACCATATAGAAACTGAATCTGCCGTAGCCGAGGTTTCTTCATACTGAACTCTACGGCTTTCCTTACCATATTGCTAATTGACGTAATCTCACGTTTAAAGGCAGCACACAGTTATTTGCATAGCATAAAAGACTGGAGGTTTAAAGGTATTCACTTGACACATATATTATAACTGAGATACAAGTTAAAAACCAATACTCTTGCTATCATGTAGGATTCAATTCTGATCAGCCTTCCAGGAGGGTTCGTTATTTGTCTCTGCATACCCAATCAACCTCCAAGTGTAGTTGCACTAAATTTAGTGAATTCTAATCATGGGTATTTTAATTTGGCTGCACTGTTTCTGTCTCATTTTTCAATCTTTTTGGATGTCACTTAATACCTTCTACTGGAGATCTAACGAACTATCGATCAACTTATCTGAGGCACAACTCATCTGGATAAAGGTCTACTAGTTGGTACGAGGCTGTTCACCATCACTAGGTTTGTATTGAAACTCCGGATTATCAACCATGGCGGGATATTGCCTCTAGAAGACCATTATATCGCGACTGGTCTCAATTGCAATTGACATGTTCATACGTTGGATGATATTTCGACAGGTCTGTGAATTCAATCACCGAAATACCATGTATTTTGGTAAAAAGATACACTTCAGATTTGAAAATCCCACGCTGACACCAGCAACACGAAAAACGTCCACACACCTGATTTCAATAGGCGCCTTACAACTTTATTTTTCCGTTAAATTAGAGACTTCTATTATTATAGCTTATGGGTTGATGGTTGTTCAGTTTCTGACGAATTTGGTTGAATCTGTGAAAAAAATTACCACCAAACGTTTTGCTTTATATACAAGGAAAGCGATATTCAGTGCGGAGTTTTTTCGTTGACCAACACGACCTAAGCGGTTACGAGCTATTAGATAGGAAAGTAAAAATCCTATTTGCAAAGAATCCTTGGAGGGTGAATATTCTGAATTGTCCTGGTGAACTTTCCTTGGCGTTCGGTGAATAATAAACAATAAGGAACAAACACTGCAAACTGTTTCCCTAATTTCCGTATCAACCTTCCACCAGATATGAGAACACCGCTTCGTCACCTGACCAGACAGCACTCACCTGTTTCCACAGTAGAATATAATTTACACCGGTGATTTGCCTACAGTGTTTCTTGCAGTATGTTCTTAACAAGAAATAGGCACCACTTGTGCATAGAGGACAAAATGTCCTTACGCTTCTGGTGGTGAGACTATTCTGTGTTCACAAATCCGCCTGTAAAACAAACAACAGGAATTCAGGGTCAGACATACCGATAATACCAAACCAAGGTGCTTCCTGATAATGTGGATTATTGCGACTGTGATTACAGAAAAACACGGTAAGGCGGGAGATTTTTGCGCCCACTGGGTGGAATGTGCCGATAATGATTTACCTGAAGCATAAAAACCGCACGAATAATAATTAAAACCCAATAAGTTGCTCGTTAAATGGATGAACTACTTGCAGGATGATTTCATGTTCGATCACTGATAGTGTGATTTTCAGGTGTAAACTCAAAATTATTGTACCGCCCTGTGATTCGCATCCTTCACATTCGATTAGTTTGTTTAACAGCTTCCTGATGGATCGGATCGCTCCTCCGATTAACCAGTTGGTGATTCATCTTGCGTTGTGGTCTGTCTTCTGGTTTGATTGATTACTTCCAGACGTTCCAGACGTTAGGCGTTTTTATTCCCCTAAGCTGCATTTCGTTCTGGTTTGTTGCTGTGTTTTCCTGTATTCTCTCTTGGTAATGGTGAATGAACTCTATATGCATTTTGGAACTTTGATTTATTGATTGGAGGTTAGACTGAATTATCTCCAATAGTTGGTCCCTACGCTTCATCTACATGATCCCTTTTTGGTTTCGTGTGCACTTTTGAGTTGCAGATCTGGTGCTATCCTGTTGTCAGCGCATGTTAAACTTCAGGATCTTACTTTGTTTTTGCTTGCAAATTTCGAGACTAACGTCGTTCCAGTCGAACTCGCGTGCCCATGATTCTAATACAAGGGGGCGAGTGAAAATTGATGGTGTCTTCTATCAGCGATTCTGCATTTATGAAGTTTGATGGAAAGCTTCATCCCTTTAGTTGTTTTGCATGATGTTTGTCACATTTCTTACACTGAAAACTATAGGAGCATTATTCTTTACAAGTGGATCCTTCTTCTCTTCATTGACAGCTCACTCCGCAAAGTGTCTGACTGCCCATGTGTTCGATAGGGTTCGGGTGGATCACAATTACGTCTTCATATGTCCGATTTCTGTAGAATTCAATATCTGATTATCCATTTGGTGAACCAGTGCCAAGGACGTCAAACTACACCAATCTCCCATCGTTGTTAGCTGAAAGCTGTCAAAAGCGTTTTTATAGTTAATTTATTTGCTGCACGTCATTGGTTGATTCTGGCAAGATCATCGTACACGTAACGAATCTGTGTTTTCATATGAGTTTGTTTCAGCCTTTACATTGCAATTTCCCTGACGAATCCTGAAACTGATGACCTCAATGTTGCTCGTCGTAGTTGCTCAAAATAGTCTTTGTTGGATTGGATGAGTGAATAGAATAAGTGAATGGATCCTGGTGCTCACTAATGAGATATTCCAAATTTCCCCATAGTTTCGACAAATACACTCATTTGCAATTGAATTTGTTTTTAACGGTAGACTCAACTCAATCTCTCGTTTATGATATTCTTCAACTGAGTGTGCTACACAAAGGCCGCCTCATGTTTAATTGGGTACGATGTTCGAGATATCGCAGTATATTTTTTGAGAGATTTTTGGTTGACGTCTTTAAGGGCGAAAATAATAGTCGGAGAGCAACTGTTGCCTTATTCGAATGCCCATAAAAGTGGGGAGCTGTCGATTCATCGATCACAAGTGGATTGCCAACTTCGGCGAATAAATCAGCAGCCACCTGATCTAGCACACCTACCAATATTTCTCTGCACATCCAAGAAAACATGCCCTCGTGTCATTACAATTGCAGCAGTTGAGCCTAAATAGAAGTCAGTCGAATGTAGATAAAGTTGTGAAGGTTTTCTGCCCTCGCCACAAGCCCACCGTTAAGTTGGAGCAATGAAAGCAGTCCCGATATAAAAGAGAAGCCCTCTTACTGATTGGAATGTTTCTTCAATTGAACACAAGAATATATATTTGATACCGATAAGTATTATACACTTGGGTGCCGGGTTATTTGTTTTGACCTCGGATTTGATGATCGTGCACAACACAGCATATTCGTTCAGCTCACAAGTAATCCGTAAGATATCTTTCTTGTTCATATGCTAGTAAAAGATAATAATTATAGGTAATAGATATCTTAAGCAGTGCAACAGAGTCAGCCGTTTGTCTCTTGAGTTTTCGGTGTGTTACACAGTAAGATGTTGAGAAGGACTGAACATATAGAAAATGTTTGACAACATTATTAGACTAAATAGGTCCAAGTTGGTGAATTTGATAGCCACTATTGAATTATCCTCTCGGTAATAACTGGAGATTCAAACAAGAGCCAGCTAAGTTTTTTGTTTGTAACCCCATCCGGTTAAATTTGAAGAGCAAAGTTAGGGTCAGGGTATAGGTAGACTGACGCTCAAGATAGAAGAATATTGCTGTGGTAGTGTGCTGGACTAATTTGACTCATCCGTAAACATACTGAGTAAAAGACCGAAAGATTTTTCATTGGAGCTAGAGTGAATTCCACCCTGCAGCAGGTCAATTTATACCAAAAAAACAAAAAGGGCTGTACAGCAGCTTCATCCACCAGCAACGCACATCCCACGGGCACCCAGGGAGATCGGAATTCGCACCTTGCCGGTTCATAGGTGATTCAGTCACCAATAAGAAGTGTGATTAAAACACATTTGGACAAGATATGGCTTTACCCACCCTTCAAACATCTGTGGCCACGGCTTGCCTGGATCCTCGAGTGAATTCTCAGATGGATTATTCACACGACATGATTTGCTTTCTTCCTCGGTTTCTCGGCGCAGACTAGCTTCACCTACAGACAGAAAAGTATGGCGGGAAATTCCCAATCCACTCACTCTATCAATTTGTTCCATGCAGCTCACAGATAAGAAAAAATCACAAGTAGTGCGAAACTTTCAGCTGAGAAGTTGTCAATCGAGAAGCCAGACAACACGTGAGGACATGATATGAATCTTGTGACGTAAAGAGATTGACGCCATGTCTTGTCTAAGTGTGACTTAATCACACTACTGGTCGCAGACAGCATTTGCTTTAGTAGTAGTTCACAAATGTGATGCACGCATGCAAAAGGTTTCTACCAAAGAACATAGGGAATTAATTACCAGAAAAATCGATAGGCGCATCTGAGAGGCTATATTTCATTGTTTGAACAAGACTGAAGACATACTTCCACGATACCTTTGTGAAAAACGGAATTCCTCAATTATGGAGATTTTGTTATTCAGTTAGTATCCTTTATTCAAGGACATGAGTATATCGCGACGAGTCAGTGAAGCCTATGAATTCGTTGTTTGTTCAAAGTCTGCTTTGTCATCCTAGTCATCAGAACACTTCTTAGAAGGGTTTGCGAAAATCGGAATATCTTATCCGATCCGAATATTCTTGTCTTCTATCGGTGCTACGTTAACCATCATTCGTTGTTCTAACCGAACCTCGGCGTCTCGAATGCTGTTACCCAGGCTTAGGTAACCTGAAATTATCCCAGCCCTCGTGTTTCCTTCAGGAGATATGGCAGCAAGTCACCGGAATACTTAAACGATTATAATAGTATTAGTAGTATCAACCATCAGTCCCAACTTTTGTGATTCTATCTCGGGAAGGCTGCATCGGTACCGCCCAGTATCATCTACACATAAAAGAGGCTGTGTGGAGGTGCAACTTAAGAAGTGGCCCTCCAAGTACACTGAGACGAGTCTGTGGATGGAATGTCAAAACTCATTCAGCTCCAGGACAAATGAAAAAGCTAGCAACAGTCCTACAGACCGACCCAGACTTTCAGGTACGTAAAAATTATTTTCTTCATGAGTCTAACGGATGTGATAAGGAACATTGTGAGGGAAAACGGACCTCCCATTGCTTAAGCGGTTATGACTGAGTTGAACGTTAAAGAAGGCTTTTTATAGATCACTCGTCTCCTGGTTCCTCGAATGTAAAGTATTGCATTTTATTAATTCGCCCTAGGACTTCTTACTTCATAAGTAATGTCGGGAGATATTTGTCAGAGGATTCAGATGTTGAATCTTGTGAAATTTATTCAGCATTGACGAGGTGTTAATCAAAAGGGAGGTTCACTGAAAGTAATATTTCATCGCCATCCTAATAGAGTTTCAATTCATAAAACAACCAGTAGACATACGGTCCTCCGCAAGTAGGCCACTAATGCCTTCGCGTTCCAACTACTCCAGGGCTCGCCTAAATGTATGAGCCGAAGAGATCAAGGTGGATAAATTCGTGATAGTGAAAGTTCCATTTCTCATGTGATGTCAACCACTGCCTTTCAATAAAGTTGTCTCACGCACGCGCAAGAAGTTGATGAGCAAGGACATGTGAAATCGTTGTGTCTAAAAGTAGGACAGTACAGTTTTTATGGAGGATGACAAGAGTAAAATGGGTCGGTAGGCAGGCCCTGTAGCTGTCAAAAGCTATGGTGCAATTCTTACGACTATTCAACGGGTGGAACTGATAGTACACGCTTAGTATAGTGTTCTCCGCTTCAAAAGATGAGTGCATGTTGATCAACATTACCGAAGGACTGGACGAAAGACAGAAAAGATAACTGCTCCGAGATCATTAAAGGTGTCTGGTTTCCTTCAGCTGAAACCCTGAATGTGCTTCTTGAGGAACACTTTTGAACACTCATTGTTGTTGCATTCAAAATCGCTTTTTTACTTCAAGCCTTTATTTTTGAGCTTGTTAGCACTCATAACGTATACTGACTTACTGCGGCTTACATTTATGCAGCAAATTGATCATAGTTCACACTTTCCATGTTGGATTTAGGCTTTGCGTTATACACGCGAATGTGCAAGGAATTGACTGTCATCTTTGTGCACACATATGGTTCTTGGTGTAAAGACTTAGACCCGATTGCAAGTGAGCATTCAAACAAGTATGAAGTGTAGAAGGTCTGTTCAAGGAAAACTCTATTTTCTAACGTTCAGTCAGCTACCTACCACAACGTTGTAACCAGTAAGGCGTCTCGTCGCTCAACCCACATTTGTCTTGTTAATTAAAGTGTCGGTATCTAATGGTGCCTTGGTAAATTGAAAATGTGCACGCCAAACGAATAGCAAATGTAATATCCGATGACAGGAGTGATAAAAACCACATTACGACGACACAAGAGTTGAATAATTGCTTGAAGACTTAAGTAACAAGTATTCAGACGTTTAGGATACTTCATCCCCGCAAGTAATAAATGAAGCAATAGCTCCAGAGTGCGCAACATTGAAATGCAGAGAAAAAGCGTTTTTCCGATATTGATCTTGAAAATGCTGGGATGTAAAAAATCACCGCGAAACGTGGATTCCGTCCGCCCCTACTTTTCAGCTGGTTACGGAAGCGAATGTTGAATCGCTCATTTAGTTGAAAGGAGAAACGATCTCAAAGTACAAGGCAGCCATAGATAGACTAACGTTAATGTTGGTGGGTAATTACACTGGCGACTTTAAACCATAGCTGTCGGTCCTCGTGTCACCCGAAACACCACAAATTCGATCATTACTGTAATTTGGGTAATCAGTTTGAAAGCGCAGGGCAAGATTCCCAGACTACTTTGTCCCCAGGTATGAGGAAAATTACAACGAAAAAGGCCCTCTTTCCTAGGTCCAGTTGACCTTCGGTAATGTAGTTAGGAATCCAATCCATCTAAACTGGACAGACCAAAATGTAATTATAGTTTTGTTGCCACCAAACACTACATCAGTCGAAGGATCCAGATTATACAGCTTTTTTGAAAGGGTACCACGTACATTGCACCGAGTAGAGGATACCATATCGTTAGACGAATGCATGAATATTCGGGAGAGTGAGAAACACGAAAAAGGAGTGACTGTTTAAACGACGGGTGTGAATGTAAAATTTGGATGGGTCTTGACATAATTCGTTTGATCTTGTGAGCCGTTGACCAGTATATTTAATCTCCTCAAAAGTTGCACCCACGAATGTATGGCCACGTAAGTTGCCTTGTTCGGTATCGTGTTAATCTGTGGCGTACAAGTCAAAATCGCCGACCACAGAAAACAAAAGCTTGTTCGTCATCTTTATCCTCACTGATATCCACGGATACTTTCAGTTGCCTAAGATAACCAGGTATAACTTTCAAATAAAAAGATCGAACTTTAAAAACATGTGTACCGAAATCGCAGCTGATTGTTTATTCGAAAAAAAACCCAGCCAACTCATTATGGGTGGATGACGACAGTCCCGGGCATTCACGATCGACCAAAGACTTGTAAGTTCCATCGACATTAAATATTCGGTAAGCTTGAAGCCAAACTACCGCGAACAGAAATCAAACTCAGCAAGCTCACGCCTGATTGTTAGCTTTTTTGCTAAAAGGCGCCACACCAAAAGAATAAACACGAGTTTGTGCTGATTAGGCGCGTGTAAAATTCGCCGTCAGACTAGTGAGGATTCAGCTAGTGCTTGAAGTAACTTTCAGCTACGGCAAACATAATTTTGATGCACGTAGGGAGGTTTCTAATGAGATGCGAGTTAGCAAACGTTTACAGGTGCGTTCTGTTATTGTGGCTTGCTCCCAACTCCGTACCTGGCATTATTAGTACAACTGCTACATAATACAGCTCGCTACCATTGCTGAACAGGTTATTAGTGCGGATATAAATGTAAGGCGGTTCATGGGCTGCCGCGTCTTGTTTTAATTATTGCTGCGAACGAGTACCCTAGTACCAGGCTTTCAACCACACGTTTGACTGTGTACACTCGAATATATTCGAAGACAATTTAATTGTAAGAAATGAAGGTTGGCTAAGTGGAGCCCTCCTCCAGGCAATTGCAGAAGGAAATAGCTTTCCTTAAAATGGCTGGAGTGCTCCAATTATTTCAACTCTTTGAGACATTCACATGGATTAAATGGTTGAAAAAATTAGTCATCATAAAACAGTTTTGGACTAGAGGTAGAAAAACCCCACCTATGTCCACCGTACACGATGAACCCGGTCGTGTAAACACGGCATCGTTACCGAAATACCAGTGAAAGGAAGAAGGCCTTCGCTGCGGAGTTATCTATTTGAGAACGCCAACTGAACAGTTACAGACTATTGAACAGGGAAGCAAAACTCTCATTTGCATCTCGTTTACAAAACTGAATATCCCCCTTCTCCTTGAACGCGTCTTCCTGAACTTTCTCTGGATATTCATTGACTGCTACTCAACTGCAAGCAAATGCTACAAAGAGACTCCACAAATTCCATAAGAGATCTCACTTTTCAAGAGACGCAAAGCAGATTTACGAGAAGACGCGCTACTCACATGCCTCATCAGTAGTATCCACCGTTACACACCTTCCCCCTTTAAAGGTCGTCCGCATGCCACCGTTGTTCATTTACCTCCGTCAGGTCGGCTCCAGCAGCGGGTCTACTCGGCCGTTCTTCGGGTGTATCATGCCACTTACGAAGCTGCGTCCCATTTACTCTTTTCGATCCCCGACCGTCTTGAATTGTATACACGTTCCCCCGGCGGTCGGTAACGACAAACGGACCTTGCCATCGACTGCCCAGCTTCCGCGACCCCAATCCACTCCTTCCAGGATTCTGATGATCCTTCCACTTGACCTTCGCGCCTATGGGGAATGATCGTGCCTTTCCACTTGCCGTTTTCTGCCTAGTCCTTGCCTGAACGGCGGTCAAGTTTTCTCGAGCTTTCCTCCTTTCTTCATCTAGCTCCTCCGGAGACAAGCGTGTTGTCGGCCACAATCCAATTTCCTGATCAACCGGAAGGCGCGGATGTCGACCGTACATCAGCATAAACGGGGACTTGCCTGTGGTTGGCTGTATGGAAGCACGATGAGCTAGCAACACCATTGGCAAGTTCACTTCCCAGTCACCTCCTTGGCCGCCAGCCACTCCTTGATCGTTCGGTTATTACGTTCTGTTAGACCATTTGTTTGCGGGTGGTATGGTGCCGTCCTTAGCCGTCTGATACCCAGCTTCTGCAAACAATTCCTAAACTCTTCGCTCTCGAAGCAAGGCCCCTGATCGGTTAGGATCATTTTTGGCACCCCATGGTTGGCCACGATGTGATGCATTACCACTCCGCTGATCGTCGTTGCCCGTTGATTTGGCACGGCTGCCGCCTCGATCCACCGCGACAAGTGTTCTGTCATTATCACGATATATTGATTCCCGCTAGTTGTCACCGGAAAGGGGCCCATGACGTCAACGGACCATAACTCGCCGATTTCTGAGACAGGAATAGGTTCCATGGGATGGGTTGCCCCTGTCGTGTCCCCTTTCATCAGTTGGCACCGCTTACAGGACACCACATAATCCATCACCTCACTTCTCATCCCGGGCCAGTAGGCCCTCTGCCGAAGTAAGTCGTACGTCTTGGTGCACCCTGTGTGCCATCTCATGGCATTCGACGATAAGCTTCCGTCTCAAGACGCGAGGTATCACGGGCAGCACAACATCCGAATCGGTGGCGTTCCAGGAAATTATGCCAGCTTCATTCAGACTCAGCCGATCAAAGTGACTCTGGAACGTTTCCAATTCCTTGTCTCCCTCTCCGTTCTCAATGCTCCTTCCATCCAACAAAGCGGCTGCAACCTTCCGTAACACAGGGTCTTGCCGTTGGAGTTGCACCAACCTTCCGGGATCCAGTTCGACGACGAGGCTATTGGTCCCAATCATGATCCTGGGGACCTCATCTTCAGCCTCTGGTCGTGACAGCCAATCAGCCAAGTGGTTCTCCTTCCTGGCACGTGCTTGATCGTGAAGTCGTACTCTTGCAACCGGAGCCCAGCGCGCAAGCTTTCCGCGAGGATCTCGGGTGGTCCTGATCCACTCCAGGGGTTTGTGATCGGTTTCGACATGAAATCTTTGTCCAAGCAGATATGGCCTCCACTTATCCAGGGCCCAGACGATCGCTAAACATTCTTTCAATGGTCGAGTACTTCTGTTCAGCCTTAGTCAGGACACAACTGGCATATTCGATAACATTCCTCTGCTTTAGGACTGCGCCGATACCGCGATCACTAGCATCCGTTGCAACGGTGAACATCTCTCCGACCCTGGGCAGTTTGAGGGTCAATTGCTGATCCAACATCCGCGCTTTGACACGCTCGAAAGCCTCATGTGCTTCCTGGTCCATTCAAATTTTCGATTTTGCTCGAGCAAGTCGTATAGTGGAGCAGCAATCGTGTTGAAATCCCTAACAAACCGGCTGTAGTATGCTGCTCGTCCAACCGCAACTGGGCACCAAGCGCCGGCTGCACACCTTCGACGAACTAGTCGGAAAGCAGCTGGTGGCGCGACGCTCATCCAGTCCCGGCAAAGCCCGATCCAACGACTGCTGCAGGCCGGCGAAGAACGGTCGGGTCACATCCAGGCGCCATCCTGGCCGTCTTGAACCGCCGCATAGCCTCCTGGCGGTCGGCCGTCGTGTCGAACTCCGCTGCAAGGCTTCCTTCGCGGCGGCCCAGTCCATCTTCCGGGGGCCTTCTGGCCGCATCCAGGGCCGCGCCCGGCCCCTGAGGAGGGTCTTCAGCACAGCCAACTTACCCCGGTCGGTATCCAGTCCGGCAGTCCTCCGGGAGGTCAAGAATCCCCGTCCTCAAAGGGTTGCGGCCACGGGATCTTCATCCTTATCCTGGCGAAGGCACCAAATGAAAGGAAGAAGGCCTTCGCTGCGGGGTTATCTATTTGAGAACGCCAACTGAACAGTTACAGACTATTGAACAGGGAAGCAGAACTCTCATTTGCATCTCGTTTACAAAACTGAATATCCCCCTTCTCCTTGAACGCGTCTTCCTGAACTTCCTCTGATATTCATTGACTGTTACTCAAATGCAGGCAAATGCTACAAAGAGACTCCACAAATTCCATAAGAGATCTCACTTTTCAAGAGACGCAAAGCGGATTTACGAGAAGACGTGCTACTCACATGCCGCATCAGTAGTATCCACCGTTACACCAGGTGTTCATATTAGGTTGCGCTAAGGTCGGAGAACTTCCGCGGAACAATAACAAATTATGTGTTTAATGATGTCAGTGGACGTAACACTAATGTAGTGCACTGATAACATTCAATGAAGAGGATTAAAAACGGTCTTTTCAAGCTTCTAGTGAATGGTACAAAAATGCTCGCAAAAATAAGTGGGCGAGATAAGGCATTCCGGTCCGGAAAATGAATTCAAATGACGCCACCCTCGTCCCACGTAATGTTATCATTTTTATATTATACATGTTATTCGAATAAATTATTCTAAAAGCTTTTCTTAATTCTTAAACAGCCTATCAACAGAGACACTGTAAAAGTCGATGTCGGATAATTGTACCAGACTAAACTTGCGAAGTCATTTTGGTTTACTCTATTTCCGTTGGCCCTATTTCCTCTGAAGGCATCATTGTAAGGTTTAGTGCAGCTCGGCTCCTTTACTTGAAGAAACACAGAGAACGCAGAGTATGTATGCAGGTGATCAGTGGCCAGTCCATGGCCTACTTATCTTGCAACCTACCTTATTCGAAAATATGCGACAAAAGGCAGACAAACAAGGGCGGTTCCTGGTTTATTCTTATTTTCCTGTGCAGCCCCCGAAGACCTGGAAATTATGACGGTTTCCTGTTACCAAGGTTGAGATTGTGAACTACCCTATCTTTAAAAAATTTCGGGGCCACTTTATTAGGCATTACATGAGTTTCCCGTCTATCCCATGAACTTTGTTAAACTCCTATTGTTCTTCACAGATTTCAGGGCGTAAGAAAAGTTCTTTAAAATCGCCTAAAAATCTTAATGTATTGCCTCTTAAAGGAAATTCCACACTAGGACTCGGTAAAGTTTAACCTGTATTTCAGGAAGCAAACGCGTCCGACAAAGTCCTCATGGAACTATGCGTGCACACACGCATGCATCCACAAATAAACCCGTGTCCTGATCAGTTAGACTGCGCTGATCAAAGAAACCAAGTCCACACCATCATCGTGTTTTCGCAACAGGTCAGTGGACGCTGAAACGGCGACCATACTTGAGCATATGCTCCCCGCTTTTGAACGATAATCTTAAAACAATTCTTCGTCAGACGGTGAACTTGGCTTAAGGGAGATATCTATTTTCTTGATTGATTTAGTGGTGTCAGGAACAGAAGACCAAATATGATCCATCATGAGACGCCAAAGTCAGCTTGAGTGAAGGGAGTCTATTCGCCGGAAAGTGAATACCGAATTTGCATGACAGTCGCTCACATGACCGATGATTGACGAAAATAAATGCTAGAAGCTGATCAGACGGCTTGGTATTGCCCAACTAGGTGGACGTAAGTTTTGGACATTCGATTCATCCCACACGCGCTGAGTAAGCATAGTACACAGTCAGAAAATACGTCGTACCGTTATTGGAAGTGAGCCCCATCCTGGGGAAGATATGTACCGTCTTTGTTGGTTCGCTGGAATAGAAAAGAATCATCGTCACGCAGGTATACTGATGAGAACCGTGTAGCCTACAACCCAATCCGGCTGTAACAGAATACTGGATCGTCGATAGGATGCCGATAATTAATCTACCATAAGCAACGGGGAACTACTGTTAACTAAACTAGGGAAGGCAGTTAGATGAAAAGTGTCACTAGGGCATCGGAAACAGTTGAACCAGAAGGCAAGGCACGAATGCCTGGGGATAAATTAGGGAAAAGACTTCCTAGTTAGCGGATAACTGAGCTCTGTGACCGTAGTCCAGAGGTACCCGGTCCCAACGGTTGGTCAACCAAACTAATCGCGTGCAACATTCTTGTACAAAAGTAACCATCCGCAAACGCCATAAGATGTTAATCACACGTAATTTTGGATGGTACAGTTAGCTGGGAACGGACAGGTCCAATAGCCCACTGTTGTGCACCTGCAGACGTACACATACCCACACAAACATGCTCGTTTGACCATCTGCGCACTAACACCCAGTGAAACGTCCCGCACGAAGCGGCAGAACAAGAACACTGAAACAACCCCGGGTTTGATCGATAGAAGCGTCTGGGTTATTAAACAGTACAGAAAGTGAATAGTTATACAGCATTCATTAGCTAATACTAAAAGGCAAATTAAAGGACGGCGGCACTTGTCTTAGTGACAGAATGATCAAACATGAAACGCTAGAATGAAGCAAACAGCGGTAGTTTGCGTGTCGCAAACACGACAGAGGTAGACAACGCGGCTATTATAGACAAAAAACTAGAGAAAATCCAGTTGGGTCCATCTTCAAAAGCATTGGTTCACATTAATATATTACTGCATGCAACCACCTTCTGTAAAAACATAGGGAAAGGTAACATCAAGGTACAGCGTTATAACAAGCCATGTGTACAAGGGGAACTCAAATCGATGTTGACCAAATGATAAACTAAAAATACACGGGCAGGATTCTGAAAAGGTTTAAAAGGTAGATAATTAAGAATTTGAAAGTGAGTGACACAGTTTTAGGAGAACACATGGATTGTACAATTATAAACGAATGTTGAAGACATCTAACGTGGGCTAGACCTTAGATATACACAGAGTGAAAGTGAAAACAAAGGAAAATACGGCGATTAGAGGGGTTTCATGTAAAAAAACTTGTGAATTGGGCTAACTGATAGGCAACCCGGGGATGAAAGACTGGTAGGTAGATTGAAAGAGGTGACGCGTTGACGGATGAGATCGACGTGGTGTGCGATATTCCTGAATACGACTATTCACAATTAGGAAACCTTCGGTTCATTGGTAATGCTGCGCTGAAGCGCTGTGGTCTGGAGTCGGAAGCGAGCAAAGTCTTCAAACATTAGATCATCCTCACTCACAGTGGACTGGGTTCCCGTGCCGGAGCAACGATGGTCGGAATTGAAGCTGCCAAACAGCGAGTCAATCTGCAGAGGTAACAAGCCTGCTGTCGCTGCATCCAGCTGATGGACAGGAGAAGTTCGTGAAGAATGTGGTGCGTACTGAGGAGGGACGAGTAACGTTCCCATAGTTCTGGGTGCAGAGAGGGATTGCTCGTTCCTGTCAACGAAAAGATTGATGTCCACAAGAAGGAATTATCCGTTATAAAAATACCAGCCATTGGTGCAAGGAGGAATTTAGCAAAAACGAGCTAGTGACAACCGGGATTATTGGAATTCCCTGCACTCCTCGTTAGGAACCATCACTCAGATAAAAGGAGTCTAGAAAATGATTGCGCAGTTGTACGAAATTCAACACGAATGTAGAGTCTTTTGTATCATATTAGACCGTGTAGTATTGGGGAAGAACATATTTTTGATCCTAACAAGTATTCTGTAAAAACCGGCGCATTGCATGTATCCATACCTGGGGCAAAATCATGTGTACACTCTTATCATTATTATGCATAAATCTGTTGTCTTCCAGGCCAGAGCGCCTAACTACTGCAAACCCATAAACAGTAGAAGAGCACCATTTGACTACATGAAATCTATGAAAAGGGACAAAGAGGACGTAGGTAAGCTTGAGTATTTGTCGTATCCTCAACCCTGGGGTTACGGCATTGACCTCGAGACCTGTGCAGCACTTCTTATGACGGCATTGAACTGACCATAGTGCTGCACAAAATCATATTTATCGGGTTTTTATTTGCAACTCGTCAATTAGAACCAAAAACAGCTCGCTCTTCTGACCGATGAGGAAGGATGCGACATTCATTACACAGGTTCGACGTGCAGATAAAATGAAAAAAATTGAGGCTGAAGATGTGCAGACATCCTAAATGTTAGACAAAAGTGGGGCATTCGGCCGTACTCTAAAAAAGGGCAACAGACTTGCATGAAAACGCATTTTCCTTGACTAAGTACCAGAGGTATCGGAGATGAACCACATCAGTCGCACCTCGCAAGAGGAAACTGACCACCAAGTATAGATTTTGGTATCTACCGATACTACTCCCTCCGCGGAGGGGGGGAGCACATTATTTTAGTGAGCCCCCTTGCAGGTAAAAGCAACTTATGGGGGGTGATATTTCATTAAATGCTATTAGAAAGTACCCAAAAAGGCGTACACGTAGCGCGAGTTCCTTTGCAACGGTTAGAGCAAGTGAACGTGAAGTGGGAAACGCAAGGATGTCAGAACCCCGGAAAAATTATTTGAAGTAATTCGATGCAAAACCGATGATGAAACATTAAAATGGAATTCAATTTTTGTAGTCCCTTTTTATCTTTAGTAAGGACTAGAAAGAAGCTCAGCAGTTTCTTCCAAGTATGGCGTGTCCAATAAAAACTCGACTTCGGCTGATTATGAGCGTTCATCATCACCATTATTATCATCATCATCGAAAGCATAACATCAGTGTTCACCACCGATGCTTGATGCCGTACATAATCGATCTATTGTGAAGAGGCCAAAATAAGGGGATAGGGAAGCAACTTAGTGCCAGGCTTCTATAATCATTCCGAGATGTCTATACCTCGAAACAGGCAGGCAACCTGGCTAGAAACTGACGACAAGAACGCCACCGACATGGATTATCAGGCACATCTTGCAATCCACGATAAAGAAACTTTCTCGATACTATTCAAACAGGTTAAGCCATCTGCATTTCGGGTTCGTTGCTGATCATTCTACTTTTTGTGAAAGTTATTAGCCTCACTAATAGTAGGAAAGGAGAGAATACCGACCGTGACAAGATGCAACAGAAAAAAAGAAAAGCTGTACGATACCCGTTGATAGTCCGAGGACTTGGGAAATATTTATTGAAGATCTCGTCTTGTAAGTGAAGTGAATCTACGCAAAAAAGCCAAGGCACTGGGGAGTAGTTTCATCCGTATTGGAAA
This sequence comes from Clonorchis sinensis, assembly GCA_003604175.2. Taxonomy (NCBI): domain Eukaryota; kingdom Metazoa; phylum Platyhelminthes; class Trematoda; order Opisthorchiida; family Opisthorchiidae; genus Clonorchis; species Clonorchis sinensis. The sequence goes on along the minus strand of CM030369.1, from coordinate 62,101,350 downwards.
TCATCAGAAGTGCACGAAAATCCGAAGCTTTTTGAACCTACGACCCCTTAGCCAGCAGTAAAACACTTAACCGTACTATATCCATTGAAGTAGTTTAGAGTGTTTACTTAGTAGATGCCTAATGGGCTGAATTAATCTTGCTAACAGGTCCGATCCAACAACGAACACCGGAAGAATCATCCACTCAGATTGGCTAATCAAACTATTGTATGCGGGTAGAAGAAACAGGTCTCAGCTAACATGTGATTTGCAAATCATCCGAAACAAAACAACGCACGCCTCAGAGTTGACCACGTGTGCAATAGAACGGTATCCTAACACAATGCGCATTCCTGATAGTGTGACTTGATTGGACCACACATCGATACGACGATAGGTATTGATAGAAAAACTTACATTAATGGAGCAGAGTTGATCGAGGTCAATAAAGTAGATTGCATGGTGTTCTTGTTATGTTGCCCGTTAGCGTTACTTGTCAGCGTTTGTTGCTGCGGCGATGCCCAGGCCGACTTCGACGAGATAGTGGTGAGCACAGCTGAGGATGAGATGCACAGTACTCCAGCAGACGTTGCAGTTGGGACACCATTCATATGGACACTTCCACCGTTAGGTTGCTTTGCCAGCTGCTGCACACAGTTGTCTGACGGTAGTTGGGGTTTTGATGATCCTTGTTCGTTGGAATGGGTGTGTACATTGGTCGGCATGGGGTTAGGCAGAAGGGCAGATGAGGGAATATCTTCAAACTCGGCTGTCTTGTCTGCGTTGTCCTCGTTCGGATTCGGATGAGTAAGTATGAATGGTAATTGTAAACAGACGTCGCTGAAAGAAAGGACAGTATAAATTTGTGTAGCGTTCAGTAACAATGCGCCGTAAGTCCACTTGAGAATCGGATATTTAAGCTGAAAAAACATTCCTCCATAAAGAGTATTGGTTTCTTGAATGAGGGGGACCTAATAAAGTCTAGGGTTCTCCATATACTTTTTGAATCAAGTGTACCTGTTGGGAAATACTATTCTTCAGGCTCGACAACTAGCAGAAGCATATCCCGATGCACCTAAAGTTATGGGGCCATGAACTATTTCGTTTCGTCTGCTGATCAAATGGCGAGTGGCAAAAATGTCTTACGAGCCAATTTCACAGGTTTGGTGGCTTCACAAACCAGTCAAATGTACGCCTTATACATTTGCGCTGATCACTCACAGCGCACCTTCGAACATACCAGCTTCTTCGTTTCATGATAACTAGTAGTGTGGCAGTTGTTACAACTTTTCTTGGCAACGATCCGTCGACCACCAGCATGCCGCAACCCAACGAGCGATTGGTTACACCAAATCAACAACCGGTAAAGTTATATTAGCTGCCTTCTGCCTGTCTGTACTGATCAGGCGACCGTTGATATACCATGGCAAAAACTAGTATATATTGTAACACCAAGTTTCGGTAAACTGGCTGGCTCAGACCTTGTGTAGTTAAATGGTGACTTAACGGTGGATTTAACAATTATCCTTATACAACTCAGTGTTTGCTTGCGCTAGGGTATTGCCAAGGTTGGCACCTATCATACGAGGCAGAAAAGATAACTATAAAAACGTCAGCCTAGGTGCCCTTATAGTAGGGTTCAGCTCACACCAGATCCACAATGGTGGAAGCTTTTGAATATATACGGAAAAATAAACAACCTACACCTACCTGACACCGAATCCCAAGGTAAGGCGTACTTTGACCTTGTACTGGACGCTGATGCCGATTTGTTCATTCGACAAACGACCAGGTGGCTCACTAAAGCAGCAATGAATAGAAAGAAAGTTAAAAAAACCGGTTGCCACAACCAGAGAATCCAGCAGCAAAACACTCGTTTTGGAAGGGCAATCTGTACAGAAGACTTAAGCATAAAGTCTAAGAGAATAATTCACTCAAGTTTCTCGAAACAAGATAGTTTCCTATCATTATTACATTTATGTATTGTCCTATGAGAATTATTGCTTATCTCTGACAAGCAGTTGCTGATATTTGATTTAAACGAAGACCATCCACCTTGTAACAATAGAGGAATTAAACTATGATTAACCGGAAGGTTGTATTATTAGCACAAAGTCGGCTACCACTGGCTTTCACTGAGTTTTGTCGTAATTACATTCGCCCGCGGTTCTACAAGTCTCCTAACGAGAGAAAACGAAAACGTGAGTATCTATTAGGCAGGGTTCCCATTCCTCCCAGCAAGAAACCATTGCAGAATTTTTCGCGCGAACACTAAAATAAGACAGCCTGTTCACCAGCAATAAAAACTTGAAATTGGACACAGAATGGTATTTTCCACATTACCCGTGAGGGGACCATTGCTATTGTTTCAATATGAAACCGGTGGATGAAGCTGATTATTCTTGGTCAGTAGGTGAAGGATCACACCTGAATTAAGTCCCACAATTTACAGAAATACTTTGGTCAACCGGCCTGAAAACAGGGAAGACCAGGCGGGACGAAATTACCAGACTGCCCATGATGACGTCTCGTTGAGAGATTTTGGTGATATTCCCAACGATTCAGAGCTCAGTGCCATACATTTACTGGGTGTGCAGACGACATTTCCACTTATACTTCTTCATTCCTATTTCAGCGTGGCACTGAATGCAACACGCATCATCCTTCTGAACAAGCGAAAATATGCGTCATCTTGGAAAAAGCAAATCGTAATGGGTCCAAGGAACAATTTGTGAGACTGGGCGTTGGGAGGCCCAAAGACCCGACAAGCGCAAGGATAGTTTAGAGGCATCCGATTAACCGTCGGATCGAGCTCTAGTGGAGCATGTGGACGAATAAAAGACAGTAGTGAAAACATGTATGAAGCCGCACTGGGGTAGTTGGGTCGAAAAAAACGCGAAAGATTTGAGCTGACGACAATGAGATCATGACACCTTCACCGTTGAGCAGTTTTCGACGAAGTACAGAAGAAATCGTCAAAGTCGACAAAAACCATGACATTTATAGATAACAATGATGATCAACAAATCTGAGCTGCGAGGAAAGACCTGATGAAACACTGCGTGAGCTCTGAAGTGTTCGGTGGATAGAAGGCAATGATGAAAGCCAGTCGTACGCAGATCGCCATCTTCAGAGTTCTTTGGAGCATTAAAAGTTGATACACACAAACCCCAACACCTACAACTTCGAAACATCCAGATCAATCGAAAGCTCGCAAAAACTGAAAGTGCATTATTTGTGTGGAAGATTACCTTCACACTGATCATCGCTCGGTTGAAATCGAATGGGACTAACTGAATCAAATAACACAACCTACAGGTAAGAACCATAAGGACGACTCTCCAAGGTTGGGAGAAACAAATAGGAATTTCGCAAATGCAAAGCCACCAGGCCCCAATAATCCGATGAACTTCTCAACCTCGCTGGACAAGCCCAGTAATATAAATTTATTCTCCAATATGGAGAGTTGAGTGTTCCACAATACCAGGAATATTCCGACACAGTACGCTTATTCAAAGGGAAAGCAGACAGAAGGTAGACCGCGAAATAAGCCTAATTCGTAGTGCTGATAAAATGCTGGTCTCTATTCTGGCGAATCTGATGAACCCAGATATTCTGGATGGCAAGGCTCCACAGAAAACATGGACTGCTCAAACAAATTTGTCGATCTAGCAAAACGTTACCCTCTGGAATGAAGGCTAATGTCCAAGCCTGTGAAACTAAACCAGCATATTTCAAAATTGACACCAAGATTAAATAAGACTGCGTTATGACATACGCGTTATTCAGCTTGTACCCAACTGTACTATGCGCGCAAGCTTTCTGAAACTCAAAAGATGGCGTTGCTGTAAGTATTATCTGATCATTTGAAAAAGCTTTCTAATTGCAAGAGGGTTCATATGTTCCTTTTTTGCTGACGATTGTGTTTTATTGGCACATCCTGAAGCGGAATTACATCGAACGGGACCAATCGCGTTTGAAGCATGCCGTTTTTAAATATTTTAAGTATTTCTCAAACGCTTTTTCCATTCATCTGTTCCTGGTGACAGGCATCAAGATTTGCCAAACACATAGGTTATTAGTAACGAATTATCGCACTGCTCAAATCTCTGGTACGTCGGTAGCAGTGTGAAAATGGACCAAATGGTCGACAAGGGGTTGGACTTTTGGAAAACTTCATCATCTGCGAGTCACGATGTACCGTGACGTATTGTCGTCTGCAAAAGATGCGGAGGATTATGTCAGCTGACCAAAGTAATATACGCGTAAACTGTGTCGTAAAATCTAGGTGCGATCACACAACTGGTCAAAATTCATCGAATTGCAGGCACTATGAGTACAGTTACGATGAGAAACACGGGTAGTCCTAGAATTTGTTGAGGGTCTATAGCTCAGAAGTGAACTGGCCATTATTGTAATAGGTAGACTGGCAACAGCCTAAAAACGAAGCCATTCGGATGCGCGAGAAATTGTCAGAGTAGGTGATAGCACATAAAGGTAGCATACCAACCACTGGTTCCCTTTGGAGGAAAAAAGTCAAGTTAATCGGGGAATTAATGGGTACAGTGGGCCCGGATAACAGTGGGCAACCGATAACGTTAAATTCCAACAAGTCACGTTGTCCCAGTGAGGCCCGTGAATTTTAGAACGGTTCTTTTATATTGAGAAAACCAACCTCTCTAACCATGAGACGTTTGGATCTTAAACTCATGAATTCCAGGAAAACCGACACTCATGGTAGGAAGTGCGAGTTGAATGGCGTGCAATATAAGTTACGAAGCCACAGTGCTTGTATTGTGGGCAATCAGAAAAGCCTCTCAGAGGGAGGAAGCAGGACGACAAAAGGAAATAACGACCAGAACATTGGATTACATGGTTGAAGAGGCCAGATTAGTATCTTCGTGTTTCAAATCCCCATCCATTGCCAAGCCAGTCTTGTCTCGATTGGAAACAAGCAGTGGACACACACGATACACTTTGCACCAGCCAGTTTGACTCGGTGTAATGGGAAAGCCTTCCCTAAAGAAAAAAAACAATGGTGAGGCAGTATCTTAAAGAATGGCATGGACACTCATCACATGAAAACGTTCCGAAACAAGCTGGTTCCTAAAACCGTGGATAATCACCATGAATCACAAATCCGTGATGCATTGACAAAACGAGGCAAATAAATGTCCACTCTGACTTGCATGATGTGTAAAACATTAGGCCAAGAAGTGATCGAGTTATGCAGGGAATTCCACTAAAAACAATCCCCAAGCGACAGGTCACCAAAGACAAGGGGTTATGATTGAAAAATCAGTAAATCAAGTGCATTATCCCCAAATAGCCAATGGAATGCGCAAACGGACAGGGAGACCGGATTGACCTCACAGATAAAATTACGAACACGCAGTGGATAGTGATAAGATATTCACCCACCTTCAAATTTTTCGTCTGTTGGTATGGTAATGCGAGTCGTACGAATTTTCTGAGTTTCATTAGAACATTGAGCTACTGAACAGTACCACACTTCTGGAGTTTGTCAGGGAATAACAGTGGTTCTGTCATCATTTATGGTTTATTTTTTTATCTCAGTGTGTGTTGTCTAGAGCGCCTAGTCGGAACTTTGAGTAGTCACCGCCTACAATGGAGCTCAATTATCGAAAAAAAGCAAACGCCGTGGTAACAGACCGATGGAGTTCAGGAATTAGCTTCTAGTATCGGCAAACCGCACTTCCTTTATCGGATTTTGTGAAGAAAACAAGTCATCTCTAATCCACGGCAAACCGAATAAACCTTACCAGCCAACGCATGCGATTGAGCTCCACTTTCTTGACATAACATGATATTTATGAGACCGTTGAAAACTCTTCGATAGCCCACTACCGATTTCGTCCCTCCTGGAGCTCATCAGTTGGACATGGTCTCACTAACCTTATGTCCTACTTGAACACTAGGCTGCGGTTTTAGGGGCTTCATTCGTTCATTGAATTCATGCATCACGAGGGGACCATACGGTGAGTGATTTGAAGAGACGAATGACACCAACGTCCAGGGTTTGGGGAACGGAACAGTGGTTGAACCATTTTGAGTCGGAGGTTCCTTCCCTACTCAGTCAATCAGATTTCGAACAATTTGCAGTTATTACCCTGTCTGGTTAGGACTGTATAGATAACAGGTTTAGGTGGGTTGCTCACTCAGTAAACTATTCGAAGTATCTCGGGTTAACAATCGCCAGTCGCACATGCACGCAAATACTAGATTCCCAACGAGCAAACAGGGCAAAGTACACTGCCTTGATAATTCTGTCGGTAACAGATCAGCTGATGCCATTTGGACTCCGTCACCGGTTAGTAAAAGCCGAAGGATAAACTTGCCATTGCAGTGAGGTGGATCGAACCGCAAACTACGACTTAGTCGTCCATGGTCAAGTTCAAGTGGATTTCTAGGTGTTGAATGTACAGATTAAGTATGTCATGACAAGTATGCATGACAAATCTGCACAAACATACTGTTGCAACGACCTACGGAAGCCACGTAACCACCTTGAACACTAAGAATCCAAAATCGGCCTAGGTGTCGTGGTTGTCAGGACTTTTCTCTGACCCTTCGACGACTTTCAGCGAAAGTGACTAAACAAAATGAGGCCCTTATGTACATTGGCTCCGATCAGCTTCCAGAGAAACAAGTTTTCAAGATGTCGATGAAGTAAGGCGGTCAAAGATTTTTCGTCAACCGAAAAGCAGGCGCTATGAAGATGTCACCCACGTCTACGAATCAAGAACCGAGTCCACTACGGTGCCATTTGACCGGTATTTATCTACGACACCGAAACAGGTGGATGGAAGACACTTAACACGTAAACAGAGTTTTGCTTAACGGGGAAAAACTATCGCCCTCTCAAAAATAGTCAGGAAGCGTTTGCATGACTTAACACAGTCAAACGAAATTAGCCAAAAGTGATCCGGATCTGATAGCCAGGGAGGGAGGAAATGTGCCCAACTTGCAAGCTTCTGATTGGTACCAGTAATAAATCAAAACATGCCGAAACATGAGTTGGTTTGGTTGGCCTAGTAGGGTTGTAGAACTAGACAGGAATCTGGTCATTTGTCAACAGTTGTGCAACTGCGAGAGAGACAGACGTGATCAGTCCTGACCTCTCCCAACCTTTATCCAAACAGGCAATTCTTGTCAACAAGCTCGATATCCACTTCATTCACACTACAAATAATTGATAACACACGTTAACTTCACTTAGAACTTTCAGCAACCGAAATCCTGACACTGCAGTCTTAACTGGGAGATATAAACCGCATACTTAATGGGTGATGCTTTAGTTTGTCGGCAGCAAAAGGGAAATGGTCACTCGAGGAGCCAGTCAATATGTGACCATTTGGTGTGAACCCCGTGTTTGAAAGATAAGTGGCTCTCTATCCTGTCAGGGTGCGGGGAAACCACATTACTAACTAGCCACTCGTGACCGAACAGTTTAGCTTTCAACTACTAGCCGGTAAGTCGCGCATTCCAACCCCCTTGAAGTTTCGTGAGATGTTTACTACTCGATGAAAGGGCTATAATGATTCTCGGCTTCTGGGCGTGGGTCGACTTCCTTGCTAGGGATAAATTTCGATTGCGAAACTAGTACACAGCTATTCTAGTTGTAGGCTAACACAGTCAGTGTAAAGCAAAACGAGAAGCGCGTTGAGGGTAATAGCTTTGCACCTTTCAAAGTAGCTCAAGCGCTGATACGTATGAATGATAAAGTGATCCCCCGGAAGAACTTGACTGAATCAATTTGCTACACAGGTAAAAAATAGGATAGTTACCTGGAGTTCTTGATAGTGGGGGGGGGTATAAAATTATCCAAAAAAGCTCATGTATTGCGTCTTGCGATTTCCACCAAGAAAACGGCTGCTCGTTTGTTAATGACAAGGTTATCAAAATTACACTTGGCCCTAGACAGTATGACAATACTTTTGTACTTCGAGGGATGAACAACATGACAAATGGTACAAAAGTACAAGTTAGCATGGAGAAATGGTTTTAAGGTCTTACGAGAATAAAAATATTCTTGAGTTTGATACATGTGACCGAACACACACAGTGAACTTCGATGCCGCAAGTGAGATGACAGTGAAAAAAAATTTATCCAACTCATTTGAAGGTTGCAAAGTCCAAAAAAGGTTCACATACTTCCTTTGGTGCTCAAATGAGCTCACGTACAACAGTCGCATAATAGTGCGGGAGTTCCGGAAGAATATTTTTCCTGAGCAGATGATTTCATGCGGTATTAACACTAATCGAGTCAGATGCAAACTCCGAAGAAAGGGAAAATGACCAATGTTCGTAGTGAACAGTTCGGATACCTGTCAGAGATATAGCACACCAATTCTCTTATAGAACTGAGATGGGTTCACATAAATCCTTTCCTCACGGTGACGACGATAAACATAGGGTGCAATGTGAATTTTCTGAAAGTTACGTGGCAGAAATTCCTCTCAAACAGAACATTGAATATCGGTGCTTTTAATTGTGCCAGCCTGCTGAGTACGTTAAATAAGTTGGCCACTAGTGAAATTATCTTAGCTAGTCACCGAAACTCGTAGAAGACATGATATATGGGAAATCATCGGCCCCGGTTTTATTGGGAAGTCGTAGATGGTTCGGAAAAAGCTCTCAAAAAAGCATCCGTGAAAAGTGTGGGGCTTGTGTGACGTCATGTACATGTGAATAAGCTTCCGCCTGGGGTAAACAACATAAATTCACATGCCAATCAAATTTCTGTTGTTCAATTCATTTGTCGGCAAAAGTACTAGTCGGAAATTCACAATCCAATGTGATAGACGGGGAGATTCGCGGCATATTAGAAAAGAAACAAACGTGACGATTGTCTAATAAAGCCGGAAGCCCGTATAAACAAATACGCATTGCCATATAGCTGTTACACATAACATAGGTACAGGGTAAAATCTGGGTAATAACTGATGTGTGGAACCGAGGGAAGGTAAACTGTGATTGATCGAAAAAGTTCGCCTTCGTCGGGTATCATATAGACAGAAGGGAACAGAATGCAATGCCGCTATAGCGCGAGAAACGGGGCAACTGGGTAGACAAATACAGTAAAAATAATACACTTGGGGCAATTATTTGCCAATGACGGTACAACCAACTTTGGGTTTTCGTGGACGACGGTGAATTCAAACCCGGGTGACTGAGCGGAACGGCGAAATACAAATAAGATCAATTAACACGTCGAACCCGCACTGAGCAACAAATTCCCCATGGAAATAACAATGGAAGATGGGAATTCTATGGCACGGTGAGTTGAGCAGATAGGTTAATACAGAAGAGATAAAATCACTTATTCGACTCACTCGGATTGAATTTCGGCCACTGTACTCTTATAAGTGACCGCGGTGTGCAAAAGTACTCGAGCATATTGACGTACTGTGAGGATAATGTAAGAAAAATGGCCTAATAACAACGTGAACGTGGAACACAAGTTTATGTAGAGTCATAGCATAAGCATCATAGTAAGTTCGTTCAAAAGCTCCAGGTACTACAGTTTGATTTGACCAGAAGTGCAAAGAATTCAGTGGGCATAGTTCTGTAATGGAAGTGATAGACAAATCACATGATTGACACTCAGTTGCAATACTTTTTTTTGAAGTGGAGTTTGGAATATTTCTCAAACTAGAGAAGAGAACAATAAAAAACATCGCACAGTTGCGAATTTAACTGCACTGCTCCTTGTCCCCTGTTCCATGCTAGGGCTATCATACAACCACCAGGACATGTCTGGCCATTAAGCCAACCATTCAATAAACCCAAGCGAGTCCTGATAGTGTCTTTTCGATTGCTGAAGAGACACCCATGGCCAAGCTCAGCGAACGGATCAGTAGCCATCTGATCAACAACCAATAAGCACACCCGAGCTAACCTTACGAACTGTTGCACGGTGCACCACGAATTCACCTGCGCATGATTCATATTCACGTGTGCGCGTTTGTTTTTAATTCTCAGCTCAGCTGTAAAAATAATGGCTCAAAAAAAGATCAGGACTAACTGAGCACAGTAGTGAATAATTTACCTCATTAGGTCGTATAATTACGCGTGAATCCCAAAAAGAAAACGTTCGGTTTTGTCATACACTGGTGTCACAATTACAAGCAGAGTTTTCAAAAATTCGCTTATCAAGACTACGCTTACCGCAGAAACAGCAAGGAATAACAAAAAGCACGCGAACATGAGGAACTGTTAGTGCACCGTGGATATTCGGTTTCGTTAGGGCAAACAGGAGCGTCATAGAAACATGATCTGCAATCCAGAAAGCGTTAGCTGAAACCCCTCAGACCACACATATGTTGATGACATCCTAGTGTGTGTTCGCACGCACCAGGCGACTCCAATCCCACCAGTACTAGTTGTGAAAACGATTCCGCTTTTGTAATGGCCACAAGGGACGAGACAAAAGCAGTCGAGGTGAAACTACCACGGGGATGTACGGTACACATGCTGGACTGGTAGTAACAGGGACATAAATCTATACGACGCTTGATAAATAATAAGATCCGAAAAAATCCAAATGAAAACATAAAATGACGGCGGTAACTTACCAGAAATTTTGATTCGTTTGACAGTCCGACTGGAATTATTGTCTACCAAAACATTTACGCACATTGTTTCACCATGGTGGTATTTCTGGAATAGATGAGCGAATAGACTGTTACTAGGGAAGCATAGTCGTTCTGGTAATAAAAACGTACAGACTGTTGTTATTGAATGCGTACTGGAATACCCCCCACACTATCTGCTTTCAATTAGGCTAGCCACAAGGGCCAGCATCCAGAGAAAAGGTTGTGAACTACATCCAATTATGTATCATAAAAAGAAAACAAAAAAACAGCTGGATTAACGGTAGGACTTCACAGTCACTAGACTTCCTAACGGAAGAAAGCCAGAGTCAAATAATTAGTCGAAACGGGACCTTTTAAACCAGAATATGCAATATTTCATTTACCAATCGATTCGAGTAACCTTGGTTTAAAGAACACACAACTAAGCGAATGGTACGATCAGTAACGTGGAGTTACACAAAACAAAGAAAATAACAGGGAGTGTATGTAAACGAAAAAGTCGATGAAATATAATGCGACTCGGTTTGCTTAACCCGATTCGAACGTGCTTCAAGTAGATTAGTGCCAACTAAAACATGGAATCAAACTCAATGACCCTCACGATTCCAAAAAGGCAAGAGAAAAATTGCATTTTCTTTTGAACACCAAGAAACTCAGGATAAGTGTTGTCAAACCCTTTCAGCTTCCCGTGTCCGGTACAAGGAAGTCGGGTGGCATTGGGTAAATGGCATCCTATGGCGTCATGCAAAAGTTCACAAACGGCTTCGGCCGTCGTCCCACCAAGGCGAACGGTCTTGTAGAGTCATAAACCAAATTGTCGGGACATACATACCAGTTCCGCAAAATAGGTCGGAACCGGATACCAACCGTGCAGAAAGGCGATCGATTCAACATTTGAGTGTCCGGAAATCATGCGACTGAGAGAGAATCGATGTAAATTGGACCCTATTTGACAGTTTCAGAGAAACATTCGCTATCAGAAGGCAACAAAGAATCCTAGTTCTTAACGCACAATTTTGTCGGAAATATGGATTCACTTTTGACAGGCATGTAATGTCCCTACATAGTAGTGGCTAACACCTCACTGGACCTTATCGGTCGTACGTAAAATTCACCTGTTTAAACGATCGCCCAACCGAAACAAACAAGTACCATCTAGCGTTAACCGAATTGTTAACAACCTAGCTGAAACAATCCGTCTCGTTATGAGGACAGACGAAGTTAAAAACCAAGCTCGCCGGACAGGTTGGGGTGATATTGCGAAAACGCTCACTGCTTCAAAGAAGTGATGGGCTTTGTATGGAGGAACATAAGCGACAATGTAAGAAAAATGGACATATTCGGTTCGCCCAGATATTTGTCCAATCAAGATTGATCGCGTGTTCCTACCCACCGGTATTCAAACTTCGCCACCTATGGAAGTAAATTCCCTTCCGATTCAAACGAAAACTTCCTAAATACTTATTAAACTAACTAACAGAAATTAAATATGCCTAGCAGAACTAATTTGCGAGCATTACCTACTGCAGTTTTGCATGACAATATAAACAGGTCTAAAGTGAAGTCACGAGGTAAAACTCAAGTGGCTTCAATTTAAACTCACAACTGAATCTACATTAGACTCCGAAAATAGATTTCACACAAGGCGTCCAGTAAGTGATATGCAACTAACGTGAGATGCGCGCCCGAACCACAGTTAAACTAACCTACGGCTCGTACTTCTTCACGGAAGCCCCGTACCAATTTTGTTAAGACAGTTAACGTGTATTTATGGCCTTAGGATAAACCGAAGCGGATACGCTATGCACCTCACATGGACTATTTTAAACAATTACGCTATTTGTTAAAAACAAACATACGATTTGTTAAAGCTGTACCCAAAATATTGGTGAACTGAGCAACCGAATATCGCCCGAGTGAACCACATCCCCAATTTCGGTTTAGCTGCCCTCCAAGGTTGTATGAACTTTGGCAATGCCACACAAGATGAATTTCTCAACCTTAAGGGCCGCATGACACAGTACTGTTCAGTTGCCATATTTGTCTGCCATTTCCCATCATACTACCTGATCGCACCGGGCAGCCAACTGTACCAACGTGATGCTGAAAAGTGCATTCGGTCGGTGCTACCAGAAAGACCCAAATTCGTGTGTCAGTGGGACCGCGAGTTAAACGTGCATGCAGTTTGGCTTCATAAGCTTGCAGCAGTTTCTCAGGAAACAGTTGCAGTAGAGTGTGGATGGATATTGTTTGAAATAACCTTCACTACGGGCAATGATGGTGACACATAGGTGCTTTTTGGTGAACAGTGTAGGTTCTCGACCGGACTATGGATATTCATTTGAGTCTACTTCACACTAATCTTACAAAGATAAGGGGCAAACACAGAATTTGAGTGTACTGCTCATGTCAAAAAGACTGCCTCGTGAATAAATGGCTTTCTCCAATTCGTCTAACCGCTTCCTGATAACTGCAGCAAGTGTGATAAATCAACGTGTTTGTTTTAGAATCTAAAAACGAAATAGTAACGAGTGGGGTATTGTTCGACGCTCGGAGAAGTTCGCTTTAGGAGGGGAAGACCGCAATGACCAACATCGGTGCTCCTTCAGTGCACTGCACAGTATATATATATATATATATTGTTGTAGTTCAGTATACATATATATATATATATAGTATATGTGGAATGTGTTCAACCATCAGGTTTTCCCCCTTGAATCACACTCCGGCCGTGATGACCAGAAAAACAGTAACCATGTCCCTGTCCAGCGCTAGGGTTGGCTATTGATCATAATCGCATCAGACGATCGGTACAAATGTTATGGATTTTCATGATAATACGCCAAGCTTGAATGGAGGTTGGGGCGCTGTATGAGGCTAATAAGAACGGGAGACATTCTCGAACAGGTGTACATGAAGGGCGAACTAGCAACAAGATGTGAAAACAATTCGAAAAATTACGGCGAGTACATCGCAATAGAAACGAGTCTTCACGCTAGAGTAAAACCAAAACGGAGAAAGGGCGACATCCGTTGAAAACCTTGAACGGGACTTACTTGTTTATCCAATGATACTTCCACACGAAGGCTCCCTAGGCTCATGAGGAAATCACGGATGACCTCCGTGGATGGTTGTGGTCCCGGCTCTTCGGGCGCATAAGTCAATTTGCGGACAACCATCCGGACCGAACTACTGGAAAGGTGGAGGAAGATAAATCTTTATATTAACTCTAAAAGGAGGGTTAAGGACTAACCTAGAAGAGCAAGCTAAGACACAGTATTCCCCAAAAGGAACATAAACCATGCACGTAGGTACATGTTGGCACTGCCTTTGGTCCGGACGCTTTAACATAAATTACCCATCGACTTCTCTCTATTGAATGAGCACATAAGTTATAAAATTGGCCGGGATTAGGCAGTTTGTTGCGATATTGTGGCTTGCTGTGTATCCTACTCGCATCCGACACTGATGTTCTAGGATCAGTGAAGTTCAAATCAGGGAAATAAACATCAGGAGTGTCCAGGAGCGTATCTATGCACTTCGTACACGGTGGGAAGTAATCCTTCGCACGATGCTCCGAATCGCTGATGGCCATCACAGACGAGTCTTCAAAAAGAACGCCAAAATGATTAGTCAATTAAAGGATTTAGAAGATTCTTGGTAGCATCGTGAGGATTCACTAGTCTAAAATTCGACAGAGAGGCGCAGATACAACGGTGCACGCTAAGAGTTGCTCCGACCTTTGGGACAACACTAGTGACAGGCGCCAAGGATGGGTGAGACACGTCATTCTTTACCGCATGTCATCTTAAGGAGTCTTAAATTACCGGCAACTGTGGAATTGAGCATAAACTATCATTTAATTTTTAAGAGCATGGTCACAAAGATAAAAAGTAAATGGGAGCGACGGATATGGAAGAGTTACAGGAGAATATTGGATAAAAAGAGAGAAGCATCCCGTTCGGAGTCGTGCCACCAACAGTTCCAGTCAGACAAGATGAAGCCCAACGTTTTTAAGAAAGTTTGGTATGGAAGCACGCGTATAAATACCAACAACCGAAGAAATGGCAAACAATGCTGAGTCCTCTTCAAGGCGCGGTAATCGCTAGCACAGTCAAGACTCGCACATCGGGCGCCCAAACTATCCTTGTTCTCGTGTCTCCTTCAAATCCTTTGCATTGCTGCAGCTGACTTCGAGCATTCAACGTTTTCAGAAAAATTTACGGCAACGACGCTAGCCACAGAGTGGGATTGAAAACTTTTCGCAAGCACATCGACTGACCTATGAAGTCCTGAAAATCGATAACTGCATCGTTCTTGGTGCTGTTTTCACACTAAATATACGACATCAATACAAAATAGTCAAGGTTCGTAAACTTCCGGATATCCCCATATTGTAATGACCAAGTGATGGGTGCGTAAAAATGGGCCAAAAGACGACTTATTAAATCTGAACTTTTGCTGCTATTGATATGATTTCCGTTCAGCTTCTCATCAGTTGTCATCCGTCACAAGGCGAAATTAATCTGTGAAACTTACAGGTCTCTCTACTACTTACAATTAGCTCACGCGTTTGGTGTCCGTGCTTTATCTGTGGATGGACAAAAAGTTACCGCAACCCAGAGTGTAGCAAAGACGTCCAAATGCACCCACAAACTAGAACTCACCGCTTCTGTGGGCTATCATCTTGCTCGTCCGCAACGTACGCCTTCAGCTCGTAGTCCACTCGACAGGGCTACATGGAACAAAATGGAAAAAATTAACAGCGCGACTTTCAAATAGTACACATAGACCACATGCACACACTGGAGGACTTGTCGCAGAACAGCGGATTAGAACAGCAAAGAAACTGCATATCAGACTTACGAGTGAAACTGATTCATGTGAGTCAGAGATACTAGGTGTTACAAATTTGTAGGATAACACAAACAACTGCCAGACAAAAATAACAAACAAACAGGAAGTACAATGCAATGAAGATTGTAACATGAAGGCCAAGAGCAAGCGAACCTACGGTAATCAGAATAAGCTAATTTTGGCGGATGATTGTTGCGGAAATCGGTTACTACTGCTTTCGTTCGATCTTAGCTTGTTTTTAAATGAATCAGATAGCCAAGTGTAGAATGTCCAAAACAGCTCCCTGAAAATTGATTTGACAATCTGAAAAAATGAAGCACGACAGCTGATTTATTCTCATCCATTCAGACATCTCCTATGCGCACAGCACAGCCGGAATTACTCAACACACAAATCACGGGTTAAGGAGCAGTGAAGCAACGCAAAAGTCTCACTATATGTTATGAGTGGGCTTGGTATATCGTTTCATCAGTAATCTGTGGGGAAAACCAGATCGTTTCAGATTGTTTTGTCAGTCATTAAAATCACTGCCCGAAATCACATGATTTTTAGGAGAAGTTATGCTTATTAATGACGATTACGTTCTGACCAGCTACCGACCTAGTAGGAAACCGACAAGCGCCGAATTGTCAGACTGTGGGTCTATAATTCAACCGGAGGTTTCCAGTGTTTTCTAATCAAATTAGCATATATTGAAGATCGGTCATGGGACGTGTGGTTCAGAAGTTTACCGCTTATAACTGCCCACCTAATAACTACAAGGACAAAAGGTCTCAGGTAATTGGCCCTCTCGGCTACGAATAGAAGTTGAAAGGTCTCAGGTAATTGGCCCTCTCGGCTGCGAGTAGAAGTTACTACAAACCATTATTGAATTCCACTGACTACGATAACCAAACTAGATACAAAATACTGAGTAATCCTATCTTCATAGTGTGTAAGTCTCCAACCCAACAAGCTAATTCAACCAACCGTATGTTGGATTGAAAACAAACATGTAAAGAGACTGCCGAAGAGAGGGCTCAGTTAATTGAATTCAACGACTCACCTTGCCACTATCGGACGTGCTCACATTCAAAGAAACTGAAGAGGCTGAATAGGCGGGTAGCTGTGAATGAGAAGACAACAGAAAGCAAAAATATACAACTCAAGTCTATCAAAACTACCATGCCCTGGAAAACGGAAACGTGAAACTTGAAGATGCGGTAAATTTGAAGACTTATTTATGTGACCGTTCATGTGATCTCATGTCGGATTTTCAGATTCGCTTCAATGACATCCGTAGTACACTAGTATTACTACTTAAAACTGTATATTAAGTAACATTTCAAGTCAAATAAAAAGCGCTGAGCAACCGGACGAGGGCTTTAGAACACGAATTAAAAATACGGAATTATGAGAAATATTAGAGACCTGGAAGAGCGGAGGGGTTGTAGGAACGCAAGTTAAGAGTAAATTTCATCTGGCTGTGGGAACGGCCCATAAGGAACGTATTATTAACAGGACACCGGGTGCCCACATACGGGTGAGCACAGTGTTATTAAGAGTTTCAGTATGGAACAAACATGATTCCAAATTTTGACAGAAGGTTGGAAGGTGAGAATTTAGGCAAAAAGGGTGAACGGGTGTCCAGTACACAAGAGCACCCTCGAGTGGAAGTTATAACATGGGTAAATGTCTGTTCAGACCATAAAGTTGGCAAGGATATCTATTCGCATTTAGCTGCATTTGAATACAAACGTCAAGGGCCGGAATCAGAGTTGATTCCCGAGCAACATTAGTAACATTTTCTCAGGATAAGAAAGGTGCATGTCATCACCACACAGATAAGTGGTGGTCTGCCTGGGGCCGTCTGAGTCAGACGATAGACGTATCAGTCACGGATTTAACTGCTATGTTTGAGGGTTGCGTGCTTCATCAATCCGAGATTTTCAGCGGGTCAGCCGGTATAAAAGGCAAAGACCCACTAAGATATAATAAATAAATAAATAATAATAATCGTTCAGCTGTAACACCCTTTCGGCGCCTAACTGCCATGCAACCCGAAGGAAGCACGAGGGCTGGGATACTGTCAGGTTGCCCAAGCCTAAACAGGGGAAGTCGAGAGGCAGAAGTGGGGTTCGAACCACGGACCTTCCGGTCAGTAAATTCGCGCTCTAACCACTTGAGCCATCTTGCCCCACTAAGATAAAATTCTATGAACAGGTATCGTTTTCGTTACTATGAGCTTTTTGCCAACACAAAATTGTTTAAAATCGCTTAACCTTGTGCCACAAAACTGTTCGTTTCTCTGACTTGTGTTTCAAGCAGTCAGCTAATTCGAAAACGAACACCCACATACACAGTTCGCGAGAAGCCTTGGAGTTAAATAAAAAGGCACTGAGCATATGTTAACAAAGCCACTTCGAAGGCGACGGGTCCGGAGATGCAATGCAGTGAACTGCTAAAACCACTCTATGTGCCAAGTAAACAAAGTGTCCAGGAAAAAGCACAGCACGCCTGTCAACCAGTGTCCTGCTTGTTTTTCGGACAACACGTGGATAATGCAACGATTTACCGACACACTGGCCTGCTTACTGAGAGATCGAGCAAACTGGTATTACAATGTCCAGATGCATTCATTCGTTAAGTAACTGAATGCAAACGACAGATGGTTAACGAGTGAACAAGTTGGAAGCGTTCGGTGGAGCCGTAGTTTGGCAGAAGACCCAAAAGACAAACCTAAAGATGGGCGGTGAAGAGTCACTGTTTACGAGTGAAATGCAAAACGCTTGAATTCGTCTGGGAAAAAAGACTACTGAGAGTGGTGAACTAAGTATTCTTCAGCGTACTTGCAGTACAATGGTCCTAGCTGTCACTGTTTAGTTCGTTTAGAAAGGCAGAATAGATAGCTATGCATTGGAGGCGCTGGTCGATATAACTGACGCGTAAATGCAGGGATGTCAGTAGACTTTTCACTGGGGAGATTGGGAAGGTCGTAATGAGAAATGCTCCTGTAGGGGTGTGCAAACGATGAATATTCGGGTGACAGTAGTAGGGACCCTAGTTCCATGAAAAGAATCTCACCGATCAGTAGAAAGAAATGGTGAATGTGAACATCTGCTACTTTTCACAGGGTGGTGCACTTGAGAGCGAAACCATCAGAGGAAATTATTTAATGGGAGTGAGATGCTAACAATCCGGTACGTGTGGCAGTGATAAGGTTGAAGCGTCAAGTAACTAGCAGGAGGCTGATGAACAAGGGGAATGC
Source organism: Clonorchis sinensis (assembly GCA_003604175.2). NCBI lineage: Eukaryota > Metazoa > Platyhelminthes > Trematoda > Opisthorchiida > Opisthorchiidae > Clonorchis > Clonorchis sinensis. The sequence continues at coordinate 62,082,648 of CM030369.1, read as the reverse complement.
GGAAGTCTTTTCGCAAGGGAATTACTTTAGCTTGAAAAATCTGGCACGCAATACACCTTCTACTCGCCGATCCCAACAGTAACAATTACATCTTTAACGTGAATGTTTGGTGTGTAGCGTTCGCAGCTTTTAGCCTATTAATCCCTTCATTACACCTCTGCAAAACCGCCGAGTCCCCTCGGATTTTTTGAGGTCAGTGTGCAAGAGCACAGTAACGGGAAAAGTCTAATGAAACATCGTATCCCCTTCGAAGTGATGTAAAGAATGACAAATCGCTGCTCTCTGAGGGCTTGAAACTAGACACAAATATGAAAAAGCAAAGTCCCCAAGATGCATTCGGACGCCAGAGCTCTCACTACATTGTTAAACAGTCGACTTTGACGGGAAATAAATGCTGGGACTGCACCGCATTACAAAAGCTCTCTGCTTTTGGAAGGTGCTCAAAAGTTCCAATAGCCTCTGTGCAACTTTGTGAAGGGCCGAAACGTTCACACACAAACGTAGTTTGAAAGAATTACTATCCTTGTGCATTTTCGTAGTGCCGCTCATTCGTGGAGTTGCAGTTCCAACAGATGACACATAGTTTTTACATATAGTCACATAGGTCTAAAAAGTCACTTGTCTTGCGATGTGCTTCACTTCAAACTGGTTATTCTCCCGTGCTAGTCAATTCCAAACCTTTGAATATCTGAGAAAACCCTATGAATTCTTTCCAGGTATTTCTTTCTCTCTCTCTTTCCTTTGGTAAATACCATACATGGGTCCCCAATGGGTTGAATGAACGGCACACATCACGGTATCCGCAGTTCTTTGATCAATTCATAACATGGATTTGTAACGGTCATGTTGGCACTTTGGGGCAAATTCAGCCCCAAACACCGCCACAGAAAACCCTCACTGGGTCAGTCAGTTGAAACAGCAAATCCCCATAAAGAAGGCCAACCCACTAATGGTGAGCTGGCCACGTGTATTTTGTTAGCGCATGTGTACGCGCATTCGACATGAACTTGCCAAGTGACAATACTTTCAATTGCGACAGCTGAAAGACCGTAAGGTCATGGTTCCGTACCCAACCATTGCTTGGAAATATGAACATATCGTTCGGGGGTGTGGTAGGATTGTTAACAGTTTTTTTCGTTCTCGCTCTGAGTCGTTCAGCTGTAACATACTTTCGGTGCCCAGCTGCCATGCCATCCGTAGGTAGCACGACAGCTGAGATACCGCCAGGTTGCCCAAGCCCAGACAAGGGAAATGGAGAGGCAGAGGTCGGGTTCGAACCATGGACCTTCCGGTCAGTAAATTCGCGCTCTCGCTCTCGCCCCATCTCGCTCTACCACTGTCATATGCCTGCAAGGACTCCAGAATTTACACCAGCTGGAGTTGGTCGAGGATCTCACCGAAAAAACGAGGTTCCACAAATCTGGTACACCTTCCTTGGTGCGCTACGAGACCAGAGCTTGTGGACCACGCTAGAATGATGTGGCTAACGAGGACTTCTTATTATTCGGGGCATTGTACAAAATAAACAGCAAAACAATTCGCACAAATTCATTTGTCATAGAAATCAATCTGCGTCCACTTCTTCATGGACATACTTATGTTTAACGTACGACGAGATGGAACAGCTCCAAAAGTGCGTTATACGAATGTTATCCGGAAACAGGTGTCAGCCAGAGAAGACACAGTGATGCTACATAATCAAAACCCACCGACCACCACACCGTCCCAATGATATTTTCGCAACACAAATCCCAAGGTTAGAGTTGTTAGCGCGCTACTGTAGGAGCTTTACCGGCTGAACAATCAGGTTACCTGTAGAATACAACCAAAACGTGTCAGTTCAAGACCACTTCTACCGATCATACAGTCCACATAGTTTACGTTCGCGACTGAATGTAGTAAAAGAAATGTTAGCGTATCGAAGCATATGTTTTACACGCGTCCCCTTGTTTCGGTTAGGAGCGACAGCTGACAGGGTGGTAATGAGGACACAATGGCCGATTCTCGAATTAAGTGCAGCCGAACCCAACTGTTCATCTGTGAATCTGGATATTCGTCTTAACGGCTGAGGGTAGGGGCAGCCTGTGAAAGGACAATGATACACTAAACATAGTGGCTTACAACGAGTCGATACTGAATGGAATACTCGATTAGAATGAAACACAGAACAGCTGTGCATTGAAAATATGAATTTTTATCAGCATGTCAAGCATCGTGTGCGAAGGGTAGGTTCATGGAATGAGGGGAAGTAAACAAAAATGCAGTTAACCAAAAGAGCTTGTGAAAGACCGATACTATCCAAGTTGTCTGGAAGATCGCTCACCAAACATAAGTACCCGATTCACGTACAATCATGATAATCTACTGGTAATTCTGCATACGGAATGTACAATCCCAGTGATAGACATCGTTTGGTGCAATATGAAGTAGAATCGCTAACAAAATCGACTCCTAGGCTCCAAAGAGACCCAAAATCATACAGACCGGTACCTAGTTTAACTGTTTAGGACACATGACAGTCCGACCAATGGCACCCAAAAGAACTATACCCGCTGCATTGAACCTGAAACATTGGTGGGTGAAAGTGGAACAGAAAACAACTGAACAATTTGGACGAATCAAGCGTATGTAATCGGTGAATAATAGAGGACAGAGCAATCTAATCGTGGTCCAGGGCTAAGATACAACTGGTGATAAGCAGGATAACATAACAGCAGCGGGTGCACCAGCCAGTCGATCGACAGATCGGAGTGGATGCGGAGTTCACACTACCTCAACATTTCAAGCAGATAACATCGTTCTCATCTTCGAAGAAAAGGCACACGTGCTTTTGGATGAACTGACCGAGGCCATCCTGCCCTTTGGAATGTGCTTTGCACCCACAAAGTGTAAGGTCATGCCGAAGAACGACGTTTCCCAAGCCTAATTTAGTGGCGCCAGCACAGTGGTGGCCAAACTCTGAAATGATAGGTAGGTGTGGGAGGGATTACGAAAAATCTGCCGGTGCGACTCGCCCTCCAGAACAGAGTCTGCGTGATCTCCACTGTGACTGGTTGGAGATGCTGCACGATGTGGCTGATAATAGATGTCAATAGCACTGCTGTTGTCGGTTCCCATCCTAATTGCCTAAATAAGTGTCTGGAGGTGTGGGTAACTCGGAATGATTGTGGTAGGTTGGCATTGAGTACGTTCTTCGTCCGCTTTTACAATTTCCTTCATATTACGACTTTCAAATAAGTTATGGTTGTTCAGCAGCGTGGCGTCAGTGTTGAACACTGGCGTTATGCTGTCGATGAATGATGATGATGATGAACAGGCGAAGAGTCTGGAATTTGTAAATCCTTCACCGCAAATACGAACGCTTTGGAGGTGATACATCTGTCTTCAGTGCATATTGTGAGCCCGATGGTAGGCTACCAAGAAAACCAACAGCGAACTTATCAAGTACTTTGCTTTAAATTGTGTGACCCCTAATCAACTGGTCATTGTTCCACAGACTGTGTTAGGGACAGAAACGGTACAAAACGCAAACAACACAAACTCTATTTCAAGCACGGCGAAATTTAACGTAATAGTGGCCCTTTTGTCAAGAAAAACGATGCAGATTGCGGGTGCCATACCAAGTCAGCATCCACAACTCGTTAGTTTTGTAAAACGAATCCGTGTTCGAAATCACGAGCAAGAAAACATGGGAAAAAGCATACCAGCACAACAGATGAGCCAGGTCGTAAATCATAAAGTTTCTAAGCGAAAACGTCCACTGCGGAAAGGATGGTTTAAAGTGAGGGTCCTCAAAAAAAAACCGGGCATTCAGAGCATATTCATTTGACTTTATTAGGGATGCGAGTTAATCATAAGTGGGATGGGGAAGGAGAAGCAGAAAGGTGGGACAGTTTAGGAAACAGGCGACTCCTGAAAAAAGCTAAAATGTGGAAAACGTGCACGATGAAAACAGCAAGCAAAAAGATAGACCACTGGGTGTCAAGCTTGCCATGATAAACACTGAACCAACGAGTCCATCAGAATGCAGTGGTGAAGAAAGGAAACTCGTCAAAGCAAGACTGGTAGAGGTGTTCTGGATTACGTGAAACACAGACACCGTTTTCCGTTTGGAGTCCACATGATACTCTGTGCATGTGGTCCGCAGGTAACGGGTCTCAGTGGCGAGAATGCTGTCACTTTCTGGTCGAAATGCCTATTTATAATTTATCTACCGCTGTATGGTGGGCTGATGTCGACTGGATTCCGAAAAGGATATTGGGTCGATCCCCCTGATGTAGTCTTCTTTTAATATGATGCTTAAGTGAGTTTATCTCGCTGCTTTAGTTAGTTTATTCTTTACCGTTATCCTTAGTGACAGCGCTGGTAGTAACAGGTCCAACCCCTTCTTCATTTCCACCCTTTACAAGGCATTTTTTCTAGTAGCTGCATGGCAGTTAAGCATCAGTATCTGTTTATGGTGCACTGCCGTCGATAATGCTTTGACTAGGGCTAGAAGATAAAACTTCAAAAGTGAGTGAAAAATAATGGAATAATATTTCCAAACAGCAGAGATTTCACTAAAGTAGATCGTCTTACCTGGAAATAAAACGGATAGGCATTGGTACCAAGTTTTCTCACGAGTCTCTCCTGCAGGCGAGTTAATGTAGGTGGTTCCAGAGGAGCCGAATTCAAATGGAGAGGGCTCTTAGAGATGACTCCAGTCGAGTTGACGGAAACAGTTAGCGGATAGACTTGCTTAGTTGATAGGTATAGGTCACTGTGGTACTGCATGCCCATAAGGTCGACCTCATCGTGTCCATAGCGAAACGCGCCGAGGAGATGGATGAATACTTTTCGGTCTTTCACGTAGTCTGGGTCCACTAGAACTACGCCCTCTAAAATTTCAAGGGTAGAACGGAAATAGCCATTGTAAACGGAATAAAACAACCACATACGTTAAACAATAATCCATACATATGACGTGCTAGAATACCAAGCTCTTCTTTTTGAACAAACTATAGGTGGTTGACTTTGAGTTTGTCATCCGAGTGAGTGCGGGATTCACTTTATGTGACTTCATAAAGAATCAAGTGAGGCATACCTACGAAAGATTTAGCATTAGGGAGCCCCTGGGGGGCATTCGGTGGTATAGCAATTCGAGGAGAAAGCGGTGCACGAAAGGGGCCCAGAAAGAAGTTAGTGGGAGAAGGACAGAGTCTGTCTGTCAACATAAAGCTCCCGGTGGCTCACACAGACATCCTCGGTATCCAAATGAAGCCATGAAAGCCATTCTCTACCAGTAGAAGACAGAACTTGAACAACCAACCATAACAAGCTGGTTTCTGGCCATCGGTTTCAGGCATTTTGATCTTTCAAAAGACCACTTAATGGGATGGTGCTTGGTGAATGCTCTCCCATGAATAGATATAACAAGCCACCGAAGTTCTCAATGCTTTACACAGTCTAGCGGGGGCAAAAAATGACTCTAGAGTAGCGCATTGTGAGGTCTATCGCTTACTATTCATGGAAAAATGGACCCTGTTTTCCACCTGCCTAACACGTAGATGCGAACTACGTCCCTCTTCAACAAAATCTCCCAATACGAACATTTTCAGCATGCAATGGTTGAACTACAGTCGCCTACAATCTCGTTCGCTCGGTGGTTAGAGCGCGAATTTACTGACCAGGTCTGTGGTTCAAACCCGATTTCTGTATCTCGATTTCCGCTGTCCAGGCTTGGGTAACCTGGAAGTAGCCCAGCCTTCGTGTGGCATGGCAGTTAGGCACCGAAAGGGCGCTACAGCTGAGCGTTTTTTTTCGCATAAATTATACATCGTAGAAGTAGTTCATTTCAGTAATTCGTCAGCCAAAGCTGTCTGTGTGGAAGAAATTTCCGTAAATTAGTTCGCGACAAGAAAGTGGGAGAAAAAACAGCTATACGGACAAAACACTTGGGTAGAACTGAAGAATTTTGGGTATAGGCAGCTACAGCAAGTATGTGGGAGTTCCTCGGTCAACTGTCGATTGTCATGGTCACATTATTTGACCGATCAAACTAGATAAAAAGAAAACTTGATCTTTCGTTCTACTGGATGAAGGGAAGAGGAAGCTGGCATTAACGAAACTATACCACGTGACTGTGTGAGCCGGTCAGCATGCAGCTGTAACAGGAGTTTCCCGTTTAAAGTGCATCCCTCGTTGCGCTTACGTAGTGCTCAATCTGTCTCCTGCGTGTTTGTCACTAGTGACTGCCATATTTGAGCTTTTAACACGTGTAAACCACCTAGAGCTTCAAGAAAACTATGAAATACAGAGCCGGTCGGTTGGTGCATAGGCGCACAATAAACAGACCACGATTGGCTGTTTGTCCTCCAGTTTCTTCAAAAGCTACCAGAAAAAGAATGTGCAATAGAAATGTACAACGGTTCGACCACCGAAATATGGCGCCGTAACCGGGAAGATTCGTCTCGCAGTCAAGCTCCAATGGCAAGTTTAGTTGGATATTACATCAAATCTTAGGGGAAATCGTGTCGTCTAAGCCCGAAGCTAAGCCAGATCCAGGCTCCTTAAGTTTGAATTCACTAAACTGACACGGATGAACTTTCCGCCAGTGAGCTGGAAGCTTCAGCCTTTTCTACTATACTGAGATTATCGTTCTGGCAACGTGTCATATTGGTAACCTTTTGTTGTCTCGGTCAGCGGCATAACTCAGTCAGTTCACCACTCTTGGCACAAACCATTGTAGCGACGCTCTCGCCGTAGATAGGGCGTGACGACAGCCAGTCGTTTATTCCATGTTGACAATCACACCACTGTTAGCTTGAAATGACTCAGTGCACATCGGAAGCGGCTCAAACATTAAAGCGAACTGAAGCCATAATTGATTATAAGTGTTTGTTTCTGTCTTTTCTTGATTACAACAACTCCCAAAAGCTGTGGCATTTAGCACAGTATTGTCAATGTGTTCGAAACCAGCGAGGTCTCCGAAAATTAGGCCAACCCCCGAGATGATTGACAGTTTAGGTGGTTTCTCCATACTCATTTCGACTATAAAGTTGGAAGAAAACAGCGAGAGAGTGAAATCTCGTCAGGTAACACACTTCCTGGCGGACTCGGAAGATTCTCCCTGGATCTTTACACACCCATCGGTGTTAGAATATAATGAGCGAGATGGCTCAGTGGTTAGGGCGCGAATTTACTGACCGAAAGTTCGAATCCCACCTCGGCCCCTCGACGTTTCCTGTCTAGGCATGAGCAACCTGGCAGTATCACAGCCTTCGTGCTTCCTTCGGGTGTCATGGCAGCTAGGCACCGAAAGGATGTTGCAGCTGAACGAGTTTTTTATAGTGAGCGATGAGAGGCAAAGATTTCTGAAATGCATGTTATTTAGGCAGTAAGATGAAAGCAAAGCAATCGATTGGATCAAACGCTATTTGCAAATCAAACGAAACGATTGCTGGTCGTTTGTAAATATGCCACTGTCCAAAAAATGCCAGCGGCCGGAGACTGACTGAAAACCTGTCTGATTATCAAAGTTACACCCATTTTTTTAAGTTACGGAACGGTTCTTTCTGACGTACACTCATCCGGCCACCAACTGTCGTCACGGTGAGAAGTTTATTCTTTATTTGATAATGGAGACAGAAAGCTTAATTTTGCACTGAGAGTTGTGTCTCAACCAGGAACTCGATCGACTGATACAGTGCGGTCACGGCAACCCGAACTTCCAAACTCTATTCGGTTTGTCCAATGCAGTCCAAACACTTTGGTTTGGTACTGTTCTTTTACCAACGGTTCTCACAAACAATTTGTTTCAAATTGAAAAGGTCTTCACCGTCGAAAATCGAATGATTAAGCGCGCTCGTACCAAAGCACGGTAGGAGTCCCTAGAGCTCCTCCAGTCAGACAATCAGCTGTGGCAACCTTTCAGCGCACAGATCAAAAGAAGAATGAGTCCTGAGATACCGCCGCTGGGCAGTTAAGTGGAATGGAGGTTAAGTGGCGAGTGGAATAGGAGTTCCAAACACAAGGCCACCACAAACAAATGATTGAGAGGATCCAACTTCGTCACGGTTGGTTGTAGCCCAGAGGACGCCATGAAACGAGATGCCTCTTTCATGTTGCAAGTTGATGTTTACACAGCAACACAACTGTTTGAGTCGATCGATTCAGGCGTGGGCGACAAATTCACCACCCAATTGGTGCTGTCAAAACGATTTGGAACATTCACGACGCCAAATAGAATTGTGATATATAGGTTTGTCCTCTAGGGCAATCACTACATTTGTGAACGTAAAATCCAGAGGTCATTTTACTTCTTCCGAGATGTTCGTTCTCCCAGATGAAGAATGTGTCCAGCACCAGAAGCTGCGTTGGTTGGGACATGTATTGCGTATGCCTAACCATCGTTTACCGAAAAGAGAGTGCTGTTTTCCATGCCCAATTCAGAGTGGCGTAAGCAGAGAGGTGGTCAACTCTTGACCTGGCAGAAGGGTATGAAAGAAATCACGAAACGTTTGGGTGCTGTCGGTGCTACTCGCCATCCAGGCTGGGGACCACGTGATCCTCACTGTGCCTGGTTGGCGACGCTGAAAGATATGGCTGCTAACCGATGTCAGTAGTGTTCTTGTTGTCAGTTTCCATCCAGATTGCCTGAATGAGCGTTTGGAGTTGTAGGCACCTCGGAATGATTGTAGTAAGCTAGCTTCCCCATCCACCTTTATTCTTTTCTTCACAATAAGGCTTTCAAATATATCATAGTTGTACCGTAGCGAAACATCGGTGTTAAACACTGATGTCATGCCGTCGATGATGATGACGATGAGAACACGAGTGTTCGGTTGTGCAACAGTTCGTGAATATTCCGCACTGTCCCGATCTAAAGCTGTCACCATATCGTGGTGGTAGGACTTCAGTGCTACAGTGATCCTGCAGGCTGTCGCTGGAAATCAGTTCCCAATCGTTCAGCCATACCTGGAAGTACAAGAGGGAGCAGCCCGAAGAAGAATGGCCACTCTCCGCACTGCAGGAACTCGTATTATGAGGAGGTCTGGAGGTACAGTAGTACTTTCCTTTGTGACAGAAGTGTGAAGACAGTAAGGTATTTCCTTCAGGCACCCAGCATAACCATACTTGTGAAAACAGCGATACTGTCTTCTCCCGAGGAAGGATGGGTTAGAGAAATTCGGCTGGATTATTTAGTACGGTAGAGATACTTTTAAATCTAGTCTTGTGCTGCTCAAAAGGCACCTGCTCCGTGCAACCGGATCAATAATCAGACACTCATGCCTGACTCCCTGCATCCTCGGACCAGGCCAACTCCCTGCAGCCAAGCAGGTGAGACTGTTGAGTTACTGGCTCTAAGTAGGGTCGCTCAAGAAAACAATAAGAACCGCCGCCTCGTGGTTGACTTTTGAGTCAGAGGCTAGAGGAAGGGTTCCCAAACAAGACTCAATGTGATCCCAAAGCCTTGTACGTCAGACTTTCGAGTCACAATCTCAGGGTGGAGTACCTATGCTGAACCCCTTTCTTCAGACTGGGTAACCATACAGCTCTTCATTCACCGATACCTCCCAAACGTGTTCCTTGCCCAACTCGTTATTCATTTAGCCTTCAATCACGTAACCGCATCTAAGCTTCTGTCCAGTAAAATATGTCAAATTAAACCATCATTGCATTCGAAGGATTTTTTCCACGTTGCAGCTTTCAAAAAGCGCACTCTGCGTCGAATTAGCCAACAAGCAGCCCTTGCTCTTTCGATAGATGTATGTTGCGCTTCCGAAACATGCATACAAGACCCCAGTTCGGTAACCCAAACCAAACTGCTCATGGCGAATCTATATTTCTCGCATTATTCTCTTCGTCGTTCTGGTGACCCTGATGGGGTGACTCGTGGCATCTACGATGTAGGGATTGTGTTTACCAACAGGGCTGATTGTGCCTTATTAGAATGGACTCCAGCTAACAGTCGTCTTTGTGGGACTAGTTTGTTTAATTCGATTAAGACCAATGCACTTCAACGCGGTAAACGGTGTTTGTTCCAGCTACTCCGACCAAGTGGTCCGAAGGTGAGTGTTAATGAAACAATCGCCTAAAAAGTTGGGAACTAATTCCGTTCACAGAAACGTTGTTGTGAACACTGGGCTGAGCAGCGGGACCCCATCAACTCGTCCCCTGGAAGGACTAAATGAACCCGAATGGAACGATGATACCAGTCGGCCCTCTTCGTCGGAAGTCCAGCGTGCAGTCTCATTTCTTAAGCGCAACATAGCACCTGCTCCAGATTATTTGTATTTTGCATTCTTCAAAGTGGTGGGACAATAATGAAGTGCCTTAGATGTAACACCCTTTCGGTACCTAGCTGCCACGCCACCTGGCATGAGGGCTGAGATACTGTCAGTTTTCCCAAGCCTAGACAGGAACAGTCGAGATGCTGAGGTTGAGTTCGAACTGCGGATCTTCCGGTCCGTAAGTTGGTGCCCTAACCACTGAGCTATCTCGAGCTCACGAGAAAAAATAATGGCTAGTGACCCTGAAAGGTATGGCTGTACCACGCAGCCAATGGTGGTCTTGCAACAAAGCTATTGCTTTCATCGGGAAGCTCCCTTCTCCTGGTGCATCGGACAAGCAGAAGCAGTTGAAGTTAATTGCTGGTTGAAACATCGCCTTCTTATTCTCTTCAATCACGGGGAGCAAAACTGTAGCAGTTGGAAAGACTACACTTTGCTGCACAGTTTGTGAGCTGAAAAAGTGAACTGAATTGAGCCGTGTTCACATACTTGTGGGAGCGAGAGTGCATGGGAAGCTCTATAAAACCTTCCTACAGTGGTTTCCCACAAGGATGTCCACTCCATTCGTTTTTGTTTAATCTCGTCACTGAATAGGTAATGAGGCAAACCCTGGAAGTTGCCAAAATCCTGGTGTCCGGATATATACGAGCGAGAACCTTTTGGACCTGGGGTATGCAGGACGCGCAAGCAATATCATCATCATCATCATCATCATCATCATCATCATCATCATCATCATCATCGACAGCATGACATCAGTATTCAACACCGACGCTTCGCCGCCGTACAACCATGGTTTATTTGAAAGCCTTATTGTGAAGAAAAGAATAAAGATGGACGGGGAGGGGACCTACTACTGCCTTACTACAATCACTGCGAGGTGCCTACACCTCCGAACACTCATTCAGGCAATCTGGATAGAAACTGACAACAAGATCACCACTGACATCGGTTGGCAGTCATATCTTGCAACGTCTCTAACCAGGCACAGTGAGGATCACGTGGTCCCCAGCCTGGATGGCGAGTAGCACCGACAGCACCCAAACGTTTCGTGATTTCTTCCCTTCTGCCAGGTCAAGGGTTGGCCACCTCTCTGCTTACGCCACTCTGAATTGGGCATGGAAAACAGCACTCTCTTCGGCAAACGATGGTTAGGCATGCGCAACACATGTCCCAACCAACGCAGCTTCTGGTGCTGGACACATTCTTCAATGGAAGTACCCTTGCACAACCCAAAACTCGCCTTCTAACTGCCTCGTTACGGATTCGCCGACACCAACCACACGAGCTATGGTCCTGAGACAACGATTGTCGAACACCTGAAGACGTCTCAGTTCCGCTGCTCGAACAGGCCAAGTCTCACAGCCATACAACAAAACAGCCCGCACTGTAGCTTGATACACACGTCCCTTGAGATTCAGGGACACACCACTTTGACGCCATAGGTGTCTCAAATTAGCAAACGCGACCCGAGCCTTGGAGATTCGTGCATTTACCTCATCTGTCACACTACAATCAGAACTAATACAACTTCCAAGATATGTAAAACGCTCCACAACTTCCAGTGCCTCTCCCTGGATTGTAAGTGGCGTGTTCAGTGACTGCATGTCCAGGAGCATGACCTTACACTTTTGGGTGCAAAGTGCATTAAAGGAGGATGACTTTGGTCAGTTCATCAAAAACACCTGCGCCTTCTCCTCCTCTTCAAAGATGAGAACGATGTCATCTGCATATTCCAGATCGACAAGGTTTTCGTCACAGGCTATTTGAACACCGGGGTTTTGGAGACCTTCCAGCGTTCGTCTCATTATTTCATCGATCACGAAGTTAAACAGGAATGGGGAGAGTGGGCATCCTGACGGACGCCACTTTGTGTACGGAAGCTTTTGGAGAGCTCGCCGTATACTCACACGTCCGGAAGTTTGGGAATACAAAGAGCTTATTATGTTCACGAACTTCCGGGGCATTCCTTGGTGGGCAAGCGTGTCAAGCAGAACAGACCGGTCAACCGAGTCAAATGCGCCTTGGAAATTCAGGAATACTAGAATTGTGGGTCGCTTATACGTATGGCGTTGTTCTAGCACCTGACGAAGTGTGAAGATTTGGTCAACGCAACCCCTACCAGGCCGGAATCCCGCTTGCCTCTCGAGTCAGTGTCTCACGAGCCACCGTAAGGCGACGAAGCACAAGTGACGCCAACAGTCTCGTTACGACCGGGGTCAAGCTGATCCCCCTGTGGTTGCCACACTCACTACGAGCCCCTTTTTTGAAAATGGGCACTATCACCGACTCTCCCCAGTTGTCTGGGACAGACTCCTTTTCCCAGATGCAAGCAAAAGATCAGACAAGCGTTGACTGAGGATTTCACCCCCATCTTTGAACAATGCGGGTGGGAGGTCATCCGGACCAGAGGCTCGGTGGCGCTTGAGAGAACATATGCAGTCATAAACCTCCGAGGCCGTAGGTGGTTCCACGTTCACCGTCCAGGGTTCTACGTCACCTGTGGGCTCCAGATGGGCGCCAGCTGGTGGCCATGACAATTGTTGTTCGAAGTATTCGGCCCACCGGTCGAGACGTTCTTCTTTATTCGAGATGGTCACTCCATTCCGATCCTTGATAGTTTCGCTCACAGGTGGTTTCCGGGGACCGGTCGCACGGATCAACTGAAATAATCTTCGGGCATTACCGGATTTCTGGGCCTCTTCCATTTCCTTGGCTTTCTGTGTCCACCACACTTCGCGGTCGGCTTGCACACTCACCTTCACTTGACGTCTGATAATTCGTCGCACCAAGTTATGTTCCGGGCCGGCTGGGATATTTCTCCGAGATTTAAGCAGTGCCACCGTTCGGTCTGATATCCAGTGCTTGAGTGCGCCTGGTGGTGCCGTGCCACAGGCAAAATCCAGCACATGCAAAGAGGTGGCAATCTCGTCCCAGTATGCGTTCACATCTGATGGTGGAGCATTTGGAAGAGACCCTAGAAGACGATTCTGGTAAGTTCGTCTAACATCCGGATCTGCCAGTCTCTCAGTTGCCAAGCGATTTGTCCGCACCTTACGCGGTCCTGGAAAACGTAGGGAGAAGCGACTCCGGACGAGTGCGTGGTCAGAATCCACAAATGTGTTCCAAAACGACCGGCAGTCAGTTACTGATCCGCGCCATCGGTAACTGATGGCGATGTGGTCGATTTGAGTTTGTGGTCGGCGTGCCGTTGGAGGACACCATGTGGCCAGACGACTTCGGCTATTTCGGTAGTACTGCATGGAAACAGCCTGCGATCAGCACACAGCTAAAGCAATCGTTCCCCATTGTCCGTACGTACCAAGTCCAATCTATGTCGACCTCCTAATTGAGTCTCAGCTACGCTAAGCCTGCCCACTTGTGCATTCATATCCCCAGCAACCACCACGATATCTGAGCTTTTAGCTCGCCGCAGCAGGGCATTCAGGGCGTCATAAAACCTGTCTTTGACGGTGTCGGAGCTACAGTCAGTTGGGGCGTAGGCAGACACGATAAACAGAGATCGATCAACATCCCGCTTATGAGACTTCTTCACAGACGTTGCCAGACGAACCACACAGAGGCGACTATCAACAGGTATCCAGTCAAGCAAGGATACTTCCGCCCGGTGACTTAGGACGATACCAATCCCTGCAAGCAATATCAGAAAATCTTATTGCGGTCGTCTAGTCCTTCGGCATGTGCTTTGCTCTTGCAAACTGTACGGTCAAGCTGAAGTACGTGCAATCTTTAAACGTGCCTATAAGAGTTCAAGGAGCAATACTGGAGGTTGTGGAACACACACTTAAAAGTTGAACTACTCCGACGGTGGGGTGACAGACAAAGTCAACTCAAGGACCGGAATTACACTTGCCGATTTGTGCCACTTGTGGCATCAAAAAGGCATATCATTTGGTCTCGAAGGACGCGTACAACCGACAACAGTGCTACGTTGTTGGACGGCTGCAAAAGTCGACCGATTCGGGCACAGGATCTGAGGCACCTTTAAATCTTTGACTAACGATGTTTCAGAAGTATGATTGGAATCGGCCGACAACAGTGAATTCACAATGAGATGACCGGGAAATGGGTCTTCCGACTGCCGAGAAGATTGCCGTTTTCCGTGTGTAATTCATGGTGGTGGTCACTTGGAGGTGAACAAAATATGGCATGTAAGAAGAGGATGAGGAATTCAACGAAAAGTCTGGGTGCTGTTCATACTGTTCGGCTTCCGCGATCGGGTCCACAAGCCTCACCGACAAGTCGAAATGGTTGTGCCAGTGAATCACTAGTGTTCCACTCCGGTGTTGTCATCAATGATGAGTATGAAGCCTAAACAATCAACTTCGCACGTATGGTTAGAAATGGGAGAAAGATGTTAGCTGGACTAGATATCCTATTCGGTCGATCAAAGATCAACTTCAGTCGCGTGCTAAACACATCGGTCGTCTTGGAAAGTTTCGTGCCCAACTTTCCGAATTCAGAGAAGGTACAAGCATTTTAATAAATCGTTCAGCCGTAACAGCCTTTCGGTGCCTAGCTGGCAGGCTACCCAGAGGAAGCACGAGCGTTGGGATACTGCCGGGTTACCCAAGCCTAGACACGGGAAGTCGAGAGGCAGAGGTCGGGTTCGAATCACGGACCTTCCGGTCAGTAAATTCGCGCTCTAACCACTGAGCAATCTCACCCCCTCATTTTAACAAAGCTAGACAGTATGCTAAATTGCGTCATCAAAGGCGTCAAAAAAGAACCCTTAGCGTAGCTTAGCAGGTCACGGGGGTTCACAAACGCTCACATGACAATGTGGCACATGTTCACAGACCTGTATTTTGCACGACTGCTTATCACGCTACTGTACAACAGCTTGATGGCAACAACCTTGCAAGCACCGGACACAATTCAGGTCTTTGGCGATACGCAAACAAGTTACCGGCCTTAACGCCAGCAGGGACGCAAACATTTTCAGTGGACGGACACGTTGTAAAAGGGACATTTCCGGATCCTTATATTCCTCGAAAAGTGAGGTGCTAGCTGTCATGAGCTTACGACTAAACACCAGTAGGGGAAGGCTAAGGCTCAAACAGTGCCACTGCAGTAATTGAACAAGTGGTGGTGTTAGACTAAAGAAGAAATGTGGTGCAAGAACAGTATCGATTCACATGATAATGGACTTGAATTGAGATCCAAATTCCAATGCGAGTGTAGGCATAGTGGCTGCACTCTCAAATGTGTCGGAAGACCCACCATACTCAGGGTTAGTGACCTCCATTGTGTGTGCTGAAACGTGCCACTAACTCTTCGTTTTCGTAGTTCGCCTATTGCAAAAAGCAGCCCAAACACTTGATAGGGAAAATCACGACCTCAATGACTTGGCAGTGTATGCAAACTACAGTTGAAGGCACGGCCCCGACTTCACCGCGGAACCGCCAACCTGGCGCACCATTCAGACCTGCTCGTTATAAAAATAGTTTGTGGGACTGAAGACTACCTTAATATACACTCACCGATGGGATCAACATGGCTGAGATGGTCAAAGAAATCACGTTTCCCCAGATAAATAGTGAGCTGGAAAAAGATATTCCGTGGTGCGTACTAGGAACAACAACGTACTTTTCCGTTAGGTGTAGACTTTTTGAAAATTCTAGCAGGATCAAAGTGCGATATTTTCTAACATACCTGGTACCGGGTTTGTGTGATTCATCCATTACACACTACATTTACTACAGAATGGTTTCTACCATATCCATGCCTGCTGTGATAAGTTGCGGACGGACGGTTGATCTATAGTGGACAGGTGTCATTAGCGAGCCGTAGCACCGGACACATCGATGGCGGAAAACTACGGGCACAAACACGAGACACCACTCAGCAATGCAGTCTGCACAGATGACTCAACGCTCTGATTGGTTTCTGGGTCTCCTACCTGGAGACGTTGACCTTGAAAAATGCAGTCGTGACCATAGTAAGGGACGTCATTGGTTGGTTATCAAAGTCGAACGAAGGTACGAATACTCCAGTGACGAATGTATGGGAAAGAAAAGATTGTCAGAGGTGCGGTCGACGGTTATCCGCTGTCAGGATGAGCATGCCCTACCCGAACATTGAATTAGAAAGGCCTGGCATAGCATTCTCCAGCAATCTTCTGTCTTCAAAATTGTCCACCATTTGGGAGGACCACGGAGAACCTTCAAAAAGACTCACCGACTGTTTTGAAGTGACCTGTGACCGCACTTAGGCTTAAGATTCCATACGATAAATTACCATACCACTGCAAACGCCACCTAAAACTTCCCCAGTTCGTACGCCACGTGCTGTCAATAGATTTAATCGCAGAAGAATTTAACCACGACGTTTGCCACGACTGAAAAAATCAGAGTACGGTGACCTCCAAATCTCACTTACTCCGTACGAACGACAGTCAAATTAGCTATCAGCGCCTAATTACTGGAATCCAAGATGACTTCTGCTTCTCATAGGCTGGTGGTCGGTCTTTTCGTCACTGCTGGCGACTTGGTTCCAGACTTGAAACCATCATGAAAAGGGATACCGTCAATTCTCGAATGTGCGGCTAATTCCCTTGACTGCTTCTACAGCCCCAGAGGAATATTTGTTTGATATTTGAAAATTAGTTCTTATATAATTTGACGGCCACGTTCGGAACTTGTGTCACGTTGTGGGCAGGTTTTCTGGTGAGTTACCGGTCCCTTAATTACCTCTCTATTTGCAGCAAATTTCCATCTGTTTCTCTGTTCAGTTCTCCGATTCACTAGTTCATGAGGGGCACTTTTAGGGCGTTCCAGTGGGTTTGATCTTCCACAAAAGGGTGGAAGAATCAAGCAAACTCAATGTTTGCTACTGGCCCACCGCATCAAGTAACATGAGTTAACAAGCTCACTTCCGTTCACCTTTCCTGCCTGCGATATTGAATAAATAAATCTGGGTTGCACTAACGTTCCCCGTTTCGCGTACCTACGAAGAATATAGTCCATTTCGCAGCATAAAAGAAAACTGGTTTTCGTGTGGATTTTGAAGGTCCTCTGTCCAGTGGGTCCGAACTAGTATCTATTACAGGCATTGCATCGTATTTTGCGCAGCACATTTGCCTTTTTGTGCTTAATTTCTCTTGGCCTTTTAAGTAATGTCAAGAATTAGCCCGTGGGTTCTGAGATTGTCCTGCTAACCCCTCTCTCCACTCTCTCCGGAACCATCCAAAATGTACAACAGCGCGAATGTCACGTTTTCCTGGTGCAGCTGCGTTGGTGGATATACTTTTACCCGTTCATCATCACTGTGAAAAGCGTGGCACAAAGCTTTTGGATTCCGCGGCGAAAGAGTTTTTCTCACATATTCCAAAGGTGCTCGAATGCGGCGTACATCGCGGTAAACTGGATACAGGCCATCGCAGCTATGAATTTAATTGGTGAGTAAATGCTCGTAGAACGTGGTTTTGAGTGGCTGGTTTGACGGCCTGGTGCTCAAGAGTTTCGGATTTTCGATCTTTTCCCACTCATACACTAAATGTCGCTGCGAGCTTGTTTGCCGCAGTTAGTCCTTTTTGTGGCGTTAAACCTATATTCCATGAATTGCATATATGTTCCGGAGAATTGCATGCTCCGCTTTTTGCACTGCATTCTAAACAGTGAACCCTTACTTTGGCGAGCACATTAGCGCGCATTTGGTTTATTCCGAATGTTCCTGGTTTCTTTCTCTGTATGTGGCCAGAGCTGGTGAGCAATCGGCGGACGCTTTCAAATAATAGGACAATCAAACTGGTTTGCATATAAGAGAGCACGCAGTGAATCATTCCACGTGCACGTACAATTGAGGTTTCTAGACATCAGTTCCACCGGGAACTCGCGACTCAGCCTCGGCGTAGACGCTATTTTAAATGGATCCATTCGTAAAGGAGAAGTTTTTACTGGAATCTCTGATAATCAAAAGATGATCACATTTTCACTGCAAGAACACAATGATTACTTTCACCCACGGCATTTTGATGGGTTCATGTCTATTTAAGACCTGGAGGCGTCAAAGTTTCAGGAGTTCAGATCGTCATCGAAGAAGAACATTGTGCCCCTCGCAATGCCGGGAGCCTTAAAGGCACAGCCGTTTAATGCAGTAGTGACAAAGCAGAACGTCGACCTGCTGTCAGTTTTCCCGGTGATGAAGCAGAGTAAGTTGCACCGAATCTTGTTCACGAGATCAAATTTCCCCAGTGCCCCGAAGATTTGCTGTTTCAACATCCAAAGATATTACTGTTTGGAAACAGGCTGCGGTGCGGTTATCATTTCTGCACCCGTTCGGGAGTGAAAAACGCGTCGCGTGGGGCAAGTAGTGTCTCTGCACATAGCAAGCCAAAAATCCACCGTTTATTCTGCCGTGAGTGAGTTTGCAGTCGGTGCACCAGCCTATAAAAAGGGGACGAGATTTTATTAATTCTGCAGACCTGCTCAGTTGAGTGGACGCCTAGCGATACACAACTTCCGTTGTCCATTCCCGCTTTGACTGGTAATTCATATAGACCGTCATATAACCACTTCACTCCATCCTGTTTATAACCCTAATTACACCAAAATTTCGCATATTAACTGACGGCTGAGTATAGGCAATGTGAATGCCACAATGTGTTGCCGAATTACAAAACTCTGTGTCGGCAAATCACTGGAGCAGTTTCGACGGTTTCTTACGGCTGAGAAAGCATTCGTACACTGCCGCAAGTAACGACTTGCACTTTTACTTGTCTGCGGATTTTTACGTCGAATCAACCCTGCAAATCTTTCGACGTACAAAAGTGAGGGCATTTTAAATCCGGTTAATGGCGGAACTGCTTCGTCGAGGCTCAAAAGTCTAAGTTAGTTCAGAGATGTTAGCTTTCCTGGACGCCAATATAACTCACGGTGGGCTGTTCTTGCTTTGCAACCCCTGAGGCTATTCAAAATGTCGTGCTTAAGCACAAATAAATCGAACCTGCGTACTGGGTAAAATATTAGGCGAAAACTGTTGGAGTCGGTCCAGCTGTGATGCCTGAATAGAATGCGTCTTTTGCACGTAGGGCCGACTGGAAGCATGTATCTTCCAAATAAGTTTGTGCTTTAGCTATAAGCGGCTCACTTGCTCAGCGACGTTTCTCATCTCTGCGATAAAAAGTAGTACATCTGTTTCCAAACACCTGACTCGACTCTCGAGCCGGCGTCCTTACCACAGGGCTCCGATGCTGACCCAAGTTTGATCAGAGCCAGCAACTTTACAAAGTTTAGCTTGATTTTCCTGCCAAAAGTTTCTTTGGGAAACTGAAAATTTGCCTACCTATTCCGGTAGAAAAACGCCATATACGCCAATGTAGGTGTACCCCGCGCTCAAAATACTTTGTCTATCAATATTCAATCAACCGATTGTTTAAAATTACTTGATGTTCATATCAGAAAATTCCGACATGGGTTAGTTAGGCCAGTTCTTCCTGAACGTGACACAAAATAAAGGACTCAGTTGATACATCCTGTTGACCGTTTTGTTTGGAGTATGCATCGTTCCTACTTTTTTTGCAAATGCAATTTCGGAGAACCGGGCAAGTTCGGCACCAGGCTTCAGGTATGTTAGCTGGGTATGTTAGCTGCAAGTTTTTCATCTTTTGCAGCCCTTGCAAAAGCCTTTAAAGAATGCGTGAAGGATGGCCACGTGGTATTTGAGTACGTGCGATCAAAAATACTTGCATCATGATGGGCTGTGTTACGAATGCAGCTGACGACTCTAAGCACCTAGAGCGGGTCAGGAAATTAGAAGAGGTTTGTAGGTTGACCACACCCTCCAATGACAGACAGCAGGTAAAGCACCAATTACCTAGTCTGCAGTTGTCTGACAAGGCAACAGCGCTATCTACTGGTCATATCCTGACACCTTGTTCACAACTGTGCAGCGACAACTTTGTTCACCACCCATCACCATCATCCTCACTGTCACCTGTGAGAACCGCGTACATGTCGTACAGTGGTTAGAGCTGCCACAGTTCTGTTCACCGATGAGTTGGGGAGGTGGGGTAGGTAGCTGCGCATTAGAGACGGGAGCTAAAATATTGGTGCACAAACACGGCGCTGTCAATGGACACTTTACCACTGACTGCCGCAAATCTTCGGCTGACTTTGAAGTATTTGGGTACATGCGGTTCTGTTGAACCATGGGAAATCGTTATCCGGAGTGCGGCAACGCGTCACATCAAGAGGCTAACAACTCAGGCTGTATACAAAATACACCGGAACTATTCATCTGCCCTTTTGGGTAAATAACTAATAGTTTGGCTTAATTGTCATAGACGATGAGTTTCCTGTTCAGACCCGGAGCATTGAGTACATAAAGGTGCTTCTTTGCAGTCAAGGGAAGCGCATTACAGCCACATATGCTCCGCCAGAGTGGAGCAGTTTTCCATTCCGGCGCTTTCCAGACATCGCAAACATCACCGAAGCATACACACCTAGCGAGTTGAGGCGTTTTTCTACAAAACACATGTACCACGTAACATAGTATAACAAACGTTTGGAGTAAGGTTCAATTAGCAAGGCACGGTTTCATGGATACTGAACAGTTTTCCCCTGGGCTCAAATTACTAAAAATTGCTTGGGGAGATGAGCAGACAGTTTCACCTGCAGTTTTTCGTGACGGACAAGTTGGCGACACCATTGCGAGAAAGCCGGAATTCTGTTGGGGGGCAATGTTATATTTTCCACGCTAGATATACGTATCATAAAACATGCGAACATTTTGGTTATGGATAGCCTCCTCTGACAGCTCACACAACCAGTCCAAACATTGCCGCTCAGTAAGTTCCCTTTTTATCACTTTTTTTCACGGATTCCGCCATGAACCAACAAATCTTTGCCGCAATGTTACACAATAAGTCCCTTACCTCAAAACCCACTGGCTTTATATCACTCGCATACGGACCGTTTGCGCGTAATCCAAGATTGTTTCCTTGGCAGTGTGGCCAGCAACCGACTGAAGAACACCAATAGTCACTTAAGAAGTCTCGTGCATCCCTATGCCAGACTCCAAGAATCTATACAGTTGTCTCAGCAAATTAATGTGTTGTCTGAAAAGGAAGAAACTCCCGGTGCCTTTTGTTTTTCAACCCTGCCGGATTCCTAGGGGTAATATGATAAAAAAATACCACTATCTTTTCATTTTAGGGCCAATAACTCGACGAGGGTTATGCACCAAAGAAGCTGTAAACTGCATTACCAGAGCGTACGCAACTAGCGAAACGCCTAGTGTAACCCCAATTTTATTCTAGTTCTTACTAGACCACTGAAGTTTGCTACTTGGGACGGGTGGACATCGGTTGGACGTGCACATGGGTTAGCTCCGTTTGCCTGTCCCATACGAGCGGTCTGTGGTTTGCTTCACAAGCTTAGTGGGCGCCATTTTGACTAAGTCTTTTGTTGGTCATTTATGCGATCGAGGTTTGTTTGGCTGCTGAGTGTGAGCTTGGACAACATTTCGGTCTGAGAGGAAGTTCAGTGTTCGACTTTAAGCTTGGGAGTTCATGATATACACTGCAACCCGATCTTGTGAAAGCTACTTTATGCTGACCGTGAAAAACCAACATTCAACGCCATTCACTGCCGACAACTATGACCTGAAGCCTTCCGGGGCTATATCGAGCGGCTTGCCGGAGCTGTATGGAGCGGCTTGCCGGAGCAAAAACAACCTAACGGCATTGGTCATATACATTTTGTGGCAGCTTTCACGCCTTTTGTTTGTTTACTGGAGCAAAGTGGGTACATTTCATATTTTGAAAACAATTTTTTCAAAAGCTTTTCTCTGGGTAATGCCTTCGATGGACATAAAATCAAGATTCCTTAATCGTTCATTCGGGCAGATGATACTGGACGCAAGCCTTTCCATATATTTCGCATCACTATGTGCTACAACAACTTCCACAACCTATTACACCTACAAATTTGCCTGTGAAACCCATCCATTTCGAGGAAATCATACTTCCCGGAAGTCTGAGATGTCGTTTTGCTCAACTGTCTGGGTTACTTGTTGATCTTGAAAGATAGGTGATTAAGTCGCCATACCAAGAGTTCGGGGAAAAAAGCGATGGTGGAAAATTAAAGAACAACACAAGTTCCCAAAACCATTTTCTTCCGCCAAATATCGACCGATGAGATACAGCTTGTTACGGGTACCATTTTTCCTTCCTGAAGACATCTGTTACCAAAATGGGAAAACTCGTCAGCTTTGAGTTGTTTGTCAAGTATTTGCAGGTAGTCTTAAGCTCCTGCGTCACATGCTGCATGAAACTGTATCACTGTCAACCCACACAACCATCACTGCTAAAGGTGTGGAAGGCCGGCCGCCGGCTATTCAAGATAATTTTGTCCCTTGTTAAAAGTATCTAGTAACCAGAGAATACTGACATAATTTACTGACTCGAGAAAATGTATCCTGCATCTCTGCAGCCATTAAAGAAGTGCGACTATCATGCCTAGTGGTGCGTGCTTTATTGTTATTTGCTTCGACTAAGTTAGGTTCTCCTACCAGGAAATTAGTGTTACAATTAGTGTTACAAACGCGCACTTGAGCGGTGCACTTTTGTGTACTCGGAATGAAACACGAATGTGTGGCCTAACTCAATTTGAAAAAATAGGCTTAACGAAAGCTCTGATACAAGCGGAGTTAGCTACATTAGCAAGATGCTAATACAGTAAATGCGAAGGAAAACCTCATCAATGCGAAGAGTCTTTCAATGATATACGTGCCAAATAACATTTTGAGAGCGTTTGAATGGCCATTTACTTGCGGCGGCATCATCGTACATTAGACAATTTAGCTTATTCTTCAGCATGGCATTCTATTTTAAGTTGTGGTCCCGTTGACCAAGGCATTCTTTATTACTTTGCGACATGTCGGCGGCATGTGTCCACTTGTCTTGGTTTCCCAGGACCAGAATCTCAATCAATGACAAACGGTGGGCCAGTTAAAGGGGTGATCACGCTCCTCCCCATTGGTCACAGTTCCTCTCCGGGATGCCCGTGTAATTTCGGCGCATGTGTTCTAGGGCATAGGCGGGTCGTGATCTCGCAATGGATGGGGCCGATAGACGAACAATCTGCGACGTATCAAGAGCAAATTTTCGTACTTCTTTCTGTTGGTAAAATTTAATGATGGTGTCGCTCTGCCTCAATCCGGAGTGGGCGATAAGTTGAAAATCGGTTCCGTTCTTAGCTCGCGCAAATTTTTGAAGCAATTTTTTTCGCCGTTTAATTATTGTCCATCGAATGTAAGACGTGGGATGCAATTGTATGCCTTCCGGGCTTGGTGACATTTTGAAAGTACGGGTTTGCAGGACAACCAGAAAGCCAAGTGTGTGGCTTTCCTGACCCATTTGTGTGCTCCACTTCCCTTTATCTTAGGGGCGTCATACATTCTACAACTAGCAACAAAGCTGCCAGCAACGAAACCAGCTCTCCACATCTAAGTCAGGAAAACCAGTGCAACTGTTCTTCTGATCGTCGAACGTGAGGAAGAGCCAATACTTCTTTCGACACCTCTGAAAGACAAGCACAAGGGCGAAGTGCCTTGGACTAAAGCCAACAAGAAAATTTCCTACCTGTAAGAGGATCTATTGCTATCCATTCCATGTCCGTTATCTCCAAAGTTTATCCAGCTATCTGATGCACTAATTAAGACCGCCGGGGTGCCTCCTTTGGACAAACGTACGAGGGGGAGCATGTTGGTAATCTAGAGGGTCCCCCAGAATAATCACACCAACAAAACTGGCAAAGTTGCTCCTGGCGGCGCCGTCACCGTTTCATGCACAGCGGTTACGCAAAAAATGAAGCAAGCAAAAGTTTGGGCTACTAGTCACACTTTTCTTTCCAGCTGCCGTTCAGATGAACTTAGAGGAACGGCCAGTATTCAAAAGGCCAACCTAAAGATTGAGCGTACATTCGGGAATAGCCCTTTATAGGAGCAAAAACCGGACAACACCAGTACTCAAAGAAGGACGCGAAACACCCTACCGCTTAGCGCGATTCAGCCGGCCCCAAACTTATGACCAATTTA
This sequence comes from Clonorchis sinensis, assembly GCA_003604175.2. Classification (NCBI taxonomy): domain Eukaryota; kingdom Metazoa; phylum Platyhelminthes; class Trematoda; order Opisthorchiida; family Opisthorchiidae; genus Clonorchis; species Clonorchis sinensis. The sequence goes on along the minus strand of CM030369.1, from coordinate 62,058,316 downwards.
TGGATAACTACCAGCCCCTGTGCTCTCAAGAGCTTCCCGGCTCAGCTGGCCGCGAATTTGGATTGCAGTTTTTACTCAGCTGCCGCGAATCCATGAACTACTAACGTCAGTGTTGTCCAAAGTGCGTAGATCCTGGCGAGGACGCAGCGGTCGATATATGTGAAACGATCGACGATTATTTCGGAAACATTAGAGCAGGACGCATCAAATTACGTCACATCATGTCCTTTAAGATCCTTGGACTCAAGCGCAGCAAAAGCTAATCAAGTTGCTAACTACTCCAACAGCGCGCACATTGGCTGCTCACCTTCAGCCGCAGCTTCGGCTTGTCCACAAACGTCCTCAGTCTTTTCAAAAAACTTCGCGATACTAAATAGTTAGCTCGATGCGAACATCCGTCCAGTGAAACACTTGAGGCGAGTTGGCTCAAACCAGACGTTTCTGACAGGGAGATTTCGATATACGTCTACTCCATCTTTCAAGCTGTCTGAGGGAAAGTTGGGGTTGCTTTATGCACATATGCGACCCTGCCTATCCCGATTATCCTCTTCAACATCAACCCTACCCCTTTTTGTGATGCACTGTGAGTTTGAATCTTGATGCGTGGCACTGCTCCTCTTATTTCCGGCATGTCCTACAGTTGCCCTTCAAATTTATCGGAAGATAGTATATTCCTCAAACAAAAACCCTGAGCAACTCCATGTTCACAAATATTTTGCTGGTAGGTGGTTTTGACACTCTCAAGGCCTTTTGAATTGGGCCCCAGCGAATCGGGTTTAGGGGACTTTTTTCACCGATGCCTACCAGTCGTTCCACAGACTCAAAATGTCGCCGCACCCGCCAGACACCGCGCAGGCCAACTGATGTATTCGGTTATCGCCGACGAAGGACATTTCACTAGTCAAGTATTAATTAAGGCTTTACTGGGATATAGTGGTCTTTGATGTCATCCGCAAATGGGTCATGAACCTGGAACCTCAAACGTGGATTCGAAACTTCCACCGTGTAAACTTCTAAGAAGTGCGTGGCATCCTTGACCTCTCTAAGCTGTGACCAGCCTTACTGGAGGAGTTTACATAACCTCCAGGAAATTTACGGTGCCGAGGCGGTGTGTGTCTTAACAAGCATGCGTGCAGTCGGATGAACCAAAAGCTACCTAAAATAATTCGGCGTATTCTGGCAACGAATACCCAACCACAAGTGATACAAAAGATGAACTGATATTTCGCAATACGTACACAAGTGATACAAAAGATGAACTGATATTCCGCAATACGTAGAACCGCTATAAATCAGAAGTCCGCCAATGGAACATACGAAAATAAGCCGGAATACTAGTATTCACACAGAAAAAGAAAAAAGTGCTATTCGAGTACATGAGGTGCCGTCGAAGGAATAAGCCAACCGAATTCTCCGAGACGTTGAACACGCGAGTGACCCAATAGTGCCATCGAAGGCCCACAGAGAACAATCATGCAAATCTGTATCCTGCCACGGCGACCTGGTAACACCCAATATTGTGTGTATTTCTGGACTGCTTTACCCAAGGTAAGGACAAAGGTCTCATATCGGATACCATATCTTCTCAAAGGCACTCGCTCGAGTCCCATACGTCACGCTGCTCCAAAAAACTCGAGTCATACGGAGACACTGCAAGCTGGATTGACGCGTTTCTACCAGTAGAGTAATCTGAGCGAAGGTAGAGCTATTCTTTCCGGTGCTGGTCTCCATGTGAGCCCTCCAGGGCCTACAGGGGCCAATGCTGTCTGCTTCTTGCGGACGACTTGAAATTCCCGAGTTCCACTGTCAGCACCCTGCAAATGAACTTCTGCACCACAAAGCAGTGATCGCTGGGATGGCACTTTATTCTGACGAAAAGTGTCTTACGAACTATACTCATCAAACGTGTTTGTTGCGCATGGCGAAAATGAACCAGAAGACACTGCGATACATACGGAAATGGATTTAGGTATCTGGCTCTCTTCAGACTCGTTTTTCTCACTGCACCACAAAAAGCTGACTCAACAGGCATTCTTTATTTGATGGACGATTCGGCGCACCTTTCCCCGTATTATTCGCAAGGATACACTGTGGCGCCGACGTCAGACCCCTTCTTAGTTATGTCAACCAGGTTATCTACTCAGGACGCAAGGAAGATGCAACCTTCACTGATCATGTCCAACGAGCTGCTATGAAAATGGTTGTCGGCCTTAAATCCGTGGACTATGGGAAGCGTCTCGTGGTGCTTGACCTCATTCCCCTGGAGCATCGTCGACTCCGAGGAGACGTAGCACTTACTTATACCCGCTGTTTCATCCTTGTTGGGAATCATCAGCAGTGCTACTAGCCAGGATGTCGCGAGTTCGAGTCTCTCCGGAGTTTCGTGGGATGCCCACTGCTGATGAGACCCAACAAAGATGAAACAGCTGTACAGTGTTTCTCGGCTTTTCGGCATAGATGGGCTTCACCTCCAGGACGAAGACTTCACAAAATCCCAAAGCTCCTGACGCTACCAACGTTTTATCTGTTAACCGAAACAGCACGGCGGGATATGGTAAGAAAAGTTCTAAGCTCAGAGAGCACATCTTTATTTGGCAAGTATTTTTCATATTTTGAGTAGCTGGGGTGTGGAAAAATCCTACCCCGATGGTCGTGCATTTTGCATCGAGCACTCTGCTGAAAGCACTTTTACAAGCTTTCTTTATGGTCCTCGCGCCTGGAGATTTACTGCCTCGCGCTGAGAACCTGAAGAGCGGCGCTACACCTTTGTTTTGCTCGCGCGTTCCAAGAGAACGAAAGCCGCCGATCAACAAGAACAAACCTGACCCGGGAAGCATGAGCGGATGCCTCGATCGTGCGTAGCAGTGGCAGCTCAGTTGTAAGGATACGAAGAATTTGGGGAGCATGTCCAGGTCCGATGTCACCAGTAACATATCATTCACTGCTTATTGTTCGATGGCTCTGGGGTCACCATATGCACCAGGTTGTTTGGCCGCACATGCCTTATATAATATATCGCTGCAAGTTGCCCTTAAAAGGCTGCCTATGAATAGTGGGGACTTCGACAATCTAGATGATGTCATCGGCACCAGCGTGCTTTGCTACTAGTGTTGTCGAAAATTGGCATCGTGGAAAATATAGATTAAACGGATGTAGGCTGTACCAAGCATGGGTCCATTTTCACACTCTGTGGGTTAAACATATGTTGTCTTCTGAAGCTACAAAGGAAAGTTCTCCCTCTGCGCAGGCCAATAAGCTCCTTGCGGCCTGCATGTAAATGAAATTGTCTACCTACCTGACATGTTCATGTTCAGAATCGGTGAAGCATTAGTGTTATTGTAGGAATTGAGTTCAGCAAGTATATCAGTAAAACCAGACAAACTAGAATTTCAGAATTTAGCATGGCGTTACGAGTAGCACGTATGTATTCAAACCGTGCGTGTGTACCACACTTGGAATACTAAAAAAGATAATACTGAATGGAACAATGAATAGAGCATCAGTCATGTTCATCACATCCGCTACACCTTGAATGATGTGGAGGTTTATAATTCAGTGGTAGCCTTCATCGTAATCTTTCGTATCTCCTCGGATTGGAAAGTTCAGGTTCTTCCTAAGTAGCATGTTCTTTACAGATAACGTTTTGTTCGGATACAATAGGATCATGTACAAAGGATTCATTAGTATTTGAAATAGCAGGATTGCCATTAACAGACTGACCTCCGGTATTGTACCTAACCTGATCAATGTCTCCGGTGACAAGAAAGTTTATCCAATCCGTGAATTGTGACCATAGGTTTGCCAGTTGATGAAAGTATTATTCGTGTGGTTGGTCGTAAATCATCAACTTTGAAAACCTAAAGCCAGTCGTTTTGGCACAATCAAGACTTGTAATGAACGGGCGAGATTTCAAATATTCGCGGGGTTACTGGACGTGCGATTCATTCACAAGCCAGCATTCTGATCGGTTAGTTGTGCACAAGCCAAGAAGCGCGCGCATTTAAATTGCATTTGTACACAAGCCACAAAATAACGGGTTAAATGCTAAAAGAGCATGAATTAAGTAAAGACGGATTGTCAAAATAAGCGGTATAATAGTCTAAAATAATGTGGAGAATTTATTCCAGGAAATCCGCATTCCTCCGGGTGAGATTTGTACAATTTGACGTTTATAGGGTGAATACGTAAACTTAATTATAAAATGTATCCCTCTGCCCTTAAATGTTCTTCATCGACCTCTCTTCACAACCTTTTTGTGGCCAGCCACACCACTTCTCTCAATAAGCGTTTGGCAGGAGGTGGACATTTATGCTTTAAGAAATCTCGCTTCAAACTTAACTTAACTACTAAGCATGACTTTCGCACTCGGAACTTTAAGTTGCTTTCATCTTAGTCAATAATATTTTTATGCTGTATGACTGTCAGCAAAAGCGGTAGTGCCACCTTTAGAAAGGTGCTACCGGGGAATGTCGAGAAGCTGCCGACGCTTCTCGGATTCGAACCGCTAACGCGCTGCCCGCTACTCGGAGGCTACTGGTCCACGGAATCACAGGCAATCATTGGTGCAAAATTTGCCACGCGGCAGTGCCTCGTATGGAACAGTCGCATGTTCGGGTATGGATCACGTGACTCGGACCAGCCAGTCACTTGCTTGAGTTCGGCTTGTGCATGAATCGACTGCCCCAGCAACTGAATGAACGGTATTTCTGTATTGTATCAGAAAATTATCGATGCCGCGGTTGAATTCCGAAAAATAAGCAGAAGAGAACAAAGTACTAGCGGATTTAAGTCTTCGTACAAAATTTTCAGCAAGCCCATTTGACTGAAGATGTGGTGGAGCAGTAAACAGACGTCGACATCCAAGGCCTTTTAGGCAGTACTCGAGGGGTTTTGCGGTAAACTGTGTGCCGTTGTCAGTGACCAAGCAGTTGGTACACCTTCATAGCTGAGTACCTTCCTTAAGGCTCGCTGTGTGAAATCACCATTTGAAGAAGTAGTTAGGAAAATTTCAGGCCATCGTGGGTACGCGCCAATAACAGGATAAGCATAGTGCTCACCGAAAAGCGGACCGCGGTATTTGGCAATAACTCGCGGACATGTTTCACAAGTAACTGACCACGGACACCATTATGAAGACTTTCTATGAATCTTGTGTATACATTTAACACAATTTTTAGCGGTATACTTGATGTCAGCATCTAGTTCAAGCCACCAACATAACAAGTGTGCAAGTGATTTTATCTTATCAGCACCCAGATGACCAGAGTGCAAATCTGCAAACTATGATGACCGTATCCTCAAAGCTCAACAAAGCACCCGGCGACAGTAAAATGCAGGAAATCGATGTCGCTCTTGCTGCGTCCAGCCACCTCGCATCGCAGAAAAATGGGAGCAAAATATCTTCTGGTATCAACCACAAGCACATCCCGCTTGACTGGTATTTTGAATCAATAAACGATCTGAATTCTTTTAATCGGAGTTGTGAGATGGAATTCTGAATCGGAAATCGGCATGGGGAATCACTCTCATTTACAGAGGCCAGTAAGGTGGTACAAGTTCGCAGTGAGCGCAAAACTTTGGGTCGGATAATCGATGGTCCCGAGTTTGAAACTGAAAAGTTACGATCGCCAGGCGTACCTTGGGGAAATTGCACAGCAGTCGTACAACTACCAACCAGAAGTACAGAATGTCCAGTGAAACCGCGGGTATTGTTATATGTAGACACTATCACAAAACTGGGGTAAAGTGCAGTTAGAGCTGACTGTTGAATAATGGACTCAACACTACCAGAGTCAACAACGAAATCATTTTTCTGACCGGGGCAGCTATCAAAGTTTTGAAAACGTGTGACGAATTTTTGGGCAAAATAGAGAGATCGATAGGTAGAGCCGCAGCTTCTGTTGTAATTGGGATAACTGAATACCAGCAATGAGTTTATGCTCCTAGTTGGGTACTGTAGCAACATTTGTCTGCCTCCGTCTGTACCTGCAACACAAAATCACGAACCGACTGAGAATGAGAGCGGATCGACCTATTGAACCCTGGCTGCTGTGACATTAGTCGATTTCAAGTGTTACCTTTTTTCTTCAATGCATCATAACATATATGGATAGGAGATTCATCTATACTAAGTTCTTGATCAATGTATACGCCGCCCTGCCAACAAAATGTGGAAAATGTGCCTTGAGTTTCCTATCATCCACATATGATTTTGTAAAACACCATACGTCAAACCGTTCCAAATAATCCTCCATATCTCGCGCAGCTGAAGTAATGTTTAATGGTTCCATTTTGGCAGGTATGATGAATTATTCCAATCGCGACGCCAAAATGTAGTAGCTGAATTCAGCACGCATATCGGTAAAACCAAAGGAACTAGAAATTCAGAATTCAGCACCGTGTAACGAGTAGCACGTTTGTGTTCGAAATGACGCACGTGTACCACACGTGGAATATTAAAACAAGAGAATAATGAATAGAGTAATGAATACAGCATCAACCATGTTTATCAAAGTTGTATATAATGGGATGGTCCAACAAAGTTACACTCTTGCGACAAGGACTAAAATAGGAAATGGAGTTCATTTTCGCAATGTGGAAATACAGATAAGTTCGTTATTTGCCATCTTAGTTGGTAATCACTTTTGGCAATTTTCTGGCACATGAACTTCAAGTAGCCGCAAGGGGCTCCTTGGCCACACAATGCTTTTAGCTGCAAAGCCTTTGCAAGTGGAATGCAACCTTTTACGCCAAAATATTGCATTTTGTTGCATATGTGATCGAATCAAAAACCAACCTAACCTACGTCCATGTTCTCAAAGCTCACCAAATTTCATTGTCCACCTAAGCAATCGTACCTCTGGCAGGAAAATTCTGGTGAAATAATTTCATAGCATCACTGGGACCCCAGAGCCCAGATGGGGCTCAAAAGTTTGAGCAGGTACTGTGAACCCAATTTTCTGTCTGTTTCAGTCCATCGGGGACACGTCGTAGCTTTCGAAAATTCAATTCCATTTTGCAAATACAGAGTGCCAAGTCCAACTACTCATGCGACGCTGGAAGTTGAAAAATAAAGTTGCGCGCCTGGAATAGTGCCCCAAATGGCAAAGCAAAGCTAAGAAGCAATGCATTGAAGATATTTCACTGGTAAACGACTGGTACCATTTCGTCGGGGAACTCCGTTGGAATAACGGACAAAATAGGGGGGAAAATTTATTAAGAGCATCTATGAATTCAATTTCAGTTTGTTTTCTGGGCTGTGAATTATGTCCGACCCCGGCCGAAATGCCGGCGGTGAGCCGGTTATTGAGCGCCCATAGGTTCACCTTTAGCTTGGTATGGTGCAGTTAGTTTACCTTGGTAATGTAATTAACTCCGCTTCGGAGAACGCCAGTGATTACTGCGGATGTCTTAGTATACAACCTGAAGCAGGCTATGTTTAAGTAATCTTCCCGAAGGCTAGGTGACTCTTGCGAGAGTACGAGGAGCATGCTTTGTGCTATAGTGATCAGAGGCTACTACCGGAAGTCAACGAATGATTGGTAACCGCAGAATCACTCAGTATACACCCTCCCATGCCTAAAGGCCTCTGGGGCCACAACCATTAAGGCGGCATCATCCTTTTTGTTGAAACAAACAGGGAAAACAAATCCATATTCTTTGCAAAAACCCATAATTGCTTCAGGATTGCCGAGGCCTATGCTAGCAGAAGAATTTGTCCGTTTCATCAGGAGAGGGAAATGTTGTGCTCAAAAGTGTTCCAAGTATTCTGATACTGTCTCTCCCCATACAGTAGATAGGTATTTACCTATTCCGCTTCTCTATCCTCAATTGTATTACTTACCGCAGAACGATTACCACACACTCGTTTCCAGAAAACCATCAACACTCCTAGATAGCTTGTATAAGTGACTGAGCTAACTAGCGCAACCAATTGAACAATTGGAGGCCCAAACTATGCGACAGATATAAAGCAGCTGATTGTCTAGGAGCGTATCCTGCTGGGTCAGAACTCAGCGTCTGCGACGGAAAATCTACCGTTGATACTTTTGGATGGTGGATCACAAAAGAAAATTGTATTCTAGACAAGAGGGGCGTATGTTTTTTGAGGATTGGTTGTGTGCTAACATGTGCTGTTGGCAACTGGTGCCAAAGCGATGGCTTATGTTGTAACATCGATTGCTGTTTGTGAAGTTACGCACGTGACAAATCAACTGCTGGACACGACGTGAGAACGAGCGCACAAATCCCCAGCTGCGAAGTGAGCTCAACTACTTCTAGTCAGAGGGAAAAAAGCCGGACCCCCTGAGAAGAACTCTCACTGACTTAGCCAAGAGCAATGTGCAGTGAGATAAATGTTACATGTATATACATTGGAAACAATAAATGCTTTAGTACACAGAGTGGAACTAGCTAAAATAAAAGAAACGATGTAATTTCGAAAAATGTCCAAGATGGCGGAAAATTGCGCAAAAGCCCAGATTTGGACCTATCGGAGAATAACTTAGCAATAATTCGACAATCAAATGGCTTTTTTGGACTCTCTGACCAGAACACTGTGATAATACACCCTACCCACCGCATCGCGAAAACACACTCTCTGGTTCCCAAGGCTTTAGGGTACTTCCTTCTGAATGTCCGCCACTATAGCAACTGTACACCTGTGGTTATGGAGCGGCCGGAAAAAGGTGTCTTATGATAGCGACTTGAACAAAGGCACCGAAGTCACATAAAACACCTGAAGAACAGCGTTCGTTATTATTTTTTGCCCCAAAGCGGGACAAATTATTGCCCTTGGGTTGATAGGACCTACCTGTGCCGTTGGTTTAGAGATCCATTTATCACAACTGAAAAATGTTGACTCTATCGTGGATACGAACGAGGATGCCTTGTGGCCCATGTTCGTGCCGTCCAATCAAATGCCGAAATTTTGATGTAGTATCTGAGTTTAAAAGCTGCTAGACCTTGATGTTAGAGTCGTTCCCCTAAGTGCAACTATCTAGGAAAGCCTGAAGAACATGGGCTAAGCTAATCGCGGCAGGTATTTTCCACTGCAATTGCGTCCTTGTCGCTTCACGAAGTCCATCATTTGCATATATCAAAGATGTATTCACGATTCACTGTTATGGTATAGTGGGAAGAGCATCTTCATGCTGTATTACTCTTTGGTGTCATATCCATAAAAGTTTGCTTGGATTCCATTTACTTTTAGCCATGGAGCATTCAAAAATCATTCACCAAAGTGCAGTTTTGCACATAATGGTGTTGCCTGTCAATGACATCAATATACCATTTACGCGCTCTGGTAAGGTAAGACTGCTCTTTGTGCACGATGTGTTACAAGCTATCAGTCAACTGTATACTACCTTCAGTGCTCTTTATAACTTTGGTGGCCTGTGGAAAAATTCTCTATCAGGACATCAAAGCGTCCTGGAGCAAGATTGTCTCTTGTAACGATTTCAAATAAGGCCTGAGAATCAGGAAAGCAAGAATTCCAGGGTCTGTAGATGATGCCATCTCTGCGGCTCTATAATCAAACCATATGGAACTGACTGGTTTGCCTGGAAGCACCAAACACTCTCTCTAAGGTGCACTCTAAAGTGCACTGAAACAAGATGAAAATCCACAAGTACAAGAAGCCCCAGTGCTACGAGAAACACACCCATCCTGACGGAAACGAAAAACCGCAAGAATCATACTAAAGTGCTTTACGTCATCATCCTGTTCAGTTAGTCACATGCACAAAATATGACTAAGCAAACCCAGCCCCGGCTGCCCTTCCGCTGCTCCCAAATTGTGTTAAAAATGTGACGGAATCACACATACTAAGGATCAATAGAGAAATGGACTCCAGAGTTTATGGCACATTACTTTTGACAAATGATTTTACATATATCCCACTGAGGAATGCTTGGTCCATCTCAAACATGTTAAGATGGTGGAGGGGCTTTACTTTAATCTTGTCTAGTTTTCTTTCCAAACAGTGCAATAACCTGCATCGGATCTCTCCAAAAAGAGAGCCAGTACGAAAAGTGGAACCCTAAGCGCTAAGAGACAATGGGACTATGCGAAAGATTTCGGATAGGCTCCGAGTAAGATAATTCTCCAGGACGCACAAAACACACCACCATAATCACTGATTATGGTGGGTGAAAAAAGCTGGACAATGCGAAAAAGGATCTCGGATTACGGTCATCCCATGTTGTGGAGATAGAAGTTTTCCCTGAAAACGCTACACGATCATCGTTTAGTTTCCAGATTCTTTGTACAGAATAGCCATGCAGTGCACAATTAGGACAGTCAATTCTCATTTTGTTTTAATGATTTTGTTCAAGGAACGATTTATCAAACCATGCAACCTGCAGTTTTTACTGCAGTAGAAAAAACCCAAACCAGTGACATGAAACCAAGTTTTACATGTGAAAATAACATTGACCTCCGTCTGAAAAATACGGTAATATGAAGGGTTAGCACAGTAGTTTTGCCGTATAATCGGATATCGTGGACCAAGATGGACCTGCTTAGCTAGAGGATATTATGTGGTCCGTTCAAATAGAGGCTGCAAAGAAACTTTCCAGAAGTTTTAGGCTTCTTTTAGACCCTTGCACCAGGCTATCCATAAGGCTTTACAAGGGAGAAGTTGTCATATTCAGACACTTCTAAAGCAGGAAAGACCACCTTCAGTCATCAATTACCCCTCACTGTCCAGATGCAACTCTTTGTGCTTGCATTAAAGCCTTCTCTATCTTTTAAGGTTGAACTTCGGTAGATTTAAACTCTAGAGACTTCTTTGATGTCGCATACAATCAGCTAACGTTTAAAATTTATCTACTAGCCTCAAGCTCTGCGAGAGCTTATTTCTCAAACTGCATTTGTCTTAAAGTGATTAATCAAATCCTTTTAGCATGCGTAAATCCTACGTACTGGTGAGTTTAGAAATAATACAACGAACAGCACTTTTTACCTCCATTTCAGGGTGCCAATAATAACAGGACAAGACAGTCTGAAAACAGAATATGCTGAGGGAAACTTACGTAGCCAATGAAGCGAAAAAAACGCAATTACACATTTTGTTTCGGTTTTCCTGCTAACGTTCGTAAGCTGCTGGGATGGAGAAATACTCAAGCTGTCGCAAATTAGCCATACGCTTAATCCGGATTTGTTTACCTGGGCAGTAAGTGCAATTCTGTTTGCGCCTCCCAGTTGACTAGGCGCCGTTGGTGATTAAACTGAGAGTTTTGGGTTGGATTCTTGCGCTAGATTTCTATTCTTTCGGGAAATGCAAAAAATTATGTCGCGCGGATAGCATGGGTGTTACGGTCTTCAATGCGACAAGATGTAACTGCTTCCCGACTGCATTTCGGTTTCTCAAAACTCAACTACGTATATCATTGGTATTAGTAACTTGGCAAAGCGTGCCGAAAATGATCAAAGGTCACCGTGAAAATGAGAATCTCTCGTGTTTTGAGAGATGTTTTCGATAAAATTGTCATTCATATCCAAATGTCAAATACAGTTGCTAGGAATCACATCCCAGTGAATCATTTTCAACTCTTTATTTGAGTTTATGTTACTTACTACAGAAATTTCATATGTTAAGTGACATAACAGCGTCTTGTGACGGGGGTCAGTCATTGTGGCAAAATGGTGAGAGGTTAGCGACGTCAGAAAATACTGGTAACTCAGATTGTAATGATGGCCGTTGATTTGTTCACTCGGCTGGACAATTTGTTTTAAGCCTTTCGTCATCAGTTGAGGTATTAGCGATGTGAGTGGAACTGTGTACTTCTGTTGCCTTGGCATTCGGGGAATCGGAATGCTATTTCTACATTTACCATAAGGTATTTGGTCGCAGTTCGATGTTGATTTTCTGATTGTACTATCATCCTAAGTGAGCTTGAAAAATGAGTGCCAGCTTACCGCAGCTAAGTGACACACACGTCAAGTGGGTTTACTTCCGAATACAGCTAAATGACAGTACCTATAAAATAACGCCAAAAACGCGATACTAATAATCGCTTCTTAGCTCCTTCTTGTAGCTTGCTGTAAATGTCCACGTATGCATCCACGTTCGACAATTTAAGACTGAAAATTTGCCCTATACAGCCCAAGTTTATAAGCAAACTTTTTCGTACTAGAAATAGTACTGCATTACTCGACTACTAGATTTTGTATGCTGAAGCAAGTTGAAAAAAAGAATAACAAGGGATGTTCCAATTCGAAGTGTGTCGTGACCTTGAAAATTCTCCCAATAGTCTGATTTCAGTGAGCCTTCAGCCTTTAAACACGGAAGCAATGAGGTCGGGGCAGGAATATCCGGGCCTCGGGTTATGTGTGATATGTTGCAATGCCTGCCTATTGTCGCCTTCTAGAACAGGGTCCGCCTGATCATCTGTTTATGCATGGGGCGCTGTGATTTGCGGCTGCCTACAGACGTTAATAGCTTCCTTGTTGCACGAATGAGTGGCTTTGGGCCTAGAGACCCCAAAATGTTTGTAGCTGACTGAGACTTAGTTGTTTCTGTCATCACTAATCATTTGTTCACCTAAGGCCCTCAGTTACATTCTGGTAGCGTGACAGTAAAGGATAGTGGCAGTTAGATCAACCGTGTGTTGCAAGGTCTGCTCGATGACGGATGTCAGTGGGGTATATATCTTGTGAATTTCTGTTCTGCTGGCCTGTAAGTGCAAACAACTGGAAATGCTTTCTTTTCTTGTCAAAGCTTGTTGGCTGTACAGCTTTGAAGCACCGGATTTCACTATAGCAGTTTTTAGGTCACTGGTGATGTTGACGGTCTCAGATCAGTCAATCCCACGATTTACCGTTATGGCGTCGCTGTTACCAACCTGAAAGACCTAAGTGAGTGGGCTCTACTTTTGTTGAAGTACTTTTCAGTTGCAGATACAACGCACTTGCATCTGTAGTACTTTAAACGAAGTTCAGCAAACGAGCACGTTAAATGCCACAGTGAATACAGTGAATTTTTGCCTCAGATGGTCTGGCGTATTTCCATTAGCCTTCCTGGTATTGTTGCACCTTCTAAAATGCACCTTTATGAAGCAAACTGTGTAGGGAAGTGGTAATTTCGATTGAGTGGAGAGGATTTGGAGGTACTCACATATTTGGAATGAAATCTTCGTCAACATGTGATTCAACCGCACGACCCAGGCCGTACATAGAAGCATTACGGTTGCAACTGATCGCTCTCAACCTGCGGTGAGCTTCGTCAAAATAATTCGGCCGCAACAGTTTAGCAGGTCATAACCCCTTGGTTTTCCACTGTTCGGTCAAGGTCAACATCGTAGCAACCACTTTAGAGTGACGGCAGTCGAGAGTGCGTTTACAGAACCTACCAGCAAATATGGAAATCATTATAGCGCTATGTGAACACTCCTTTGATTAATGCAAGCATATTTTCATCATCTAGCAAGCAAAGCCCGTTAGCAAAGTGCCACCCATGTTTTAGTGATTATTCCTGCAGATCTAAATATTAGTGTTGCCGGTCGGTAGGCAATATAGCCTACAGGGGACATCAGCTCTAAGTGCAGAGTGCCACCTAGGTTGAGGATGAATGTTCTGTACCAGTAGTCAATCCCATCTCAAACCATTGTTCAAATATTGGCATAACAATGTCAACCTTATGTGAGCTTGATACAAGTTGAATCTTGACGTGTCCTCAACAGATGTTTGCCGACTAAGCGATTCAGTTGCTTGTGCAATCCATAGAGACCATAAGGTTGTGGCTTCCAAGCCAGAGGTGGCGGTGTTTCTTGCTCCGGTGCATTTTACTTCACCGGCCACGGTGAGGATGAGAAATTGACCTACGAAATGCTTGTGTAAGTGGGGATCTTACTTTCGGCAACTAAGCCGTTTCTGAATGCCAAAAACAGTGGCCATATAGGTAGGTGATCATATAGGTAGGTAGCGAGTGCCCATGTAACTAACTGCCAAGCATTAGTCGTCTGAGAACATTTTTTGGTTTACGCGAAAAAATTGTTCTTCACCTGTTTTTGGGGTTGTATGGTTCATTTAATGATAGTTCAGCCTTGACTTGCGTGGGTCCATGTGCCTAATGACCCGGTATAATGCGGGTCGTCATGAGGCATACGATGTGAACGACATAGCTCTCGCGATCACGAATTTCTCACCAGTTACAGTGGGAAGTGATGTGCACACCACGTACGCACTCATGAGCATTTCGCTGTGCCGGAAGACCTGAATCGCGTGTTTTATGCTTTCAGTATTCTGCGAACGTTTTCTTCACAGCCCGGTAGCTTTCCCAAAAAGTTTACTGGTCATGCTCCCAAAGTGAGCCAACTCGTGCCACGCGTGAACGGCCTACTGGCGGGTGTTGTAGAGTCTGTGATCACACAGACAGAAGACGAAGTGAAGGTCGTTTTTTCGCACGATAAGCAAAGCACGGCAAAACCTACTTGGTCATATTCAGTTAAAATGACACACTCGATCGCGTCGTTTAAGAAATCCATGCGGTGGAATATGTGGCGACTTCGGTTCGAGACGGTCTCGAAGGGAAATCTTTGCATCTTTGCGAAAACTAATGCTTTCCGCTCACCAGGCGTGCGTGGGAGTAGCACAGTGGCATGTCACAGACTAAAGCAATCCAGATGGCCCGAATTTGTGACGTCATTTTGGATACTATGGACATCTTTAACAAGCTACCAGACCATGCTGGGAAACAAAATGCTCGCTCACAGAAAAGACATACAAGACTAGTCGCCCATCCCCCTGGAACTGTGTGCAGCTTTTACTATGTATCTACAGCCAGATTCCTGGGATGTATCGACCCAAAACTTTGTGGCACTCGTAACAATAACGTTGACGACGTCTCTCATCACCCTAGTGTTTAAAAGATGTGTAATTAACTGGATAACTGAAGTCAGTATTTGAGTTGCATGATGCCCATTTAAAGCTTTTTCAAATGCAAGGAGTATTCCTCCGCAGGTGCATCCCAAAAAGGTTGATCAGCCATTAAATGCTGGATTTTGTGTCCAAAGTAGTATGTTTGTAGTATGTTTGCACTAGTCATACTGTTTCGGGAGATTCCGAGTTTTCAAGTGGCTGCCATCAGACGCTACAGCTTTAGGTAAAGTCTTCTTAAATCAGCTAGTGGTTTTTTAGAGTTTTGGTGTACGCCAAAAGTCTGAACTGCCCCAGAATACTTGGCGGGTTTCCTTTAAAGCGCACGCGTAAGATTCATACTAACCTGATTTAACCCCGAAAACTGAAGGTCTCGAAAAAGCCACGAATTATGGAATCAGATACACCTGGATGCATAACCAGCTACAGTAAATAAGCCAAGTACAAATGAAATTTGCCAAACTCGTTTCCTCATCATTTAAGAACTGGAGTTTAAGCTCAAGGGCCGTTGGAGTGACATAGTCGCGGAAGTTTTCAACTAAGCTTCATAAACCTTGTTTGATCTTTTTAAACAAATATTATATCGACGAGATCGACCTGGCGAGTTGCAGTTTGTACAAGTCTTGTGAGCAATAAGGCACGAAAACTCGGAGCTCAATCGCAAGTAATTCATCTGAAACGGTCGAGAAGTTTCCAGTACGATCACGTCATGTAGATCTTCGCAGTAATGGATGGGGCGCACATCTTTTAGCAGAACAATCCTCACCGACCATCGGCATACCTATTAGATGCAAACTTTCAGTCAGTGTTGCTTCCACCCATTGCTAATCAACAACAATCAGGCTCGCCCCGAATTCTAAGAAAGCGTGATTGACTATTCCGGAATCTACACGATATAACGATCACATATAACTAATGACCCACCGCTCGGATATTCGTTTCTAGAAAGCACTCTTATGACACCATATCCAAAGGAATGTTAGATTTCGCAGTATTTATGAATGAAGACGCGGATATTGAATTAGGTGATAGTAAACATGGCGTATTGTGGTGGTTGCATCGAACTCCTGCACAAATTATGGTACATAATATTCTATGTACATTTTCTCAGGATCAGTAGCCACATGGCTATAAACACAATAGAGCGAGACGAGTAGCTTACCTGTAACCGTCACATCCAGCACAACTCAAATGGTCTTTTTGTGGTTTTCTGGCCATAAGCACCGAATGCCTCGCTATAAGTGGTTCAAAAACACACATGAAAGCACCTGTTCCATTTGAGCTGATGGGAGTAATATTGCCAGTAGTAAAATCAGACCATTTTATCAATTCTGATCAACAAGACTTCCTGGTAGGGAACGGTTATTTGTATCCAGATTTTTGAACACTCGATCTCCTACCTGATTCATCCTCATGATTTCCGCAGTCCGGAGGACACTACCTCCTAAGGGTATTACACCAGTAGGTTCCATGTGTCGGAGATTTAACTGGAGGTATAGAGCTCTACAGAACCTGTGTTTGCACTGGTACACGTGCCACCGCCGTAGTACATCAGACAGTCATCCCTATAACGTTCCGTATCCTGCAACGTTCTTCGGTTGTTTGGCACCGTAAGAGCACGTATTGTGGGTGTCTTGACTCCGTAAGTGAACCACGACCGTCACTCACGTTAACAACATTAAACTGTCTGTTATTATCAGTAGTTATTACAAGCGATAAGCCTTTTCTCCCAATTTTTTTCATAATAATACACTCTGAATCCGCGGTCACACAGAGTAATAATCAATAATCTCCAACAGCTGTTATTAGTCTCAAATGCTCATAGTAGTTTGCGTGCTTCTCTCCACCACCTCACAGGACATTTGCAAACGGTCCCATTTCGAATGTTGTTATTCACACTATTAAGCATGCCGTACACTATCGGTACCATGTCCTTGCCTAGGGGATTTAAGACAAGCGAACGATTCTAGTTTTCAACACCAGAGTAGGGCATAAACCATCAGGAAAATCCGGTTCACAGTATAGTGAAACCACCACTCACTCAATTATTTATATATGAAGAACATTTTTGAATCCTAACTCGTTTCTTCTAGAAAAAACCTAACCGAAAAATCGTTTTACTGTAACATATCTCAAACAAATAAACGAAAATGCCTTTTTAAAAATCTGCAGTCCCGCTAGGAATCACATGGTGACATCTTGTACGGTGTTTAAGCAGGTAAAGGGCCAAATGTAAAACATTCTTCAGGCTGGCTATTTCGAGAAATATAGTCTGCATGAGGTGCATCTCTACCGGATTACCGCCGCACGACAACTTCAAACAGGTGAGTTTATGCACCAGCACTGAACCGTTGCTGTGGAAAACTTGCCGGGATATTTCTATGGATGCTGAATGAATTCCAGAACTTCGTAATCACAGGCTCAGTTGTACATTTTGATCCAAAAGTATGCATGTAGGCACTTATCAGCTGAGCATATTGCCAAGACGTCACGCTGTTTTGCCGTTTCTCGTCTCTGCAGCATTTAGCCTCCCTAAAATACATACAGCGGACGAGCTGATGAAAGCAGTCTAGGTAATATCTGGCGTCTGAGAAGGTAAAGGATGAAACGGAGTATGTGATCTTTCGTGTTGGACCTTATAAAACTTTCAATACAAACAGTGGTTCTATCTGGAAATTTGAAGCAAACCGTGAGTAACGCTGCCTTATATCGATGAGTGATCTTAAGTTCAAGGGAAAGAGCCAGAATGGAAGGTCCCAGTCTCAGACCATCCTGGTAGCTAACGCATTCAAGCCAGCTCAGAAATGTCCTTCAAAAGACGGACTTTTGTGGACTGATACCAAAAATAAAGTTACACAAAAAAATTCATAAAACTGGATTCCTCCCATCACGAAACACCTTAATTTCAACTCCGGGCAGTCTTTTAATAATAGGATTAATGATTGATTAAAATATGGCCAGTGGAACTCTCAAAACAACTTTAAAAAATTCTTACACGAATGAGTTAAAAGGAACGTCGATAATGGTCATATCATGCTAGCCTCATGCAGAGATACATGTAGGCAAGTGTATTTTAGATCAAGTTGACGGAGAAAATTGGACTGCCAACTCGCTGTTGGAGTGGGACAAGCACTTCATTTAGAATCACCAAAAAATGTATGATGTCCCACTGGAATTAGGTGGACTAAACGGAAGATGTTAGTGCCTTGGTGTAAAAGAACTGATATTGGTGCTCACTGTTGCCACTGTCGTAATTAAGTTGCCTGATGGCTCCTAATATGTCCCTGCATGTTTGCTTTTCAGTCTTGTTTCCTCGAGTGTACGATGGTATCAGTTGCTTGCACGAAGCACTCCATTTGAATCCATGCAAGTCGTTTGTGATTCAGTTGCGGGGTGCAGCCGTTGCGCGACAGATCTGCTCTGGATGTTAGCCAATCATCTTCTTTTGGGAGAAACTCTTTGGAGAAAAATTCACATCAAAGAGTGCCTACGCCGTCGCTCGTAGGGTTATCAGCGCCAAACTTCCAGGTCGGGATCCACTAAACGAACACGAACGTATGAACACAATGCTAAATAGCTCTGTTTTATATGATTACAAAAGCTGATTAAGTTAATTCTGCGGGTTGAACTATAAACAAAACTATTCCATCAGCTCCGATACTTTGACTGACATCATGCACTGTTCACAATATCCGGATTCACTAATGCACAATTTATATGCTAATACTATCCACAAATTTTAAGTGGTAGAGTTTGCACATACTCATATTTCTCTTCATTTATTTCACAGCTTATGCCAGCATCTTCTACTCTCGATCTCCACCTCTTGTGGCCAAAATTCAGCTCGTCCCTTCCCCATCCCCCACAATAAAACATATTTTACTGTGTTAGCCGACCTAATAATGGCAATGGCACGTCTGCACAATAAATATGAAGCGATGCTTAAGCCTGATTGTACCGAAGGAGTTTGCAGTGGCCTCAGTGTCTACGAGCATAGGCGGCTTGCATTTAGTTTCCACATAGACGCTTCTCTATATGGGTTAGATTCATGTACTTCGAGAGGCATTGGCCATTCTGCTGCACGAAACACCTACTCCTCTTCGGTTGAAAGACTGTGCGCGCTAGGCAGCTCAACTCTCAGTAGCGCCAACTGAAAGTCGATGCTTTCGAAGTTCGCCTGAAGCAGTCATTTGCAAATTTTGTTGTTCAGCATTCTTCCCCATACTGGAGTCATCTGGAGGTCACACACCCGTTAAAAAGTTAGCAAAATTTAAGCTTCTGAGTCCTATTTTATTCTTCCTTTCTGTAAACAGGCAACCGTCTACTCATCTCCTATGTTGTACTTTTGCCAGTTTTAATCAATCCGGCTACTTGATATTCCCTATCAGAACTCACAATGTCTAAACAACCTGGATCATTTGACTTCCTTTTCATGTCGTTTTGTAACCGGGTTCTATTCAGATCTCAGTCTTCTTCATAATCTCCCACCCTCATCCATCATCGGGTGTTTTTACACCAGAATGGAAGATTTCACCTTTCCTTCCAAACCCCAATCATGGATCTTTCCCTAATTTCAACAACCCGCGACCTGCCTCACCATCAAAATAGTGTAGACTATGCAAATCTTCCGCAATTTTGAAGACAAAACCTTCATGGAGCTGGGCGCGAATTGTATAATTAGTCAAAAAATTAAATCAGAACTCCGAATCTGGAGATGTATGTCGAAAGCGCTTTTATATCGTGGGGCCCTAGCATACTTCTAATATAAAAACTTACGGATAGCAATTCTTTAAGTTTGGTTAATTATACTCACTACACTCGCCACATGCTAAATCAAATCTGAATCGCTAATATATAGAAATATTGGCAGCTCGGGTAAGTTCTTCGGTTGTTGGTCAGGTCACCATTGATCTGTTCGCTGAGCTTGGCAATTGACTTGCAAACACTCACCCACCCAATCGAGCACTTATGAAGTCTCCTCTTATGGTGACGAAAGATTTGCAAGTCAACTGTCGAGTTCGGCGAACACATTAACAGGCACCTGATCAACAACCAATCAAATCTGGATATTCTGTAGTTAATTTTGAATTATGTGTCTAGCCGCTCCGATTATTTCAGGTTTGTGCTTGTTTGTCAACAATTTGTAATAAAACATCATTAGAAGCACTGTTTCTTCAAAATACGCCTGTTGTGTACGGCATGAAAAGACAGATCACTTAATTCCAGCAGGTGCATCAGGTCTTGATCTCAAAGCCATTCGACGGTCTTAGACCATTGCTTCAGTAAAAAATCACTCCACCAGGTTTCGACACCGCAATGGAAAACGTAAACAACGTCCTTACAACCTTGTTTTCACAAAGTTGTAAGCTTGTTCATTCAACAGGACCCGATGAGTAGCGGCGCAGGGCAGTTTGTATCCAAGGCCATGAGATGATCACCAAATCATCCGCAAGTGAAAGGTGACTTTCACACAAACGGTCACTGCTCAGTGTTCTCCTCTGAGTGCTTTTGGTAGGTCAGATAATTGGATGCTCCGTGGACAAGACCCCAAGTCAGTTAAAATAAGATAACTTCATTATCAGTGAGAACAAAGCAAGAGTCTGTACCGAATCTTTGCCAAGAAAACGTTAAGCCCAATCGTATAAAGTAATCTGACGACCTTTTTCGAGATTTAGCTGAGCAGTGGAAGTAGCTGTTCGTCTGTCGGCATGATTCAGAATCAAATGTAGGCTTTCAGAAAGTGAGCTCCGCCAGGGGCATCACCTCCGTGGCAGGATGACTCATGCGTAGATCCCATAGCACAGCACTGCACGGGATAGGAGGGATAAATGGACTGTTGCCACGGCATTCCATCTGAGGTGACGAATTATTTACATCGTTTGGTAAAGTAGTCTGGGAAGCGTCGTTTTGTGTGACTGTTGAGGAACCGAACGGAATTTTTGCCTCCCACATAGGTGGCAGCATCCCCAGGAGGAGGCAATCCTGTCCGCAAGTAAGTTAAGCCCATGCAGGTTTTTCTCCTATGTAATGCATTTTATGGCTGGATAAAGATATATCCTATTTCTAGGTTCTGTGCCAAGGTCCTGTAACTTTGTCGGTCTGAAACCGAGGAGATCACATTTTAGAAAGGTCCAATCTTTAGCATAGATGGGTTTTAACCGTCGGATGGGGCGTATTTTGGCAGAACACTCCGGAGAAACCGACAATTGTACAATTATATTAAGGATCAACTTGTATAAAAGTCACTTGAGGTTAGTCATTTTACGGTACTCTTCCAAAAAATGCGTCTAAGCCATCACCTCTGGAGAGACCATGTGAAGAGACTGAATAAAAATGACCTCTTCGATATTTCTTCTCTTTCAGGAGGGACGCAGTTCTTGAGGAAAGTTTCAAGGAATCAAGTCATTTGAAGATCAGTCTGTTCAGGTAAAAAACGCTACTTTCAAGTACCATGCAAATGACAATCAGCATAGATGACCCTTAGGCATGTGATAAAATTGATCAAGGAACTAACTGGTGTCAGAATATGTAGAAGCTAAGTGCCTGAATTTCGCACATTGATCTATGTTTGGAGGGAAGCTTGTTCCACGGGGTCATTTAAAATGGTGTGTGTTGAATGTTAGGCAGCGGTCTGTCTCAAGGTATCAACTCCATTTGTAACCCCACGGGATCCGATTACAGTAGTAGACAGAAGGGTGGTCACCATTATAATGAAGAGTAAAGTCGGGACCACTGCATTTGACTTAGTATAGAGTGTATTGTCTTAAGCAAATGACGGTGCATAAAACACATGGTAAGTTCAGTCAGGTATATCCACAAGTACAACACAGAATTGATGACCCAAATGAATTAAGAGGGCAGGTGTTTATTGTCACTTGTTCCAGCCTGGTTTATGATTTAATTATGAATGTAAACGGTTTAGCGCGAACACAGGCTGTCGCGATGTGGCCCCATTACTGCACTTGTTACATTTGAATTTCCGGTTCACACACACGCGAATGTAGTTTGTCACAAGAATCATAAAGTTATCCCCAATATCTAGCAGGTGAATCAATATCCGAGACTTCAAGCTTTCGAGGTCTCATGAAAACTACCGCAACTATAATTGC
Organism: Clonorchis sinensis; assembly: GCA_003604175.2. NCBI lineage: Eukaryota > Metazoa > Platyhelminthes > Trematoda > Opisthorchiida > Opisthorchiidae > Clonorchis > Clonorchis sinensis. The sequence goes on along the minus strand of CM030369.1, from coordinate 62,036,330 downwards.
ATCGTTTCGTATCGGTAGTTTGCATACCCAAAAATGTCCGAATCACGCGAGAACGTCGACAAAATACTAGAAGTGGTACAACGTTATTTGGATTTAGTTAGCCAATGAAAATGAACATGATAAATTATCACTAAATACCGCAACCCTCGTGACCGTAGTAATGGGTTAAACACAACCATCCGGTGGGTAAAATTCTGATTTGCCGTTGGTTTTACTTTGAATTCTGTCGAAACGAATATCTTTTCCCTAGATATATCGGAAGCACCTGGCCAGATCTAGTTTGTGGAACGTCCTCCGCAGCTTTCCACATATGGGCAAATTTCTGGTCACCTATCTTGCAAGCACCCTACGCAGCAACTCTCTGTTGTTATTCGGACGTGGAACGTCGATGATGTAGTTATCACAATACCTGTATCATCCTTCACATTGTTTCCTCTTCTCTTAAACGAGTCATTGGTTTTTCGCCTCTTCCGTTCATTCTAATGCTCTTCGTCATCCTACCGCTTCAGTGTTTGCTTTATTGTGACCAGATACGCTATCATTGGCATTGAATATCCACAGTGACCCCACTCTCTCCAACTGCAGCAACTTTTATGGTCATTCTGTTCCAGATTTAAGTCCAAAAATGGGGTCCATTATCGTTTTGTATTATCCATCTCTTGTCCTTGGTAAGTCATTTGCTGAACACACATTCGATTCCGGACGTCAAATTCCAGCGACTCGTGCGTCTCCACCTAGCGTATGCCAGGAGTTTACTTATTGCTTGATTCTTCAACATTACGATTCGCAATCCCGCCTAATACTGGACCGCAGCGTTGAAGATGAAACGCTTCCTCTCCATCTATTCCTCCTTAATCCCAGGGAACGAAAATTTGTACGGCTGGTCGACAACTTAGTTTGCGTTTCTGTCCCCTTGCCTGTACCGGGCAAGCTTTCTTTGTTGATCCAGCAAACCGCATCTAATTACTACCATGGGAACTTGAACAGTTTTCTTCAACCGTTATCTTCATGAACATTCTATCGTTGGAACTTTGTCTAATTTCAGTGACCTCCGGTCAGTCAAAACCCAATTTTACGTTCATTTTAATTCACTTTGAGATCTATATAATTTCATGCATATATTATGACATGTATGTATGGGTATGTGTGTATGTGTTCTGCAGCTTTCAAAAAAGGTCTCTGCAAGCGAATTGTACTATATAATCCGACTCAATTCTACGTAGTGTACATGTATATATATATATATGGAGGAAAATAGATAACGTTCCTTATCTCAATTTCTGTGAATTGTGTCAATTCCTTTTGTCCTATTCTCAAGGACAGGGTACTTGCCAAACATGGGCGTTGAAGGATACACAAGTGAAGTGGTTGGACACAGAGCAGTGATCCACTACTTGTTTAGCTCTGACTGAGACTTGTCACAAGAATACCGCAGAACTTCATTGTCTGTTGTTCAGATCCAAAGCTAACACTCCTAAGATCGGGTGGTCACGAGCACACGGACAGCACTTTTTACTCGGCTGAATGGCCTAACTTTGGAATCCACAGGTTTGAGAAAACGTGGGTAGGTGGATTTGCATGGCCATAAACCACAAGGTAATAGGTGGATGTAAGCAAGCTGTCAAATCAGAAGGTTGTGCAAGGCAGAGCGGAAACACGATAGACATTACGGTACACAGAATGTTCAGCTAGCTGAAAAGGTGGTTGAAACATCCAGCACTAAGACAAGCATACTTGTGATCATAAATATTTCGCATCCAGCCTTAAGAGTTTTCATCAATGGTAAACTATTGGTATATCTGCAGGTTTGTTCGTGATCGCGATGTCTTGTGCAGTGACAATGAAAATATCCACAAATCGATTGCTTTCATCACGATTCAATGAATTGTAGTGCTGCTCGGCTGGATCGGAAAGCCCGAACACAAATCAGATGTGCCATAATATAACAACAAGACGATACAGATCTGAATAATTTTGCTTCATAGTAGGTTGGTGAGCAATAGTAGCATATGAAATATTCCCCACAGTGCAACTATCACCTCCACAAAACACAGCGTGCATAGGGCAAAACATAATTTGTACAGGCTCAAAACTGTTTTCATACGACGCGTCTTTTCAAACAGAGAATAGGAAAACACTTCTAACAGGGTTGTTGCGATAATGTGGAAAATTACAGCCCCGTCAAAGCAAAGCAGAAATACCCCAAGCAGCCTGCTTCGTAGTCGACCGTAAATGATCCGTAAGATTGCTGTGAATACCATCAAGCTTCCGGTCCAAAATCCAGCAAAATGGTTTCGGGTCTTCTCTGCGATAACGAGAAATAGAATTCCCAATGCAATGCACGACAGACCACCAAAAATCTGCATGAAGGCGATCGGCATGATAATATAGCTGAAGGGAGTCGAACTGGCCCAGCTCGAAATGTTTAGCTGAGAAAAAAACAGCAAAATGCTCAATTAGGAATGATTTGGTATGAGGGCTAATAAATCTGTAAAAAATTCATTAGTTGCTTTAATTCTCCCAAAGATACATTTAGAGGCTTACAGCTGTACCCAATTTTGAGTATTTTACGTGACTAGAATCCGGGATTGTATTCGACATCCATTAGGAAAAAGGTTTCCTGATCTTCGAAAAAGCGGATTGGAAATACTATTTGAGATCGTTTGGGAAGGATTTAAAAAAACACAACTACGGAAGTATTCAGTCCTTTAAACATAAGAATAGCTTAAACTTCATTATAGACTCCAAATATTTGGTCAAAGGTGGTGATAATTTTTAAGGCGCATCTCTCCGTACGGGTGGACAGGTGTATGCAGTCGTACGAGTAGGTAAGAGTAAAGGATTTCGTACACGGATCCCAATCAACGGATTTTATCACTCATGAGTTGCGGTCAAAAAATGGGTGTTTTGAAACTCAGAGAAGAAATTCAACGCTCTAGCACTGGAACCATTGGCCATTAGGAATGGTTTTGGAGAAGGAACATATAAACGACTTTCTTGAAAGGCCTAGTTAAACATGGATTCCATCTGATTCATATATTTTAATGAGCCAGACTTTGAATAAACTTTTCAATTTCTTATAGTACGTGCTTCAGAATGGATTTTCAACACAATTCGCTACACGGAATGAAAAAATCTTACAGTAATTTTTACGTGATACAGTCGATTACTGGCTGCTAGTTTTGTATTTTTCCTATAAATCAGGTGGATTTAGACACTGAAATTGCAGTTCGGTCTATCGTTTTTGATACAGCTTCGAAAATCAAATGTAAAACAGAATTAAACTGAATCAGCTTTTGAACATTTGTCCACATAATGTATGTACGTCATGTACGTACTTCAGTAGACTCTAATAAATTTACTGCACTGCGAGAGACATCAAAATGAATGTAAATGTTTCAGTCAGTAAACTCCGTGAAGGTATCCGCCTGATTTTTATGGTTCACTAAACTGCTGAATCAAGCTTTATTAATTACCTATGTAACTGCACAGTATTCAAATCGTTCGATGAGGAGATTTTTGTGTCAACCCTCGTTGAAGATCTGGTTCATAGACGTGGGCAGAAAAAACACGCGCATTGACTGTTAGCACCCGTGGTTGCAGTGAAGCTTGGTCACCCATTTATATGGACTGCGAACCTGCATTTGGCCGCGTACTTTGTTTCCTAAATTACTGAAAGTTTGTAGTGACATCATCACACCAGATAACGTGTGTTTTTGAATCCCGTGATAATGATTACCAATATCCAAATCTGAGGACCGTTTTTAGTCGTAATTTCAGGCTTTGCAGATAATATTATAACAAGACACCAAATCTTTACCGTGAACAGTTAGATCAGTGATTTTGAAAGCTGAGTTCCTGACGTTTCTTGCAACCGTACAAACTCAAAAAGACTGCTGGTCATCAACTTCACCAGACAACCATCTACTATGTTTGATGAATTCACGTCTGTTAAGGTCTCAGCTGAGCCTATGGCCGAAGGTTGACATTTAGGGTGGAAAAATTTATAAGCGCCTTCCGGGTACACCAACCCAGTTGAGCAGCTGAACAAGCTAGGATATTTAGATAACTAAGCTCGGTTTATGTCTTTACTGATACTTGTTAAGAATATGGCTTTAAAGCTCCACAATGCAGATAGATTCATACTGCCTCACCTTGTTGGTAACTGATTATGATATGAGCTTACACGAGAATGTGCAGTTAAGCGGAATGATTAGAAAGCCCAAAACAACCTGTGGTACAAGGATCGATCGAAAGTAAGATGGATAGCAGTGTATCAGTAAAGTTAGTGTTCACTACCAAGTACAGTCCTAATTCATTGAACCAATTTACCACCCACAGTTGTGTGCACACAAGTGATGCAGCGGCCTGTGCGCATTTTTCTAAAAAAAAACTGCCTCAGTACCTGATTAGACAAACTCTGACCAAATTCAGAATGTCGCTTGACTGCAGCTGACTTGGTCGTGACCGTAGATATGCTACATTTTGGTAAATGACGCATTCACCCGGGCACAGAAGCCACTCGCGCGTTTGTTCCCGTAATATTTGTACAAAAAATACCCATTTCTTAACAGTTTTATTGTTCCTCATTTAGTGATGGTTTACATAAAATCCTTCTATAATGATGCGTCAAATTCCAACCCGGTTTCATTTTAGGGTCTCTACATTAGTCTGTCCAATAAATTTATTCGATCTACTGAAAACTCTGATTTTTGATCTTTGTTTGCATTTCGCTTTTGAAGAAAAAACTCCGTAAGTTTTCGTGAGACAAGGCAAGAATTTGACAGAAATGAGCCACCCAAGTAAACTGCATTAAGCAATTCTTCAGAAATCAGAAAATCTCCCCAGAAACACTTTGAGGCCGGTGGCATGTGTGCTCACTGGATACGTTGAAATTTGTCAAATAAGATGCTTTCAACAGAATGTTCCATCAAAATACCTTCTAAGCCGTCGTTAATAGTGTAGAATGCAACATATGGAGAGAAGTCTTCTCAATACTCCTGACCCATATTAGACATGTTATTCCCCCCACCAAACGTGAACACTGAAATCGTTTCGATGCAGTTTATCGTCCTATCAACTTCTACGGTTGCTAATCACCATGTTCTGATTTCGGAGGCATTGTGCCAAAAATTAGGACAGACCATCACAGCCAGGTTACTCCGTAAGTTCACCTGTCTTGAAAGGAGAAGAAACGGTCATGTGGTTAAAATATATTCCACCCAGGTACGCTACTTTGTTGTTCGTTGGTTCGCCGAGCTTGGTATTTGCATTGCGAATGTTTCACCACCGAAAGAGCTGATGTCGTCGGTCGTCAATCCGCACTGAAGATATCATCTCATCCAAGAAAAAGAAGTATTTTAGTTCGAATAGTTTGGTAAGATTCATTTAGTGAGCAGAGTTAGGTGTGGTTCCTGGATTTTGATAAATTATTTCGGCTTTTCCGCAGTTTACAACAATACCTAGGGCTGGATCTCCTGTTACTTTACACTTCTGATCTACCACGCTGAGGTTAATAAATTAAGATGGCTGCTGTTGTTTCGGAATGGACCAAATTTGCTGGTGAATTTTGAGTGGGCCTACATACTGTTGACCTGCTTCCTTTGCCAATACAAAATAGTCACGTTAAACCTTGTGGATAATTATGAGAATAAAGCAAAATAGCGGCGTTCCACACCCTGTTGACTCATACAATTCTGACAACATTGTTTATTCTGTATTCATGTTTCCATTTTTGCGAATTATCTCTTCATAATCATCTAGACTGCGAAGTTTCCGGATGAAAGGAATTTAAGCGTAAAAGTTCTGGACCTGAAAGGCGAACGGAATGCCAACCAATTAAATCACTTTTTTAAAGAATAATACAGAATCGGTCTACAACAGCCTGTAGTTTACTACTCATCACAAAATGGATATTAACTTCATAAAATTTCGCATTTCAGTAACCGAAAGTTGATAACCAATAAACCACGTTACGCTTATTCCCGGTTTACCTTTGGTCCTGAACAGCGAACTATATTTTGGCTACTGAAGCGTCTAGAATCATGATGGTAGATGGTCTCAGCCCTGTTGGAACGGAACGGATTAGCCGAGATCACTTAAGTTCATTCATCTATATTCATGTGACTTAATACGTTAATGAATTGCCGTAAACAAAGATGCACATGTAGGCATTATGTGGGATTGGAAACGGTTGCATCACAGTGCTGTAAAGGCAAGCAAGAGATGATACGTGTATGAAAGTTCGAATAAAATTTTCCGTCAACAGAAAATGAATGCCAACTGGTCACAGCTACCCACAACTCTTGGTGTACTTTGTACGGCCTCCTTGAGTAACACAGGCATTTTAGTGTCTCGTCATTCTGGATTCATATTTGTATCTTTTAAACCCTTTGGTATAAAAATGGTAAAACTGATAAAACGGAAATGCTTATATGTTTGGAAAGCAAACCGACAACCAGGACAATATACAACTGTTAGTATATTAGTAGTATTAGTCAGTATTAGTCAGTATTAGTATTTGTCATTAAATTGTTGTCAAAGCATTCAGTTGAGGCAAAAGTGAAACTTTTCCCGTCAATCTTGTAATCTAAACACTTTGTTTACTATCCTCTGTCCGAACGGTGTGACCAGGAGGGAACTGAAAGGGTAACAGTAACACAGTGCTTCTAGTTTGTTCCGCTCGGACAAAAACACCTTGGCTTCCGGGACCACTTTTATCGATTCCTCAAACCCTCATGCAAGGACCCAAACTTTCTGGCAAAAAACATTGCATTACTTCCTCTTCATTAAAAACGTAGGGAGATACTCTGAGTCTCTTAATGCCCCACAAGGTTTCAATGCAAACAGCTTATATTTGATCATGTTCTGGTCGCAAACCGGTTTTCCAGTGAGCTCTGCGTTCAAGGTAAATGCACTCTAAACAATCGGAGATCTCAAGTGTGAAAACTGCCAAAATAGCGATAATGCACTCTTGTTTTCCCTTATGATTTTATTATTCTGCACTCCATTACTGTAGGTGAATAAGCACAGTAGCTGCGATGCTTTCGCTTACAGGGGATTTGACCACTTGGTCAATAAGCATTATCAGAGTTGGTTCTTCTACTTTTTCGTAAATAACGGTCCTTATGTTACGACAAATCAAAGAGCCATCAGCGAAACAGCCACAATAAGACTGAAACTTTAAAGAACCGGTAACAGTAACCTAGCAGTTCAAGAGAAAAGTCGCGCATTTTCAAACAATGAAATTCGACAGAAAAACTTAAAATTTTATTCTCAATGTTTATTACCATTATGCCACAATAAGCATCCAAATGAAATCAACTAAGAGGAAGAGAATGCCAAAGGTGAGTAAAAGTAGCATGTCTTTTGAAGAATTCAATATTAGCTTCAAGGGCCTTTTGTGTAAAATTTGGCCGATATCAGAAAAGACCGCTTTGGCTAGGTCCAATTAGTGAACGTTTGTGAACGTCAGTGAACGTTCAGCCCGCTTCCGTTCAGCTAACTAGTGAGATCATATTTGGGTGCATACTAGTGGGGGATGTTTTGGAAAGCTGGTTTTTTACTTTAAAGTTAGAAGACTTTTTGTCTTCCCGTGCAGTTCGCACTTTTTTTCATGTATATCAAGTGCTGTACATAGACTGCATCCTCCAGAGAAAATACCTCTAGAATATACTTAGTGTTTTGTTGGTGGATGTGCTTCTTCTTTGCTGGGAAATGACCAGTGGCCCAGCTCCATCCTTGCATTTACCCGTTTTACCATTGTTGTTATTAAATGTGTTGTTCACAAAACCCATAAACTACCTGTAGAATACGATGTGGAAAAAGCAATTCTGAGTAACAAGATAAAATGAACCGGCTGGAAGACGTTCAGTCAACTACGACATACATATTGTCTTACGCTGGTCAGTTGATAACTGGAGCAGATTACTTCGAAAACTAAGTATCAACGACCACAATATCGGAAGCATATGCCACTTACACTCTTCCGGATACGAACTCGGTTATAAATAAATTACAAATGAACAACCGCATTTCATATCACTAAAAAGAACTCATGTTATTCTAGCAGAACTGTCCCCCAAATTGTGGAACCTGGAAAGTGGAACTGCGTTCAAAGGATATCAGGGTTCTCATATCCAGAACGTTTTCCATTACCTCGTTGACAGCAGTGTTTACATAGTGAATTCCAGAGTCAAGACACTAAAGGCTTAGCATTTCTAGGTGGTATGGCTCCTCATTAAGTTGCTACTTTAGAGCCAGCTAGCCCCTAAGAGAGAAAATAAACGGAAACTACGTCACCCAATTTCAAAATGCCCATCTAAAATTAGACGGGAGAGACAAACTCAAAAGTATTCAATTACACAGATTTGAGCAGAAGAAAAAGTGTCAAGGAGAAAAGAAACACAACTCTCTTTTAGATTAAAAAACGCGCGGCAAGCAGTATAGCGTGAAGCACTAGATTTCGCGCATAAATTGGAGGAAATTTAAATGAGCAGAAAGTCTAACATGCGCAAAGAAGAACATCTGCTTCCTGAAGTTTCCAAATACGTAAAAACGTCTCCAAATCAGGGAACGTAAGCTTTACAGGGCTAACTACAAAGGTTGTTTTTTATTTTTAATGTGCGCCAGTACCTTCACACGCTGCACAAGTTAACCTTGGGATTGAAAAACACTCCCCTTGTGGAGGATCCAAGTGCATATTGTTGGTACCTGGTCTATTTCCTGAGTCATTTGTTTTCATTTATCTGTTCTGTCGACTTCTACTCACGAACTGCTGCTAGCTTAGGAGTTCCAAATATCCGAATGTTTAAGTTGCGCGCTTCTGGTAAAAAAACTGTGGTTCAAATCCACCCAGGATACGTCAAGTGTATTTCTTGAGTTTTGACAAACAAATACGTAATTTGGGCTTGCTAGCACTGTTTAGCAACACACCTGGAGGGGGGACTGGTGGCCCAACCTACAACCATCTGGGCAAAATCGATGACTTCGATTGGATTTGAGTGGCGTCGATAATGCCACGACTGACAAAAACTTGAAGCACCCTTCACTTTTAGTTCCAACTCTGTTATACTCTGTTATACTTGCAAACTGTCACGAACTTATTTTGGGCGCTTATTTCAACGTAAAGTAGTAAGCATTGGTGATCATCGAATGCAACAGAGATACACCGAAGTCCCTAACCAACCACAAATTCCGGCAGTCTAACGACAGTTCATTCAAGCATCAGTTTTGTTACCAGTGTGGTTTTAAAAACGTTTTATCTCACCAGTTCAACTTTCAATCACCCTCGTTAAAGCCTCAAACTAGATGAATACATGGACAACTGACAGGCTTTTTTGGTCACCTCTTCCAGGTTTTACCTTCAACCTAATTTGTTCTAGGCGTTGATAAACTGATGAAATACCACGATCGCTGTTGCGATGCAAAAATCAGCGCGTTCTTTGAGGAACATGAATAACATGATACCAGGGTCACCTTGAATTCACATGATAGCACTGCTACATAGTTCAGTTTAAAGTATAGAAGTCTGCAAAGTACACGTTAGCTGCCAGGCTTAGGAAACGGACCAGAAACCACCTGCTTAGCAGTTTGCGAGGAAGAATTGACAAACAATCGTAACATATTTCCGGTTAGCTCTGAAAGTAATGGAATAGTGCAAAGTGCATGTGAGTTTCAGACTTCGAATTATTATGTTTCTTCATTTTAATCCACAACAAGTTTCAGTTAATCCGACTGTCAAAATTCAGTTCGCACAAATACAGTAAAGATAGGCAGATGGACACCGTCGTTACTTTATACCATGAAGTATATATCCGGTGTCATATTTCCGTATTCACCACTCGAAGCCTACATTTTCTGATCTATGAAACCATACCCAAACAATGCAGAAGCTAGGGTAACTGTAAATAGTCTGCAGCAAACCATGGTATGAAAATAATTGAATATCTATTAGAGATATCCCAGTTCCATCAAACCTAGACGTAACGCATGCTATGTTCCGTGACATTTCCTCCGATCTCCAAATACTTTTTATCAAGAGTAAACGAGAGAAAATCACACAAAAAGGAAAGGTGTGTGTAAAATCATCACGATAACCAGCCCATAATAGCTAAATACACATTATGTGCGGAGGGTGACTCAGTGGCCCGTAACTCTGATGAGACTTACCCGATGAAAATATGCATGGTTGATTGGTCAGCTTGGGCCATACAATAGTGACCAAGTAAGGTAGGTACTAACATTTTCACAAATTTGGCTGCCCGATAACCTCAGATGTCTAACTGAGGTCTGTCCAACGAAGTTCCGACGGCGGAGAGCCGTGTGTTCACTGATGGGCAATCAGTCCTTGTAGGCAAGCACATACACGACCACACCACACACGACCAGGTTCAACGGCTGCAGACGATACCCTCCAGGTGCTTTCTTCACAACACAACCGCCAGAGAACCTCTACACATTGTAATCTTGCAGTCAAGCTGATACCAAGTATTTGTCCCAGGAATTACACAAAATCGACCTAGGTGGATGATAACACGCCGCTATATGGTCATTTTTCAATACGCTGCAAGATGGGGATACACAGTTTGGTCTCCAGCAGGAAGCTTTTGTTTTCCGAGTTTGCCGAGAGCTCGGGTAGTTGTTTCAAAGCAAGATCTCCGTTTACGTTGCATCAGGAATATAACAGATAGTATGGTATCCCATGACTTTGACCCCTTCTTGACGTGTGAATGGTTTTTACTAAATGAATTTTTCTTCACATGAATCCGAAGGTTGAATTTTGCGGCGGCTGTCGGGACTGTTCAGGTGGGATTCATCGTTCGTTATGTATATAAGCTCACAGTGTCCAGTCTCACAAAACCGCGAAATTGCAAACCAGCCCCTCCTGGATCGGACTTCATGCGCTAAAACGTTTCTCACTGAAAACATACACGTCAAATTAATATTCTTAACGCACTCCACAACAATGGTTCACAAGTATGCTTTCGCCATGGGCGTCAGGGAGCGATTGAAGAATGCCTGCACAGAGACCTGTCCAGCCTCATGCCCGTGATGACTTCAGAATGCTTTGAAATCTATCGTGGAAGTTTCTGGTAAAATTCACACGTAGCACGCGGTCATGATTTGCAAGCAGTCTCCTTATGAAATTTATAAACAGTAACTTTACAGGATGAAGAAGCTTGCACGGCTTCCCTCGAGGCTGTTGTTCACTAACTGTCAAATCTAATTTTCTGTGGTTAACCATAGTTTTTTTTAAAAATCAACGTCAAGCGGTTATGAAGGGCATTTGGAACCTTTAACTTGACGGCAGAGATCAGTTAGCCAATGCTTGCGTGGTTGCTGCGTGAATTCTTGCTTCTCTGTCGTTCACAGAGACAAGCAGAAAGTATTTGGATTTCTTTGGGACCTCCTATTTTTGACAGATAAACCGTGTTTTTTGGGTAAGCTTGTTCTTTAAGGTTTAGCTGCTCTAGCCGGAGAAACCTGCTACAATCATCCCTTTCCGAACTGTTCATCGAATCTCTTCAGAAGTTGTCAAGAACTTCTCTAGACATTTCGTTACTCATTGAGATAGCCCATCCTCTTTAACTCAGTTGACGGTCGCGAGTCTTTTTTAAATTTTGTGGAAGCGCAATAGACTGTTCGCAGTAGGACAAATTTTTGTTCTCACACTTCTGGGGTGACAAAAAATGACTTCGTAAACTTGTTTCGGCCTCATGTATTTGCACGAAGCAGCAGAGATAAGTGAAGTGGTAACACAGCTTGGACTTTTTTCATATGCAACAGAATGATTCGGTTTTTTTTCACAGTGTGTCACTTCTTTACCAATAAAGACTTCGCTAACTTACGCCAAATAGGTTGAAACTCAGCTTTCCTTGTCATTGTACGGTTCAACAGCTCACCTGCTATCATCACCATATACAAGTAGTTGGTTAGTGTGCAAAATAAACGAAAAAAGAATGATAAAATGAGCTGATACCGTTCTATTGGATTTTAGGGAGTTGAATTTTGTGAATTCCGGACTCTTGGACCTCCAGGAGGCTTACATCGATTTTGAGCCACTTAGAAGCACTTCAAGGAATTTTAGAGCTCGCAACTCATGCAGCCGAAAAAAGACTTGTAATGTAGGACCCATTACCCACTACCGCCGATGAGGTCGTTTTTAAGCATCCAACCAATTCCCCGAAGAAACGAACTTCCTCGGAAAATTTCGGTGCCCAAAACCAGCTGATGCTCTCAAGGCGAGGTTGCCCAATTCCTTTAACCCATGCTTTTACATGTCTGCTTCGTTAAGCCCTCGGTGTAACTCGCAATACCCATTCACTTTCTCGTTGCACTAGAGATCTTGCACAAACTGGAATTACCTCAAACATTACCTTACTTGGGTCGTATTGTGTACACACTGTTTGTTGAAACATATCACAAGATTGCTGAGGTTGAAGTATGGGAGGAATTTGCATTTATTGGGATCAGAATAGTCACAAATATCTTACATATTACTGAAACATGTTTTATTGATAACTTTTTATGATAAAATTAAGAACCAATCATCCATTGTGGCTCAGATGCAATGGGAATCAAGAGCAATATAGTTCATCAGGTGGCATCCTTAAGTCCCAAATTCTTATACCTATGAGTGTGGTTCTGACCAAAAGCGGTTCAGCTGCAGCTTACTTTTTACTTGAGTACTAGCAAAATGTGCACAAACAATTAAGTTAAAACAATGCTTCAGTTTTCCAACGTTCTTAACAGCTACCCCTCCTATAGGGGATCACCTGAGCTAGGATATATTATGGGATTTCTTGAGACGTATCTCTTTAAAAAAGGAGTAGCCATTGTCCGTTCCCGGTTGGGAATCTGGCTTCGAGAGTGCCACACAAATCAAGTTGATCCTAGATCAAATAGAAATAATCCGTGCTTGATTGTATCAAACTGTTACGTCTTCCTCCAATGGTGTTTTGCACGATGCTGCAAGCCATAATTTATATGACCAGAGTTCATTTTCCTCAAAATTTCTCCTCATTTATGAGGAAAGCGGAAACGTCCAATTTCACAGTGTTATTGGATTTCACCTGAACACAGAAAGCATCCCTTAATATGCTTCCGATTAAGCAGTTAATATTGTTAAGCCCTCAACTATTTGGTGGCTCCACATTAATATTGTGACCCAGTGGTGGGATTGACCATGATCCTAATCAGTTTGGTCGACAAGCGTGGTGTCTGCAGAATATTATTAATTCGGAAATGAACACCTAAGTAGCAAGTAGAATAAAACCGTCAACCAAAACTAGCACTAAATAACCTAATAAGTGGGTCTTGATGCAAGCAGAAAAATTAGTGGTAAAGACGGGGTTACTTACAGCATCTTGCTCATTCATATTGTGATTTAAACTCGGATCACTTCACTGTGTTTAGATTCAACACATGGGACACAGGTGATCTTACAGTTTGGCCCAATCAGGTTAACCAGTTTTCATTATTATATACGTTAGGGTTAATCACAACCTGTACTACCACAACAAAGATCGGGTTAGAGCGAACATTATATTCGACTTCATTTGTCGTTGCCATTCAGCTGGACGTAGAATGGGTGGCTGCAACAGTCCAGTTTCACCACTGAATGATATCGAATGGTGTGTAGGTTTGTGAGCTTGCCACAGTGGAATGTATACATAATCAGGTCAGTCTGTATGATGACTGCCGTACTCCGTCGTTCATACATCTAGACGGATCGCGGTGGCTGTTTGTTTATTTCAACCGGTCGATACGGCTAAACTCAGCTAAGCTACTGACAACTACACCACGGTGAAATACTTTTTTTATAGCGAAGCATTCGGCAGCGAATGTCGATGCACAAGACCTGTTAAAGTGGGAAGCATGAAGTAACATTCACAGACAGACCCTGGCTGAGAGCTTTTTGAAGATTCCTTATGAGAAATCACACAAGGTCTACACGTTCTTGTGCGGTGATACAGGCGAAACTTTTCATCCCAAGATGGTAGTATAATTACGCCTATCGAAAGCAGCATTCATACTGGTAGAAAGTCTGAACAACTGCAAGCATACACTGTTAAAACGAGCCGAATCTTAATAGAACCTAAATGTTTTCACTATTCCACAATGTCGAAGTGACGGTTGAGACTATATTTTGGTCAGCATACTTGTTTCTGGAGTCTATCCATTTTGAGGTTCGATATATTCCTGAACATAAGGCACAACCTCACCGAATGGTTCAAGCCCTAACTCCAGCCTGGTTTTTCCGTTACTCCCTCCTATGCCTGCGTGAACTATTCCTTTCCACTTGTTTTCTTTGTGTCTTTAAACTTCGTGGCGGGCTTAAACAGAAAGTGTGGCACGGCAAGAAATTTTAGTCAACTTTTGATTTGTGCAGCAAGATGCCTTTGAAGGCCGTGCCGAACATGGACAGACTACTGCTAAATGTGATGTAGAGTAGGCAAATATTGAAACGAATATTGATGGATATTTTTCAAACCATGCATATATGCCGAAGCATTTTAAGATGGTCCTGCTGGCACTCATCCTTCCGTTAGGTGGGATACATAAGCAGTACCCCCATTCTGGTTGAAAACTTAAAAGAAAAGGCTGAAATTTTCTCTTCTCCATCAATTGTTCTTTATGACTGGGGGGATATTCCATCCAAAAAGAGCACTGTGAACATTGCTGCGTAACGAGACCTTTTTGCTTAACGATTTTTGATCCGTTTCTTTCCTGCGTATCACAGCACTCCAGATGGCATTATAAGATTATCAGATAATAAGGTCATCCAAGGCAAACAAAAATTCGGATTGCGACATTACACTGTGTTTTGACTTTATAGTTGAAAAATTTCATGGGATTATAAGAAAAATTAAATCCTCTGGGACAAGCCTTTCTTGAAGATTGCTCAAACAAACATAACAATTTCAGCTTTATCGCGACGTACTATTCAAAGGTTGAGTTCTCCAGAGTTTTGTCATCAGAACATGCAAGTAACCTACAGATTTTTTGCATTTCCTACTCATACTTCGAAAGGATGTTCGAACTAGCTGCTTTGATTTGCCTTGTTAACAACTTCGTAGAATGACGCAATCCCTGTGCGCTTGCCCATGAGATGTGCATGTTCACCCTTGTTCATCTGCGACTTGAATGGCACCTGCAAAGCTCACCACGGCCTGAAAGACCTGCCAGCCAGCCGTTGATTTATTCAGGCAGTTCATTAAGTGTTTATTATTTTGGGTGCGGTCAGGAGGCTCTGATAGTTCAGTGAACCAGTTAACGGTATACTGCAGGATCCAGTATCAAGAGACCCAAATGTCCAAATAGCCAAGCAGTCACGATTCCTATTGTGAAAAGCCATTGATCAAGGGGCAAGTTGAATACAGGTAGTGTGACATGAATGGTCTCAGTGAAAATTTGGTATAATGATATTCTACAAGGCTGAAAAACCAAGCAATCCCAAAAGACTTTTATTTAATGGGGTTAAAGAGTACTCAGGCTCTGTTTGGCGCACTGAAAAAATCCAAACACGGTGAACGCAAGCCTTAATGTGGTTTTCAGCCAAGAATATGCTGTGTCAGAGAACTGGTTTTATAAGGTTTTCTGCTTACGCCGAGTCCACCACATACATAACCTATCTCGTCAGATTACAGTTGGGAGTGATGGTTGCAACCACCTACTCGAGTCGACTGCGCTCCTGAATCCAGATGAACAAAGGTGGTGAAAAGTCACACTCGGCTGACAGTCAAGACGTACTCGGATCGACTTTTATAACAAGGTTTATCATGTGATTACGGACCGGATGTGTCAGCCGACCAAGTCAAAATCAGTGAAGGATTGCTTTAGGCTGTATTTGGAAATACCTTAGTGGATTTACTGCAGCCGCCTCAGGAAACCTCAAAACACTTGAATTTGGGAGGCAAAGGCGAATAGAAAATGCGCAAGTGAAATTAACTTGATAGCCTGTGGCAAGAAGGCGTATGCTTAAAGAAGACAGCTTATTTTTCCTCCCGCAATCGGGTCAGGTATTGTGAAGAAGATCTAGAGAGACGTGCGCTACCTCACCCTGGTAGCGAGATCCTTATCAATCCTGCCAATGCAGCTTGCACTGCAATGACACAATCTTTGAATACACACAATCTTTGAATCTATCAGATTCAGCTTTCTCGTTTTAGTTAAACAGCTAAATTGAAATGAGTGTTTTCGTAACAGTCACATAAAAGTTACGCAACAGTTACGGAACACTCAGTAACATGTCCATAATCCCAGCGTTCCAGTTTGACGTGTACCTTATGGGACACAACCTCGAGGCCATTAAAGTGGCATTTACTCCGGCAGATTTTTCCACTTCACGTCAGTCTCAAGTACAGTGCACCTCGTCCAACTACTGATAAACGGCTTACGGTGCTACTTGTCTGCGTAAGGTGGCTTACTGGACCAGACATCGAAGATTAATCGTAGTGGTCCTTTCAAGAGCGGTGTCCGCATAGCAAGCACTCCTCAAAACTAACCATATTTTACTAGCACTTAGGGGCTGGCGTTGATTTTCAGGACCCAGAAGCGAGTCCGGTCCAAATTTTGAGTCAGACTATGGTCAAAATTTTTTCATAAGAAACCGAAAATTTATAAGCTGACACGTCTCACGTGCACCTAGGGCAGAGCTTCATGATCAGTGGCAAACGAACATAATTTTCAACTGACTATTCAAAACTATCAGGCAAACCAATTTTGCTTGGTTTACACCGGACACACGGGGTTCATTTGGTTGAGCGGGAGTCGGAAATGCCCCGTCCATTTTCATGCTGAAAATGATTGCAACCTTTAAACAGAATCACTTCTTTATCCGTTACGGTCGCGGAAGCGTATCAACTCTGCTGGCAACTGAAACACAGTACTTACTTGTTGCAAGTTTTTCTTGACACTTGGAAATACCGCCAAGCATTGAAGGCGGCGGCGTGGTCATTTAGTTGAGAACAGGGTAGCTAGACAGTGTAGGCGACAGCTTCGATACATGAATGCCACTGCTTGCGTGATTGAACTATTTCTGTCAGTGACATTTACCATCAGAGAATTACCTCTCAGGGTGCCCACCCGAGGAGGCGACAGTTATCCAGCAGAATGAGTTAGCTGGTTAGTGTTTTTTTATTTCTTTGTCACCTCTTAGTCGCTTCCACTCAGCTCTGCGGTGTAGATGGTCCTCTGGCATACGATGTCTATCGGGAGAGATTTCCTTCTTCCTAAAACCACCGAACTAGCTTCACGTGGGCGCCATAGGTATCGGAGTTTTACAAAAGCTACCCTGGCCTTCCTGAAACATCCACGGGAACGCATGACATGGTCTAGGTAAATACATTCGTCTACTGAACAGACTGGCTCAGTCTGCAAGCATGAGGTTTTGGTTTGATCCCAATTAGTCTTCTGGAAACAATTTACAATTTGCAGTTGTGAAGCGCGTGTCAAACAGTGCAACAAAAACATTAGAATGATGTAAAATGATTGCGTTTTGAAGAATCTGAAAAAATGGAGAACAATACCGTCCGCATATTCTATGTATGTGATTGAAATTCTCGGGTTCATTTCGATGTCCGAGGTTTTTGTGGCAAGGTATATCTCCCACGATCTCTCAGTTTTCCGTAACTGAAACTGCAGCGGCTGGAACCAAAATAACCTTGGCAAATAGATTTACCTGATGAGCTAAAGTGAATTAGGCTGCTGCTGGGAGTAGCAAAATATTCGCCACCCATTTCACATCAAAGTGGTTTTCATATTTATACCTTAAGTTTTCCAAAATCTGTCTACTGTTGTCTGCATACCTGTTTACTGAGCGAAACGTTTGATTTGTAATTCTGAAAAATATGCAAATCCCGAATCCCAGCTGATTCTCAGAACATGCAAACAACTTGATAATTACCTAACGAGCTTTTCAGATTATCTGTTGGAGGAGTGAATTACTATGAAACAACCAGAAAACTTTACGTCAATACACGACTGATGGTACAACCACTAACATTTCAAATAAAAACCGTAGGAAATATATTACCTACATAATTATACAGAAATAACAAAAAGAAAAATTCCACATATCGTGATTAAGTGCGCAACGGCGGCAGCTTGAAATCACAAGCTTTTATCAGAATAATTTGTTTGAAACTATGCTCTTTTGAGTGAAGCTCCAATGAAAGCGCACCTCCATGTATGATGCGTAGCAGAGCTACTTAGTGGAATAGAGCTCACTAAGAGTTGTTGGCCTCTAAGATCTTCATTCCATTATGTTACACACCCACGTGCGCCTGTCTGGTACTCACAACCGAAGAAACATCGATTCATCGACAACTAATAATGCGAAGCCCTCTGAGTAATCTTATTATCCAGTAAACATGCCCAATTCCTGGAAAACATAAGGTTGATGAAAACGCGGGGACCGCACCTACCTGATGAGCCCCAGGGAGGGTGAAAACGGCCGTGGGCTGTCGAAGAGTTTTCAATAAACTTATCAGTAGTGTACTACGTCTATGAAGATCTTTTCTCATTCTAACCACCAGGCTAAGAAAGTTTCTCTCCCACGCATCTGGTAAAATTAGGTTGCTTCCCGGAAACGAAATACCCTAGCTTCACACCAACCCTCCTTTCAGTAAGCATCCAGAATGTTACACCATTTACATTGAACTACGTTCGGACGCATAGTGCTTGAACGTCATTCACTTTATCAGCCCGCAACTTTTTAACCATAAAGTCACCCGCAGCAGCATTTGAGGTAGTTCCTACCTCAAATGAGTTTGCTTGTAAGATGGCTCCATGGAAACCGCTTATGTAGAGTTTCAGAACCACCTACTATATCTATAGGGAAACGCCCGTCGGACTGTTCTCCAGGATGAATCGGATGCCATGTAAGCCGCAAAGCATAGCCCGTTGCCGGCTGATCATAACCGCGATCGGTGTAAACAAAACTGACTGAATGGACGTAATGCATTACACATAAGGTTGCTGAAAACTCTTTGACAGCCCACGCCTGTTTCGTCCTTCTTGGAGCTCATCGTGTAGACGACTTTGCTCATGTGATCCTCACAGGACTGTCCCCAAGCCGGTTGAGTGAGCCGAAAATATTAGTTTGTATACAACAGAACCCCATCTAACATTTCGTAGGTTAGGTTCGTGCAACTGAAGTGTACTCCAGAATTGGTTCATGACAGTGCCTTTTTGGTTCTCGACCAACTTTAGCTATTCCCACCACGGAGTTATTCAGGCACGACTTTTGGAAATCAGCTGGCAGATGTGACAGAAGTGAAAATTTGAACAAAAATCAATTGAGTATGAAGGGCTTTTGATTGCTTTTAAACAGCTATACATAACAAAAGTGGCCCTTGTCAGGGTTCTGGATGTGTTTTTCCACCTTATTGGTAGATCACCGCGCTCAACGGTGGAGAGAACATTACATTCGCACAAGCTAACCTTTGGTAAGGCACAACAATGACTTCTGAGAACGTAAGAAGCACCAGCATTACTTACTGCGGCAATCGATACTCTTCCAGCCTTATGGACCTTTAACAAAACAAGGTTAGTGGTTTCAGCTGTTACTGACACTTACTGATTGTGCTGATTGGCGATTTTCACATGAGAACATACCAGAAAAGGATTGGTTATGTGGCCTACCTGAATAGCGCTGAAAGATGAAACGTTCTATTTTGTGGAGGCTCGTTGATGACTGAATAGTGTGTTGTCAGCAGTTTGTGTGTGTGCTTATCTATTCAGTAGTGATTTACCAAGTCTGCTTATGATCCTCCAATGGTCGTTGTCCTTGGTGCCTCAAGGTATACAACTGAGTAATTTTACTAGGAGTAGAAATTTTGGTATATGTGGCCGTCACCATAACAAAACACTATGAATTTATGAGGAAACGACCAACATGAATAGGTCTGTGGCTAAAATGAATGAAGACGATCAACGGAGGCGACATAATTACACACTAGAGTGGCTCATGTCAATATCGAATGCAGCTGAGTTGATCGTAGGCAAACAAAATTTTAATAGCTGGTGGTTTTCAGTTGCATCCTGAATTTGACTGTTTTGGTGCCCGGCTGCTTAGATAGAGGGCATCTTCTTCTGTAGTGTGATCGATCTTATCCAAAGTTGACGTAAGATGGCCTGAGCAAGAATATAGTTTTCCATGGCTCAAGCGTTCAACTAACACATGGAAGCCGACATGTGTACCGAATGCGTACATACAGAAGCTGATGCTAAGATCTAAAATCTATCTTTGAACTGTACCATACTGTACGAAAAGCAGCTGAAACTCAGGTCTATATTAGCGGCGCTTAGACCAGAAAAATTCCTCAGGCTTCTTTAGATCAACGTTTCGTCTAAATGAAAGTTCGATATAGACACGTTTCTGCTGTATGAGGCGTCCCACCGTTTTGAGTTTCATGGACTGCACCGTTCAACTGACAAGGCCTGGCAATCGGTCCTTGAAAAACGCGTTTTACAGATTTGTACAAATTTCATCGCATCGATGTGACTAGAAAGAAACCTCTACTGTTTCTTTAATCACAAATCATACTAGGTTTGACTTGTTTTTATTGGAACAAACCTGTGAGAAGGAATAAAGTGTCCTGTGTAGGGACGTTTTGCTGAAAGAATGGAAAGGTTTACAGACTGAGAGACGTTGGTCTCTCTGGTATCTGCTCCCTATGAGCGGGAGTTAGATTTTTAGATTGTCAGTCTCAGCTGCCACAAAATATTCTGTGTACCTGTGTTCTCTCAAGAGAGAACTAACATACAAGTTAGAGTGTTCCAGTCCCATTCTATTGGATTTTGCTACAAGTATGCTGCTGGCGGGAGCAGACTTTAACAAACAAATAATGTCCCAGCAGTGTGTCAAAACGTCGGTAAGTTTGAGGCTTTATTTAGCCTTGACAATCTGCTCAACGGACTTGATAAATGTATTGTGATCGTTTCCTCAGAAGCTGAATGGACATCATCAGTGCGCGATAAACTGGATATTACATCTTTCAGGTTAAAATTTTTCGAGAGTATCCACCATATTGACTAAACAATAGAGTGACAAGAACAGCAGTCAGATCGAGAAAACTAGAAGAAAGATGGTCCCTACTCCTTATCTGATATATGGTAAAATTTCGAAGACAATATGCAGGCAGACAAGAATGGGATGTGAATAACTACCTGTACAACCGCGCAGTTATTGATGAGAAACGTTTTCAGAGCCAATGCCAAACAGGCGCACAGACTAGCAGGCAATAAGTGAAGTTCTTAGTTTTCGTAAGTATTCTAGGTGAATGCGCTGTATGTATTATTTGCTATCACTCGGATAACTGCATTGAGGACTTACACGAGTTAGAACCGTAAAAAACGATGCATAGGGACAAAAGGTGCCTGTTCTAAGCCAGCCTGGCGAACGTGTGCATGAAAGTATCTCGCTCGCGGAATGGTTGGAAATAAGTCCAATCAAGCTGAGCGTAGAACCAGTACTCATCCACCCACCCAACCAGGTATCATAACCCTTAATCGTCCGCCTAGACAAAAACATTTGATAACGTTTGACTGGCCTCCGCTTCTACGTGGATAATAGCTAACTTTCAAGTGAATGGAAGTAATCTTCAGGAGTATTGGCAGTTGTTTCATGAAATCAGCAGTGTAGTTTAGTGTCGCGTTTAGTTTGACGTTGCCCCTTTCGTGCTTCTGGGATGGTTCGAATGACGAGCCAGAACATTGCGTCTAACTTCCTGATTTGCTTCATATATCCTTGATTCAAGCCCTCTTCCCTCTTTCCAGTTACTAGTTATTCTAATATGCCCGAACCACCTGATCACACGAAGCAGGTCCTTACATTTCTGTTTTTCAGACGAATATGTCCCATTCACGCCAGCTAAGATTTCAGTTGAGTGGTGGTTGGTAATGCCAGTCGCCGGTATTGTCCCGGTCCTTACCATCACTCGCATTCGTTTGTCCCCTAAGAGACTAATACCTAACGCTCAGATGTTTGTGAAATCCAGGTAAGTGATGTTTGCCACCTCTAGCACATCCGGTGATAAATTATCTGACAACCGCCTGCCTCTGTCTCTGTCTTCCAACCGTGCACTGACGATTCGTCTCTCGTGGTAAAGAAATTTTTGCAAGCTAGATGTCAAGATCAGCAAACAGATGAACGGCCACGTGATCAACAGCTAATTGAATCACAAGAACCACCATTATATGTGCCAATTGCCAGTCACTCGTTTAGTATATGTAATCCGTTTAAGAATGGGCCTTTTTGATGTTTAATTCACTGTGTCGTCCGCCGATTAAAACCCTCGTAGCCGCATCTCATGGCACCACCAGAGAATCTGACAGCAATGTGAACGCACTATTTGCAAGAACATCTCGCTGAAACATCGCCCCACCATTACCATTGTCTTAAGTCGCATAGGATGCTTCCACTGCCGTGGTGTCAAACTTGACAGGAATGATTCCTGAACGTGCTGACATCCGACTATATTGAGTAAGGCTAATAATTTTAACAATACTACTAATAATATTACTAATAATAACAATAAGCTAATAATAATACATATTTGTGGAAGTTTTGCATACAACACCAAACAGACTAAACAATGATCTAGGACTTCCAAGTATAAAAACATGTGTTATATTTACGCAAGATCCGTTTCTAGGTTCTGCTTCCTTGAGCAATATGTAACACCATCCGTTCATGACGTTTCAGCTGACGTTTGAATAAGACTATGCATTCCACCTCGACTCGATTTCCGGAACCCCTATGCAACCACAAAGCGCGTGATCATATGCTCACCTTGGTAACTGAATCCTAATTTTCTTACCGTTATGAAAATTTTTTACTACCCTAGTCCATTCGAGTTACAAAGCTACACTATTCTCCATATAGCGACAATTTGATCAAATCGGAAGTGTGTTATATCTAAATAAGGCCACCTCACAGGTCTGCAAGTGTACATACAGGTTAGATTGAAACACAGCTACTACAGTGATCCGTTTTTTAAATCAAAGTGAAGCTTCAAATCGGGAGAGAGTGACAACATCAGAATAGCCAAAGACGGAGAAGAGTCCCTCAAGCTCTATCGTAAGCACCCTTAGGCGAAACCTGACGCTACTGGACTGAGTGCAACGCACAACTCAATGTGGCGAAAAGGTTCCCAAAACTAGGTTAAAGGATAACATTCCTGAGGTAAACATTACTGGGCCGATAGACCTAATTGCTTTTGCCACCGGTGCTGATTGTTGAACATCGTTCTGCATGCTTTAAATGTCTTCTATTCAATGGACAAGTTTTCAAATATTTTCATTAGGTCAACATGATGAAGCAACTGGTCCTCACATCTTAAAAACTGATTTTTAGCCCGTGGACTGAAACAGATCTCCGATAACCTACATTTTCTTGCATGATTTTAGATGCCCAGGCTTTGCAAATCAAAGAGTGTCTTTAAATTTGAATATATATTTCACTCATCTAAAAAAAGAATGAATGAAACCCGAATCCTAGTTACGTTATTTCAGCACCTTTAATAAAGTGCGTGCCTCTAACTTTCATTACAAACTTCATCTCATTGAACATGCTCCCTTCCCTTGGTGTACACGGTTTTAATAGAGCTGCCGGATAACTGGTACTAAATGAAGGAGGTGATGAAAGACCAAAAGTACGTGTGAACTTCCTTTTACACGTCTGCTTTCAAAATCAACCTGCGGTGTACCAAGTTTGGTGTGATTAGTTATAATGCAGTTACTTAATCTGTCGCAACGAAACTTGTCACAGTAGGAAAGATTTGCTCACTTTAACTCAGGGCGACTTATTTTAGGCACTATGAAATTCATCCAAAAAACCGTGATTTCAAAGGTAAACTTCCTTGACGGATGGAACGTCGTTGTTTACACCTTATGATCAGAACACGTGCAGTGCTTGGAATTCGTTTGGCGTGAACTCTCGTGAACAATAAATAATTACTTAAAACTTAAAATATGCAATTTTATCATGTATATATGTTCAATTTCCCCTGGTGACAGTGGACTTCAACTTGGTCCATTTTCATGAAGCCCATGCCCATGACTCGAAAAGGCAGCGTTGGAGTATGGATTCCCGCCAAAATCAATTTTCCTAGAGTTCAGTGATCAGTGAACCAAGTTACTAATGCAAATATGTTGAGCAGTGGATCTAGTAGGACCGTGTTTTAGCAACCTTTTCTTCTGCGGCGTCGACAGGTGACAAAAAGCCCACAATTCGTGGGAATTCCAGTCCAAATGAGTCGTGGCAAGTCTCATCAAGAACTAAAAGTGCTATGGTGGCCTGAATGGTAGTTTCGACAAGCACGTACTAACAAAGAATTTAGTTGGCTAGGTTTGTACACGTGCACTATTTATAACCTGAAATGTTTATTACCGCGCCGACTTTACTGGACGATGGGTTGTTTTCTGAACGAAATAATTCACCAAGTTTACATTTAAGCAAGCGAGGCTATCATGTCTGCACAAAATGTCCACAATTTATCGGATGGCTTTAACGTTTTCACAAAGGTAGGTAGAACACCATTTCCTGTGCACTCACTAAAAACAACTTTGGGAAACACCGGAGGATATAAGCTAAAATCTTGTGTTACTGACAATGGCTGCACAAAAGCTGATCCTAAAATGGTCTAAATGAGAGACCAGAGATCTTCCACCCTCAAATGTCGACCCTATCAGATGTCTCCCTTATGAATTCACCCACCTAAAAGCTCACGCTCTCTCCTCCAAGAGACTTGGCCAAAAATGAACATGGCTTTGGTTTTATTGAAGTTAACCAGTAAGAAAATATTCTAATCCATAGGTATGTACAGCCTACACGTCAGCAGCCATTAGAAATGTGACTTGCCTGATGACGTACGTAGTATTGTTCAGTAATGTGGTAAAATTTTATCCACAGTGTGCTTAAAAATGACTGGACTTTGCTTAATCTCCACAGGTTACTTAACACGACGATTTTCACCTCGATGACCAGTATGATGTGAAAATGCGCCGAATCTCGTTCTGTTAAATAATTTGCCCGAATTACTCAACTGCCAATTTTAATTGGCAAAGACTGAAGTATTCACTTACTAAGATGCTCACTTAAACTTACCTCTAAGGAGTTAATCATCAACCCGTGAACCAAGACTGTCATACAGGGACACCATAACGGATTTATGACGGTAAACGCTTAAAACCTTGTGCTGAGAAAACTGAAATTAAAGCCCCTGAAGTTTTTGTACTCATGGACGAGGCAGACTATTTGCTGTATTCCTAAGCTTTTGTCGAACCACAAGACAGTGCTATGGGGAGCTAAGCGTAAATAGGCTATCTAATAGCCACTAATCAAATGATCCCAAAGCAGTGCCTTCATTTTGTGAGGATATCAGCTTGACAGAGGGAGTAACTTGACATGGATTTCATGCTTTCACAATCGACTGTCTAATGTCTGATGTCAATCAGTAAAATGAATAAGACCAAACTTTCCTCATCTTTAAACTACAACAAATCAAAAAAGCTCATTGATGCTTTTATTTCTGTTCCTTTGACTTAGGCGTGTCCTCAAAACCTTTGCAGAAGAAATACACCGTACCGAGGCACTTTTCTTTTTTTTTCTTGTGAGTACGCTTTTTTTGGGAGTTTCAATCCCTTAGCTTGTTGAAACCGGAAACCAGAAAAACTTCTACCTCTTTAATCTCTGATATTTTGCTATTATGTCTGAAAGACATACCAAAGTGACGACATCGGTCTGGGCATTTCCACTGGCACTCAAGTGACGAGCAACGGTAAAGTGTTATAGCTGGTAAGTATTTGCCTTGGTATTATCCTCGTTTGGACAGTCCTATTCCTGTCCTAACGTAGGTATCCGGGTGATTCATCGTCAAAGAATAGAAAATCTGACTCGATTTTTGTTTGTGCTATTCGTGGGCAATTGGAGCATAGATATTCTTAACTTTTCTGACTGACTCGCCACCTGATAGTCTCCGAGGGAAAGAGACCCTAGCCCTGAAAGCACCATCCTCTAAGATTGTCCTGGAGGTGAGAACTAATTTATTTATTTACCGCTCAGCTTTGCGCAAATCTCGTAGGTCCGGTGCTGTTGACTAGTTAATAGATATTTGTTGAAGTTTCGCTCAATAAAAATATATTGCTTTGTATTCAGTGTAGAGGTTTTCTGTTTATCAGTTCTACAACGTAATCAGTTTTTTGCAGGCATGACATAACATACTTTAGTTCGAACAAGAACACGTGTTGCTGTTCTAAGTCAGTGTAGATTCTGAATGCAAATGCACTTTTTCCGTTTGAACTAAAACAATGTGGAACGGTGCGAATCTTTCTGGGTACTCGCGTACCCAGTCAACCTGAGCGGAAGGCATGTGATAACAAAATATCGATCATATGTACCTGGCCCAGTCAGAGTCAAATGCACACCTTAAAACTCGGTGACTGTAACGCACGAAGTGAGTACCGTAAACAACTGGCAAGGTGTATTTTAAAGTGTCAGGTTTCAGAATATGATTCACTCCCATGAATATAACAGAATTCTTTTACGAGGGGCAACATGGATGAGAGGGAATTTTATAAGTACATTTCACGCGGGATGTGTTTCAAGACAAAAGACACGTATTTACGTTGAATATGATTATCAGACAACTGCGAGGAAGTTTCAATGGAATCACGTGGAGCCCGTGAATAACTAACAACACTGTACTCCCACATATCAATTCCATAGATAATTCATTGCACCAAAACTACTTTGGAACAGCACTTCAAATTCAGACTATCTTCTAGAAACTGAGAGCCGAAAATCCCTAATTTGGCTTTAAAAAGTAGTTTGTATGCTGAAACGTTTCAGCTACTACGTCGATCTGTGTCCAGTGCATCCTGAGTAGTCCATTCGACAATTTGAAATAGCTTATGCATCCAACTTTAGATCTTTATTTTACAGGAAGATCGCTTATTTTCTTATTCGTTTTACCAGAATATCCCCAAAATAATGTGAGTTCGATTCTGCGTCTCATTGACCATAATACGATGTGCGTTAAGTTTTATGTCCTCATTAAAGCTATCTTGAAAGAAGCCAGTGTTACTAATCTTCGTGGATCGGGTTCTCAACACGTCGACAGCAAGGTTCATATTTATTTTCATTTCAACTGTTCTGAAATTAACCGTGTACCAATGGTAGGCCGATTCTGTGTGCTTGAGCTTTACCCCAGGGAGAAATTAATCGCAGGTAGGAATACTGTGACAACTAGGTAACTCGACAACCACGTCCAGTAGTGAGCCAAATGGTGGATTTGACATGAAGCAAAAGACTGTGGAGCTGTCAACATTGTTGCAAAACTGCCCCTTAGTTCGGATACACTTTACTTATGATGGCATTTTGAGCTGTCGGGCCATTATTTTGTGTTTTCTTGGTTTTACAAATGGTGTCAAGTATTTCCTGCAAGCTTTTGGCTCTAATGCCTCTGAGCTGTGCAGAAATTGTATCCATCGAAAAACCGAAACCTCATTTCTATGCTCATTTCTATTTACCATTCACTTGCAGCCTGATCCAGTTGCCCATCAGTTCACTGAACCTCGTGTTCATGTTAAGGGAGTCCATGATCAGCACCAATGACAGCAATACCCGGTGAGAAGGCTGGTGTTTTACAGCCACACAAACCATGTCAGTTCATCTGGATAAACTTTAACAATAGAAAGAAAGAAAAGGGGACGGAAATGGGGACCTAGGGTTATCCTCCGACAACCATTCGAGATGCCTACATTCAGGCAGTCTGGATAGAAACTGACAGCATAATCGCCAATGGCATCGTTCACTGTCTCCAGCCAATCATTGGGCCCCCTCCTGGACCCAATTCTGCATCTGATCTAATGGGTTATAATGACATCACCTGATCAGGAGTCTTTATCGCGTAAGGAACCAATAAAGAGGGTCTATGACTTTGCTGCCCTAGCGATATTGCAACTACTGAGTAGTTCACGCTTGTGCCACCACGATCGAAATTGTAACGTGCGTTTATAGCTTTAGCTGAGCGAGTTCAACCTTTATCTTTCTCAATCCACACACCCTCTGTTTTATACAGGTTCTGCAAGGTCAGCCGTGTTTATTCGGCATTACCTGATTTTCAAAGATTTAAGAAACTCCACTTATTTGCACAAAAAGTCATGGGCATTGTAACATGGATTGTAATGTGACACCAGTTGCAGTCTGCGTGCAGTCCTTTTTCCTCCAATGACGTCAGAAAATCATGCACGCATATCATGTTCCCCATCAACCGGAACACAGCGCACAATAAAATCAGCCATGCAAAGCCTATAGGTTTTAAACAGCCTAGTCAAACGAGCAAAGATGAATCAGTTACTATTCTCAGCCAGTAAGAATAGTAAATAAGCGCACACCTAAGTACACGCCTACTACCAGGATGACGCACACAAAGTTGTGTGGATTGCGCAACGCGGTATAATTGATGTGTATGACAAATTATAGATATCATGGATATGGTAGCAAAATTATAAGAGAACAGTTTTTGTAAGCACAAGAGTGACGGGATGTTGGACTGACATCATGAATGAAAGTGAAACAACGGTAAACGTGCACTAAGCGAAAAGATGAACATTCGCTTGACCATTCAAATAGCTTCCAGAATAATAAGGTTTTGGGTTTCACAAGTCCCGTTCCTACACTGCTCCGTCCTGGGACTAATAACAAATCAAAGTACTCACAAATTTTTGGAGAGTGCAGATGAAGCTGCAAGAGCACAAAACTCTAAAGTGATTTAATGCAGCTCCACCAGAAATCCCAACAAAAGACTTCCGTCCGTGGAACGCTCCCAAATGATGCCGAATCAATGTTCATGTCCAAATGTTCTAGCAATTTTCTTCAGGCTAAGCCTCACCAGTTAGTCACTGCACATGTGATAACAGTGTCACAGCCATCCGTTCTTCAAACTCCTCTTGTGCCAGATCATAGATCCATATTAATTTCCATGGGCAGTCATCAAAACCTGCCCCAAATGGACAGATCTATACTGTGAAGTAATCCCCAGGAATTCAAACTAATCACAAATGCGCTGAAATTATGACCGCATTATCCCGCTGCAAGATTGGTAGCACGCAAAACGGTATGAAATACATTATTGGCAATTCTACTGCAGCATAACCATACTTGCATGACAGCACTATCTCGATGCCTCATATTTTACTGGCGTGCTTCCGTCGATGAGCGTAGCAAATTAACCTCACCTGGAGAACGAAAGGCGAGAGCTACTAATTGACTTAATATTTGTTACTTCCCCAAGTTCGAGATAGCTGAGTGGAAAAGGTGCGAAAAAATAGACTGGAAGGTTCGTGGTTGGAGTCCGACCTCCGCATTTTGACTGCTGCTGCTGTCTAAATTTGGGCATCCTAACAGTGTCTCAGCCCTCGTGCTTGCTTCAGGTGGCAGGCACCGAAACGGTTATGGAGCTCAACGACATTCTGCCATGTCCGTACGAACAAAATGTGTCTCGGCAACTAAAGTACTAAATACACTCAACCCTGAGCAATTTGCCCATTTCCTCAGTTATGACGGAATTCTATCTCTTTTAAACTGCATTTAGCTGTCAGTAGGATGCTACTTAGTTTGACTTGGTTTCTTAGATTGGACGTTGGTAGTTATGCACAGCTCTCGAGAATACCATATTTTTTTACCAACGCGCACAATTTTTGGTATTAGCGAAGATATTTGATTTATCCCGTGAGATACCAGAATAGCGTGATAATAACACGAAAATACGTCACATATACTTTTCAGTTACGTGTGCCTACTTTATGTCTCTTTGCTCGTCTTTGGAAGCAGGCTCCTTATTCTAGCTAAAAAACTAACTGAGGTCTGTAACTCTTCCCGAAGGATTTTGCATAACTCTGTACTGGTATATTTGCTTCTTTCATAAACACAGTCCATTTGGTCCTTGAGGGCCACTAACAAACCACAACCGCATGTATTGCGGTTGGGAGTATCATGTATCCCCTCGCTTTATTGTACACTCGAGGGTCTCAACATGCATGGTGATTTTCCTTGGAATGAAACAGTGAGAAATGAGATACCACTAGTGAAACCTGTGATCTCTGCTTAGCTGAACGTCACAACGGTGGTTCATTGCATTTAGCAACTCAAAAACAATAAAAATTGACACGCGTTCAAGAAACATGGTCCTGACTTTCTAAACAGCCAGGTACAACTCCGGATGCGTTTTCTAAGAAGGCCATTAGGGTGTGCAGCTCTCTCCAGTCCTGAAAAGTACCATCAGTCAATCAAAAGAACGACCTGGGGAGTCATGCTGCTGTAACCTTCTCTACTGTCTACCAAAAGCATCATAAGACCCAGTAATCGATTTATAAATTAATGATGCCTGAATCTTCGTTGGAAGTTCTACTAGATGATTCCGAAGGCAGAATGTCTATCATACGCATACGTACATAATTATTGCGAGTAGTACAATCCTTCAAAACCATCGTACTGCCGGTAAGTGCTCTTCAAAACCACTCACACCCAGACGACAAAAAGAAGAGGCGTTACCAATGTTCAAAAAATTTCTTGACGTTTAAGAGGCGGTATTTTTTCCTTCGCGAGATAAATGACCAGAAGTGTGTTTACTATTCCTGAAAAGCCTATTGAATTTCAATTGAAATTTTGCCTGCAATCGAATTCAGCCTACGCCAAAAAGCCAAGAAGCCCAGTAAAACTGTTTTTCAACATTAGGATCAATAGCAGTTCGCAATTCATGAAGATCCAGAGGGCGTCCAACCCGAGATCAGCCGGTTGGCAGTTGAGCAATAACCTGAAGCGACTGATCTGAAGTGTGATTAAGCTGAATTTACACGTAATTTCTGGTGGACTGTTCACCGGCTGTTGAACTTTGAGAATCAAAGCCGCGAGTCACAACAATTGTTCATTAGTGTTACGCAATAAAAGCCAACACATATGCTGATTCCTGGAATATTTGTCGTGTTCATTCTGTGGTGATGAACCGGCATCCCATAGGTGCGTTTCGAAATTACGGACTACACATAAAGAAGGACCCTGGTTTAGGACTGAAAAAATGTGCATCCAACATGGACTCTGAAGCCTATCGCTTTACGCTGAACGTCCTAAACATTCTGATAAAGTTTTTGATAACTGGTCGTTTTGTTTCTTGACGTCCTTATTACTTGCTCAAATCAGAGGATCACCGCGTGAAAAATTTTAGTTGGCTGCTACTCCTCCCCTATTCTGTAACTCATTTTATATTTAGCTGAATGAATTCGCTAGTGACCCTAGAGTATGTTTGTGGTTCTTGATTTGCTGGCACCTCCCTACTCGTTTTATTTATTTCCTTGATAAATTCATTTCTTCTATCAGCGATTTAAAAAACACTTTGTCTGGTAGGAATTTCTCATTCCTGTAGGTTTCTAAAATACGCTATCTTTGAGTTTGTCTAGGTGGTTTTGACTACGATGGACAATAAGACCGGTCATAACATTAGTGAGCGGATACTTCCGTCAGCTTTTACCTGAGGTAGTGGAAGTTGATGTTGTCGCAAAGCATTTCCGAGTCTGAATGAATAACATCCGAATTGGGTGTGCTGGCGGTCAAATGACCGGATACCAACACATAATAGAAGAAACCCAGATGGTTTCCTTCGGACCGATTATAATGCTACATGCGAGCCCTTGGCTGCTTTATCAACCAGTAGGAACAAGACGGGCGGTGAAACCCGGAGAGAACTGTCACGAGCAACCATCCGTCCTGAACACGATGATATAACAATACGCACCGGCAATAATGACCTATTTATCATCGAGGCACTACTATCTCCCGTCAATTCATTTGAGCTTTCACCGATCCACGGCACCTCTTCCACTATAGAGTCATGGAAGTGATGAAGAGATCCACCGACTAACACAGCGTCAAGGCATTAATGTGACGCCCGGTGGTATTCACCTAAGCCTGTGGTTGGTGACGTTGTCATCCTAAGGAATGCCAATGCCGGAGCACTCACCTCGTCCTAGGTGGTCGCATTCAGCATATGAACAGTTGAGCACGTTGGTGTCCTACATGGCCAACCATGGTAAGGTACCTGCATCGGCTTTTCACACAAGTACACAAGATCGAAACTGCGCTTAGGAGATCGAAACACTTCCGAAATGCTCACTTGTTACGCGGCAGTGAAGCATCAGTGTCAACACTGATGTTGCTGTCTTTGATGATGAGGATGATGCTTGTTACGCGGCTTTATGAAGTGTCGCGTCTCATGTCCACTTGGATAACAGTTCTCAAAGTGCTTCTGTCGAATGGCACTCTTTCTTCCATGATCCGAGGTGGAATCACACTTTTAAAGTTTACCTAATTCCGCGCGTCTGAGATTTCGAACTCAGTTATGTAGCTAACCATGGACAGTTCGCTTTAAGAAGCCTAACTTTCAAAGTTTATGCATCAGATCTCATTAAACTCAAAAGCCTCTTTTCTCTGAAGGACTTTGGTGCTCATTTTTCGTTCATTTAGGCTGATCCGGAGGGTTTTAGGCAGAGTGACATCGCCCAAATGTGTCTGTTGTATCGCATCCAGGACTTGCTGTCAGTGAATAATGAGGAGAGCACTGAAGACCAATACACCCCAATCTTGATAGCTGTACGCAAGTGCTGAATGATACAGCCGCATTCCTCACAATAGTCAAAGGCCAAGCTGTTTTTAAGTTATCAAGTGGCAGGCCTGTGGACAGTGCGCCACCGAGATACATGAAATACGTGCGGCGCGCTTTCTGGCAGACACTTACCTAAAGACTGGGTGTATAATTTTGAAATCCTGGTAAACAGATGCGCTGAACCGAAACTGTCTGCAGCTCTGCTACTCTAGGGGGGCCTAATGCGTACGTCCTCGTCGGTTGTTGGGAAATATGAGCTATATGGATCGACTCAACATCTATTGACCGGTTGAGCAGTATTCAACCTTGATATATCCAAGCTCCCAGTATATTTTAGGGTTTTCCAAGTTTTCCATCAGTCTGTGTATCTTCTATCAGCTGAAAATAGGAGAATTTTTTTTTATAGTTTTATTTCATCTATTACACGTTTTTGTTTTTCGCAGGTATTTTGGAATCCTGTTTCTGGCGCTTTGGGTTGCTCTCAGACCTTTTATTTGTCGGATCACGGACCGTTTTGATGAACGCCTTAATATTCTCTTGAGTACGGATACTTGGATCTCTTGGATACTGGTAACCGATTCTAATCAACCTAACCTCCCCACTGTTCTCGCCTTAGTCCTGCAGTGTTCGCAACAGCTAAGTGGATATGTATTTATATTCGGACACTGCTTTTTGGTGTGTTTGGCCTCTTAATGATTGATTATCCGTCTGCCTTAAAACCTGACCAACTTGATGGCCTGCTCGCTTGGTCCGATGAAGCTTTTTGTCGAAAGCTAAAAATTGCCCAGTTAAAAACAGCTGATTATTTACCAAGCTATTCTGAAACGATGTTTGGCACCTGTCCATCCAATGCTTTAAGTAAGGTTCTTGCATAACGTCGATACACTCTTCCGTCATTTCTGTTTCCTTATACTCCACTTAGATTAGCTTTCCTTTGGTCAGCGAAGTGATAGTATTTAAGGTGCAACACGTACTTTGGTATCCACGCCTTACTTTCTTTACCGGTAGGCTACTGACATCTCTTTGTCGCCCAACGATATATTCTGTTAGACGCCTTGGATGAATCCACTTGGTCAGCTATATTCGTCCCACAATAAACCACGTGTTTGTTATTGAGAGTTCACACACACATCGCCGATGGTCTTTTACCGTCGCCGTTCACTTATCCCATTCCAAATGGATCCACTAACTTCATTTACGTTTTTCGACCCAAAATGGAAAGGAAATCGCCTGAAGGGGCGAAGCTGACCCGGTCCGACAGCTAGTTATAAGGTTTGATATTTCTCTGGTCAGAGTATGAGATAACTGGGATGCATGCGCGAAATAATGTGAGGAACCCTGCCCTCAGCAGCCGAGTTCACATTGTTCTCTGATTCATGTGATCTGCAGCTGCGAATCCAGTATCAATTTCACGTCGGCTATCATTTCGGGAATGACCAGAGCCAACCTCATTTTGCCTCCGTTGATCGGCCACGGGTGTCCGGCTAAGTGAAAAGATTTCTCTCATGTAAAGTCTTGTTTAGCAACACTATTTCATATTTCAGGCTTGAATCCACAATGCTTATTTAGGACATTTTTCGAATTTCAAGTTCATAATTGTGAAGTATCTTTCTGCTTTGTACAACCCGCGTCATGTTCTCAGAGGTGGAGCTTTTTGACTTCGAAGACTGCGGATTGGGAATAGGAGCTTGTTTCGGGAACTCCATCCCCAAACTTCATGGTCTAATTTCAGGATCTGGTCCACAAGGCGTAAGCATTGATGTCTGATTCCTAGTGCCATTTCGAGCATCAAGGACATCGTGAGTTTTGAAAGAAAGAAAGAAAGAATCACCTTATTTTGCTTACAATCCTGTTGCAACAAAGCGTGATCACGCACCCATGCCTCCTTGTGAAGACTCGCTTCTCTTCTTCCGACTGCTTCCCGTTGGCCTTCCTGGAGCAGTTGAACACTAATGAGCCGAATTCCGGCCACTTTAGTCTACAGGACCACCAATGCGCTGAAACTCGGTTACCATACCGAGTAAAAGTATCTCAGTTTGGATACCCAGAACTCAATGGGGAAATTAGGATCTGTCACTCGGTCAAAAGTGGAGAAAATATATTATGCTAGTATTCGTATCACGTCTCTCTTTTTGGATGCCATTCGGTTTATACTGCTTTTTAAAAGTACAATTTCGCGGTTCGTCTGCGTATTGAATCCAACAGGAATTAGCTCTTACTTCAGACTGGTCCACCATGAGCACACACCAACCAACCAGCGACCTGTCCGGAAGCCAAATAAGGCCGTTATTTCCATGCTTGCTGACGAATAGCGAGAATTCATACTTGAAGAAATCGACTAGTTGATTTTTGATCGCCTATTCCATCCACCTGATTTTGGCGGTTCGTACTACGTTCTTGATATTTGCCGTTTTTGTTGTCCAGTGACCATCTATAAAATATATATAATATTATACACTATATGATTGTAAGATGAAAACTTGCTGCTACTGTTATTCACTGGAGAAGACTTTTGCCCTGTTTGAGCCTTACCAGCAAAGCTGTACAATGACATTTTGTCATAATGTTGTAAAAAATAACTGAAAATATTCTGGAATTAGGCCTGCCTTTACTTATGGAATGGTGCGAATTCTTTTCAGCCAGTTTTAAGCCATCTGATGTTAACTGCTTGAGAGACTAGGTTGTCCCTAATGTTCACTTTCAATGGAGATTTCAGCTTGTATTTGAAGCCAATCTATGCCGAAAGGCCAACTGGCAGCATTCATCAATTACTTGATTCCTTGTCAAACTGGCAATGTTTCGATGTGAAATATCTCTCCAAACTTCCAATGCTGCTCCGGTCACTTCTTATTTGGTTCCCGTTTGTGTATTCTTCATATGCATGTGCCACACTGTGAAGTGACACAGTGTTGTCTCAAATATCACAAGCAGAAATTGCCGCTGTCGCGATCTTCACTCCGAAAATACTCGGAGGGTTTTGGCTTTTGTGTGCTTTATGCAATGAAAACAAGTCGTGACATTTTTATCCCCCATGTGGTCCATACTTTAAATGGAGTGCCGTGAGAACTTATGATGGAAAACTCCAATACAGATAGAACCTATACGGTTGAACCTATACAGTTGATACCAGCCTCAAAATATGCGTATTACTGGAAAGCTCTGTTCACATAACTCTCCTAGCAAGGCGAAAGGATATACATATGTCCCTAGTGCTCTTGTAAACAACCGGTCTCACCTGATTAGCCTTAGAAGGGCGAAACAGGTTGTGGGCTATCGAAGGGTTTTTAGCAAACTTGTGAGTAGTTTCCTTTATAAAAATCTACTGCAATATCTGGAATGTCCAACCAACCGCAACACGAGAGATTCAGTTCAGTATTCCGTGAAAACCAAATTGATTTGCAAACGAGTGTATTTATCGTAACCCCAGGATAGTTCTATAGTAGCATAATTCATTTAGATTGACATTCAGCTTCCAGCGTCACTACTGTTGATCAACTTTTGTAGTATGATTAGACCGATTAATTATTCAGCTTTCTAATTTACCGGTCACACAAACTGTTGTAAATAAGTCCAGTCCTTACACCTTTCTAGAGAATCCCTGTTGTAATTTATTGAAATCACCAACCTAAAACAGTGTGGAATCGATTGATTCGTTCAAACCGTACCTGTCAGCCTGATCAGACCCAGTAAAAATAACGATTCGGTTGGACCTACTTATATTTCTCAATCAGGTCTCCATCAGACATCCCTCATCAGATGCGAGCAGTCACTGCATACAACACACGTCTTCAAACGATACAAATGATGACGTATCCACCTGTCCACCCCATCCTGAAATTTCGAATCTCATGTCTAGACTCCAATCATACAGCTAGGTCAAATTTACCTCCCACTTCAAGTTGAAAAACGAACTCTGATCTTCAAAACAAGTATAAGGTTTATCGTCAGTTTTAACTGCATATCCCGTATAAACCACCTTTTACATGCCAATAAAAATACTGTGCGTTGAATTTTCATTCAAATTATGACCCCATAAATCCCACCATAATTAAATATTCATTAAACCTACCGATATGTGTCGGAGTGCAGAGATAAACCTCTCTCTAAAGTTGAAGAATCTAGTTCGCTCTTAATACGCGTAAGAATAGGAGCGTTTGAATACGCATATTTTGACTTACAAATAACAATTCTTGCACTTTTTTCGGAAAAGTTTGGTAACAATCGGTAGATTTATTGCTGGGCAACGTCTCGCTTTTGACACAAAAGCTTCGTCAGCCCTGCAATAAATCTACCGATTGTTACCAAACTTTTCCGAAAAAAGTGCAAGAATTGTTATTTGTAAGTCAAAATATGCGTATTCAAACGCTCCTATTCTTACGCGTATTAAGAGCGAACTAGATTCTGTAATGTGGACAGTTTAGTGAAGGCACCTCATGCAGATAGGCTACCAGATCTCTGGCACTCACCTGGTTACGCTGCAATCGCGCGGTCTCGAAATTGGGGCAAACATTGCTGTCGACCTAGGCGGTGACCAAAAGACAGATAGAAACTCTCCATTTAAACGTAGTAAAAGTGAATAATTGACTGTATTTTAATTTTACATTCACGCCTAAACATACAAGCTATAAACTATGACCGATAGAAAGCGCACATTTTTCCGTAAATGACGAAAAATGTCAAAATTTTATCTCTAGAACAAGCTGCCTCATTGGGAAAGATCGGAGGACTTATAACAACCGAACTCTCCTCTCTCTCATTTTACTCGAGTGCAAGCTAAGACTTTTCAGTAACCTTAAGTGTAGTGTGTTACGAGTGCAAACTACTTGTACCTTTTAAAAGAATTATTTCACGCGTGTTAAATGATCACACGATGTTGAACTCACACGTGGTTTTTTGCACATTGTTGCATTTTTCTTCATAGAACGTAAGCCAAATCTTTCATTTGAAATTTTTTTACAGATAAACAAATAGTACCACCCTTTTTGCACCTTGCTGAATCCATGGATTCTATGAAAGCGTTTATTTTTGTAAATGAGCCTCGGCAATCCATGTTTGTATTTATATACCATCGCAGACGCCAAAAATCAGGAAACTGTGCTGCAGACTTCTTGCAATGTATTCCGTTTAATTATCACGTAGCGGAAAATTCCTAGGCAGTGTTTTGCGGATCAATGATTGTTTCGATCTGATTTCTTTCTCTGATTTGAAAATAGGGCAGACGCTATGAACTAGTCTGTCCGATTCGACGACATACTGTCTATTTCCGTGTCATGCACTATTGTTTAGGGTCTTGTCATACTGGGGGACCCACTGTTCTTTCACTGCAGCTTATTTAAACCGGCGCGTAGAGTTGGTGCGTTTAAGTGCTTTTACCACTCAAATTTAAAGTCATAACCGTTTGTTATTTATCAGTATTGCTCGTACGTGAAATCAGAACATTATGAATAGTAACGCTATTGCTTCCAGTTTTTTACGATGATAGAACTGACAGTAACCAGGCCGTATACGGAACTTATGAAGTGATAATAAGTCGTCCTGAACGATGTCGTCTAATTTAAGTCCTTGTTGGATGTGCTTTCTGTTGAAGCCTTTGTCGGGTATGCAAATTAGTGCATATCTATCGCACATCAGCTGACCTCGCCGGTGAGCAGACCACACAAATGATTGAATGTTACTGTGCTATTGACTGCTGGGCGTAAACTGTTAGATAGATTTTTCCAGCTTCTTGAAGTCTTTTTTGTTTCTAAGTTGTGCCAAACGGGAGGACGAAGACTGCAGCAACCAAGAGAAATGATCATACTGAAAGCCAGGCCGTGAAACGAAAACTATTTCACTATAACAAAGCAATTATTATCTTCGCGGAATGTACCCCTGTATCGACGTTCGGGCTGCGATAAGGTAGCTTCATCGGCAACGAAAAGTAAGTAGATTTTCTTTATCGAAGTTTACAACTTGTTACCAGAACGGCGGGGGACAGAACTACCTCTTTTTGGCCGAAAAAGAACTTTGCCTACACTTCTATTTGTTTATCATCATTCGCAATTTTCTTAGCTCGGACTGATATTCATCAGCATCTATCTTCAAAACGAGAATTTCTATCGGATAAATTTCATATCTCAAACCAGTTTGATGTGGATGAACAGCTGTTTGAAAAAAGTAAGGCATTGAAATTTTTAATTGTGATATATTTAAAGCATTTGGAACAAGGATTAGCACAATACATCACGAAATTCAGCACAAATCTTTGAGGACGAGGAAGTATAGAATAACTAAATTCAATTGGCATTTGGATTGGGATACCCTACCTTCAGATTTTCTTTAAAAAGTTTTACTGTAGGTTTTGGTTGAAGACCAACTCCACCAGTCCATATGCTGTGGGTTTTGACTTGGTATTCAAAGAAAAATTGGAACCGGTATTCTACTCTGGCGAGATTGAAAATACAGTTGTACGCTGTGAATTGTGCTTTTTGCGTTTCATTCACCCGTTAAAAGGAAAAGGCGATTAGGCTTAATGGAGGAAATTTTCCTGCTTTGCGCAATTACACATGAGTTCAAACTTTCTACTTGACGATTATTCCAATAAAACCATTAAACATAGTTGTAGATATGAGATACTTAATCTTGAGGATTTCGATGGATTGCAGGCAAAAGCCATTGACTGACAAAAAGTAAAACACATCAGGGATAGATTCATCAACTTTTTCAACGCTATGAACGCCGTTGGGAGAATATGGATTATGTAGTTTTGAGTGGACAGGCATCGAGTTGTTTTGCAGCTGGTGCTGTAATGTCACTGTATGTATTTTTCAGTGTCTGGGGGATCTAGTTTCTAGGGTTTTGAAGAGGATTGTTTGACCACGTGAATTTCGTGAGTTTTCTGATTATATGGATGTTTCGCTGGTACTTGTTTATGGGTACAGTGTAGGTGGTTTGGACGTGGGTGTTTGTGCGCTGTCATCGCAAGATGATACGAGTGGGAGAGCTTGCGGACGTCTTCGATGATGTTCTCCTAACATCGGTCCGCCCCGCCCGGAGCTGAGGTTTCGAAAAACGGGTATAGACTCATTGTGTTGCGAAACAGTTGTGGAATGCTGCTCGGATTGTTACCACAGCTTGGCTACACTTGAGAGGCGAAGTCCTAATTGAAATAAGAAGTAATAAATCTACTAAAATCAAAATTAATTACAACTACCTATCACACAAACGTGTATTTACATAAGAAGTCGAGTGCGCCCGTGTGCCGCGGGGTCATACGCAGTCCCGGAAACGACGCAATTCGAGCGGTTAGTGACAGCCAATAAAAAGGAATCGTTTCAATTGTCTACTTATTCTCTGATTGAGCCGATTCCAGGACCTGGAGTTTATCAACTTTTTGATCAAGTTGAACCAAGAAATTATCTCCCCAACAGTTCATAACAATAAGCAGCGAATCTTTTGTGTAGATTTGCTAAATAAAGGTGGCCTAATGATTCTGCAACTATTCCAGTGGCAATATAGTTTTCGGTCTGTGTAGTGTGTTATAGAAAAATAAGTACCCTTTGAAATATTTAAACGCTAATTTGTATGGCCTTTCTCATCTTGTGTCATTACTAGTAGGCTTTAATAACAGGATGATAAGTAGTCTTCATCGTGAAAGTTCAGCTCCCCTGAGGTATTGAGGTCATGCGGGTTCATGTCAGGAAACTTTGTACGCATTTCTGTCCCATTTCCACCTGATTCTTGTGTATTTTTTTATTTTAAACTTTAACTTGCAGTGCGCATAGATCCGAAAGTGCTCCCACGACTGAATTGGATGAGTATTTTAACTGATTTGCAAACTGTGATTCTTCCTAGTATTGCTCTCGACTTTCCGACCAGATCTCAATAACATCAACAGCTGGCCCGATGTGACATGGGTTTTTCCATAGGAAATTAGAGTTGTCAACACAAAACTGACACAGATAATGAAAGTATGTCATGACTAACTCCCATTATTTCTGCCAATTTCGTATCATAAGATATATATATATATATGTGACGGAGGAAAACAACGTGTTGTCTTTTAGTTATCATACATTAAGCAAGCGGTCCGTATGAAAAACTCAACCTCTTCCAAGCTCTTCAGAGAGATGGCCTTATTTTAACCAACAGCACTTTTTTATTTTGCAAAGGTTAAGTGCTCGAACAACTGAACTTCCATTACTTTTGGTCAGATTTAAGTACCAATTTCAATGTCTGAAGTTTCAGCCAGGTTTTCTTGTGGGATCGGTGATTCGTCGTTCCCGCCGACTCAATCTCCTCGGCAAAACGTTTCTTTCTCAGAAGCAATAACAGCCACACTGTTGTGAAGCTGACTTTTTCGATGCTCTGGCATTCTGCAAGTTTAGTTATTCCAGCGAAGAATGTGCCATATAGTATCATTTTCATCAGAAGTAATCCAGATAGACGGAACTATCGGCCAACCAACTTTATATCTGCGGTCGACCATTCATTATCAACCACTCGCACAGTACACGTTCGCAAATATCTACCGCGCACCGTTCACTCATTTGAACAGGTATGCCCTATAGTGAACATCTTAGTAAGTCTGGACACTCCTAATTACCTACCGCCCTCAAGTATTTGACTTCATTTGTTAAGTCAGCTTATGTACTCCTGGGATGATCATAAAACAGTGGAACCTCTGACAGAGCATGATCAAAGTTTGTGCTCATAAGTGTAATTAAACATTTACGTTCCATAAGTTTCCGGGGCACCAACCACGCCTAAAATTCAGTCTATAAGAGAGGACATTTTCATGTGACTTAACGTGATAAAAAATACACGGAATGATGCTCAGCTCTTATATCTGCGCTTACACGGGGTGCACGTGGCCTGCGACACTAGAATGAAATGACCCAGACAAAAGAATGCGTAAAGCAAACAAGAAGATGTGAGTCCAATTGTTAGATCACGCACTATTCTGGACATACTTACTCGGGTGGAGTCATGTAGAGATAAAGTAGTGTGTATAGAAAACGACAAATTAACGCAAAAGGATAACGTGTCCAACACGAGTGTTACGATGGCCATTAAGTTGGTCTGGAGTCGAAGAAACAGACAAGTGACTGCGATTACGAGAAGCCCAAGTAGTCCAGTCCAGATTCCAATTCCAGGATGCAAACTCTGTCCGTTGAATCGGGTAAGTATTAGGATATCCAAAGTCACAGTGGACAAAGCGGCGCAGCCGCACAGCACACAGAACAAGATCATCAGTCCAGGTTGTCGAATAATCGGTTTGTGCGTGGATTTATGATCACTCTGATGGTGTTCGTTCTCCTTCCGACGAGATTCGGCGGAAGCTGAATCAACATCCTGAAATTGCATTATGCCGTAAGTGAGTTGAAATTGACACAGGGTTTGAACTACCAAACATTCATTTTGGATTAGGTTAAAAACCCAATCAACCAATCAGCTTTTTCTTACTTGTAGTCGTCACATGCGTACTAATAGGTGCAGTTGGGTCGAAGTAAGCAAATCATATTATTGTGCTCACTCGTGTATAAACATGAAGACAGTCCGCTACTGAGACGTGTCACATTTCAGTGAAGAGATGTTTCTGTCTACTGTGGTCTTACGGCTAAAACGGCACTTAATTGCAAGATTGTGTTTACGATATTTGTACAGCATATCTGTTTACTTGATTTCGGCGTACATCAGTACAACAAACCATGTAGCTGTTGGTAATCAAGGTTGAACAATTTATACAGTAACATTTTCCTTAAGCTAAGTGTTCAGTAACCGCTCTACAAATGATTAAAGTTGAAAATGTTTCATGCAAAATAATTTGCCGCGAAAATGAACGCTGATACCGCAGAAAAGTAGTAAACACATTTGGCATACCAGTCAATAAGAGAGGAAACCACATCTACCGGGATTTTGAACGATTAAAGGGTAATCAAAGAAGGTAGATTAGAAGACTTCAGCAGAATTGACTGTGATTTTCCGTCACTATCTGGACAGATTTTATCATCTGTCAGAGTTTGGTTGGCATATCTCACTCCAGCAGTGTTTGCATCCCAGTAATATACTAATCAATCGTTTATTATGATTCGGCATTAGTGCTGCCTGTAATACCAAACTATTGAACCATAAGAAATAATAAAAAATGAATCTTCCGTTTCAGAATTTCGAAAACGTATGGCAGAAGCATACCCCCAGCAAACTAAGTATCACTGGGTATGGCCATGGTCAAGCTCCAAGATGGGACATTAGTTTTAGTAGCGTTGGCATCTGCACTCCTGAACGATAGCACGTAGCCTCTATACCAAGATGACGGTTAATATTTTCAAACTCTAGGTTTGAATCGTCGTTCAACGTTTCCCTAGAGCATTCATGACGCGCGAAAATGCTCTTACGACTTTATTGGTCTTCTGCTTTACTACTCACTTAATTGCTCACTTTATTAAAACAACAACTGTGTAAGCGCCTTGTCCGAAAATATTGTCTCAATTGTTTTTGGCAAGTGTGGCTACCGTGTACTCGACCCACAGCCTTTTGGGACCGCTATGATAATTAGAGTGCATATGCACGAAGATACAGAAACTCTTGGATTCTTCCCGATAGCTTTTTATTCAAGATGCAGAGTATCTCGTCCTTGAAGGCAAATTAGTTTCGCTTAGGCTCAGGTGTGAATTACCAGGAGTAT
Organism: Clonorchis sinensis; assembly: GCA_003604175.2. Lineage (NCBI taxonomy): Eukaryota > Metazoa > Platyhelminthes > Trematoda > Opisthorchiida > Opisthorchiidae > Clonorchis > Clonorchis sinensis. The sequence continues at coordinate 61,992,998 of CM030369.1, read as the reverse complement.
GAAAACTCAAAACTACTGCGAAAAATTCGAGGACAACTCCAAACCATCAAGCTTCCTCACCAAACCGCCCAATAGTCACTCAACACGAACGGTACAGCTAAAGTAACGGGTGCATTGGAACAGAACTTTCTCATGATCGTATATTTTTGGTCCGAAGTAACGAAACACGTCGATGAATCACACCGATGTTCAACCCAGCACAACCATTTCACGAAAAATATAACTGTTTGATACAGACCGGAAAAACCGTATTGCTCCAAGGACACATCTAATTGTCTATGACTGTCAAAAGATGAAAGGCGAGTAGAAATGCAACAAGATACTGAAATTTAAAAAGACGTGTCATCGCTCTGAAGAAACGCAAGTGGTGGGCCATAATTTTCACAGAGCAGAGCGTACGGTTTCCAACCACGGCACTTAAATGTCCGATTTGGGTTATTTATTTGGCTCAGGTGTACTTAGCTAACATTGAATATTCTAATCCTCATGATGCAAAATGTATCGAGCTTATTTTTCCTCAGGTTCTAAACAGTTGGTATCAGATTGTCGCCCGCGTCAGTTGGTGTCATCAGTGAGGTTGTGTATTCTTTAGATATCCTTTAGCTTCAAGGTACCTACAGCTGTATGGTTTGAAAGGTGAATAAAAGCTGAACTGCGTACACAACATACCTAATGGTATTCCAAGGTCTGAAGAATAACAGAAATTATATGCTACATAGGGAGTATGAAGTATAAAGTTGGTATGAGAAACCCCAGCAGTGACGTGGTTCTAGATTGTCCGACTACTGTAAGCAGAAGTGGAACAATCACACAATCACGGATAGTCACTGTGTCGAAGCATATTTCCGGTCGTGTACCTAACAGCCGTAGAGGAGCCGATACAACATCACGGTGCCCAAACACAAAATCATACCATTGAGGGTCATGAACAGGTGCTTTCTCAGCTTTTGTCAATTAACACAAGAGGATTTAGCACGACACCCGAGGAATCGTCCGAAGTTTTCAACTGCCAAATCAAACAGAATACTCCCCGCAACCTGTGGGTGCAGTTAAATATACTCACCAGTCTTTGGCCGTTTGACTGGATAGACGTGAGGAAACCTGCATTTAGAATAGCGCGGTAAAGTACAAAGTACACAAGCTGCAGTACATTGACATGGTTGATTATCATTAGCAGAATATCTTGAGGCAAGCTTTCGCTCTTCTGAAAATGTTATAGTGCGCTGTGTTGCGGTTGAGATACAACAAAAATTTGTCATTTTGTTCGACGAAGTAGTGATTAAAAAGAGGACACACTGCATTTTCAGAGGAGGACTTAAGGTGGTACTTTTGTAGGAAACAAGCCTGCAGCCCGCGCATAGATGGACTACCGCCCTAAAAAGACGTTTTGGGTTACCGAAAATTCCATCTCCGAAATCTAAATGAAACACCTGCGTATATGACTTCCAGATAAAGACTGTCTGACATCACAACACATTTAATGGACCTCATGAAGCTTGTGATTGAGTAAATGAGTGCACTTCAAACGCATGTCGGTTTTATAGTCCAGCCTCTTCATTGTCTCATTTCGAATCTTACGCGCGACAGAATGTCACGTGTTTTACAGCAATTATATAATTTCAAGTCTTTTTACGGTTAAACAATATTGCTCTAACGAATAACTGTCTGATACCTCATGTTAGAACGATGGATGAGTTTGGGTTGTCTTGTCTGTTATAATCACGGTCATTGATGCATTATACTTCCAGTCAATTTCAGGTAAGCTGAGTTCTTTCAGAGCGCCTCCCTTTAACCGCCTTTCAAGTCTACCATCTATTATACCGGCGTATGTAACACAGAAACTAGAGGTAGGACTAATAACTCACAGATTCAAATGACGTTATCAGTTCATGTGATGATAATCGCACATCCCGTATGCATGAATTTGCATACAGCTGTGCTGTATGGCTACTTTTAATGCCCGTTGAGCAATGGTGAATTCTGATTCTTTCTAGAATACTAAGGGTTGGAAAATTTCAAGTTTTTCGGGTATACTACTCAACTGTTCTCTGATGAAGAGGCCATCGAAATTGTCGCAACAGTACTTCATTGATATTGTTGGTAGAGGGAGTGGATTCTGGAATTTTCAACTGAGTGTTGATCCTGTAAATAATGCCAGTCTATGCTGGAAAGGCTAGAAGTAGTGTACAGCTGTTTCGTTCTTATCGAGAGCCGTCAGCAGTGCGTATCCTATGAAACTCAGACTTCCGGACGCGTGATCTTCTGGCCAGTAGTTGGACACCTAACCATTCGGCAACGACCGGCTGAGTGGCAGTGTGGCTAGCTCCGAATAAGGTCGAATATGCCACTACCCATCCTCCAAAAACAGAACCTATAATACATGCCTCCGTGTAAAGTGACTCCGCGACTAACGACTTGGGGAGTTTCACTCATCTTGTGAATCGTCCTTCCTTCTGAGCTACTTACAGATTCCTAGTAATATGCGGAGAGTTGAGGATTTGAGATTAGGTCTCGTAAGTGAAGCTGAAATTTGAGAAGCCGAAAAACACTGTACAACTCTACCAGTCTTATTGTGTACAATTCAGTACAGATCGGTTTCACTTTCACGACGAATTCTCAGCTGAACATTATTGAACTGTCTACCTTCGTAAACAAGTTTATAACAGGTGCAACTTGAGCATACCCTACGGAATGCGCATGGCCTGCCGCTCATTTGTGCAGTATTGTACATCAACTCCCAGGGTTTAGCTGTCGTCTGATCTAGATGAATTTCTGCCAGAGTCAAACTTTGTACGGTCATTTCTCCTAGTAAGCAAGATATCCAGAAAAGAAAGTAAGTTGTATTTCCCAAATCGCAAATTGTTCACAACAGAGCTTATGTGGTTAGTCTTTCTGCTGATATCCATAATCAGGAAGATCTCCTATTAGCCCCTGTCGACTGCATAATTGTGGACAATTAAACGTCGACTACAGTTTACCCCAAACGCTTCCTCAGTTTTTTGCAGCTACACTAAGTTCATCTATTCGAGAATGGGGAAATAAAGGTTGACGGTAATTAGGTGAAATCACAGTCGTATTTGTAAAACCTAGTTGCTGCTCCTTAAGGAACACAATGTAGCCGATAAAATCCAGCGAAAAGTGATGTCGGTTCCCTATCGCGCTTAGTCTACTGCACAACCCCATCTCATATCTCACCTACAAGCATGCAGGCAGTTCAATTGTCCCCTTTCTCTCTCTCCCAGCTGACCTATCAGTTGGTATTCAGATGCAGCGACACAAACACCGAAAGAAAATCGAAGTCTAGCGTCATATACCAAAATGGTTGGTTCTGCCTATGCCACAACCAAATCGAACAGATTCGACATTAAACAAAATCATACTGTCATCGGTCACCGGATATATGTTTACGAATACCATCATACTGATTTCGCTAATTGTTCCCAAAGCCTACTTTGAAATCCGAACCTAATTAACTAGTCTGTGTCAAGGTCATATTGGTTAAGATATCAACCAACACCTTATCAGCAAAGATGCCAGTATAAGCTGTTGCACGTTTTGTGCTTCATTCATCAGCCGTTGCATCGCACTAGCCCTAATAGACCCCTTTGAAAATGGCGGGTACACCCCTTAAAGTATGGCAAATTCGCAGCAACCGCATGTCAATGGACACTGTAAACATACTTTGATTTCTTATGCAGCGGATCCTCCGAAAAGTCACCCCGGGCTCTGAATATGTTGCCATGCCACGAAAAAAAAATTTGCACATAAAATGTCAGCCCACCGTTTGTTGAAAATCATTTTGAACGCCAATTTACCAAGGAACTGTCCTACATGTTTTTATCGACCCAAATTTGTATGGCATACAGTTGACCTACTATCAAGATGAAACAGATTTACAAACGCTCATTGTAGAAAAGTTATTTTCGACGTATAGATTGGTGCACTCCTTTGTGTGATATGATAGCCTTGCCCGCGGAAATGATGAGGATCATTGTTATGGAGCTTTTGCTCGTTGGAAGGCTGTTCTTTGAAACTCGACCAACCGTCGAACTTTGGTTTAAACTGACCTTCTAGTTCATACAGGGAACAGGTTCTGAATTTTGGAGCACCTTTATGTGAGTTCAATAGTTCCTAAGGCTTATTTCAACTTGCGAGGTCTTTATCCGACACATTGGTGTAATGAGTACAAGTCTAGCTTTGGAACGCTTGTGAATACACAGCTGCCTTCGATAAATACACTCATTTGCAAACCAATTTCGTTTTGCGAGAGACTCACCTGGAACCCAGCTGAATCTCCCGTTTGTGATGTCGAAAAATTTTCAGCAACCTTATGAGTAGTGCATTACGTATATACACAGCTGCCTTGTTTGTACGATTGAGTTACAGAATAAAGAAAAAGAGCAAAGAAAGTCCAAATTTGTTGGCAAATGAGTGTACTTCGCTAAATTCGAGGGCTGCCGAAGAATTTTCAGCAACCTTACGATAGTGCATTGTGAATATACATGTATCGCGATGTCTCGAATATTGTAGCAACTGAAACATGAGGCGGCCTGGTGCAACACATTCAGTTGCCTGGAAATATCACAAACGGGGGATTCAGCTGGGTCCTGGGTAAGTCTCTCGCAAAATCAAATTTGTTTACAGATGAGTGTATTTCGCTAATTTCGTGCATTTTGGTTCCATGTAGAACATACGGTTGACGGAAACTCGGGGACTGCGCCGAAGAAGGGCGAGACCGGTCTCGAGCTGTCGAGGAATTTTCAGCAACCTTATGGGTAGTGCATTACGAGCAAAGGACTTATTCAAAAAGCGTCTAGAGCATTTCCATTTCACATACAAACTTAGATATTGTGTGGCGACAATACAACAAACGGCGATTTTTTTTTCAAAATTTGTCAGAGCTTTTCCAATTCCCCGTGTTTGTGCCAATCAGCTCAGAAAATTCTGGTGATCTATTTAGCCGTACGGAAAACCGGAATGCTGAAGGATGGTAAGCGGAACATTTTTCATGAGGAGCGCTTAGTATTGTGTATTAGACAACCACACTGAGATTCTACCGAAATTGATAACGTAAAAAACTTTTTATGGACAACAGGTAAATGTTATTCTTCAACCGTTCTACCAAAAGCATCCTACCATCTAGTCTGCATCCAATTCATGTGGTAGTCTAGTAAAAAAAAGCTTAATCATTAGGTGTGGTGCAAAAAAATAAAAAAATGAAGAAAACGAGACAGTACAATGATCTTGAATAAACTTCATTCAGTGTGATCATTCGAAAGTATTATGAAGGCATGGATGCTTCCAGTACAATTTCCGCCAATTTTCCTTTGAGATATTACATGAATTTGACGCATCACGTTGTTTTCAATCAGGTGCTTTGATGGAATGGATCTAGCAAACCATAAAAGACCACCAAGTCTGGATCGATACTGGCTGGCAGAAAATCAACCAGCTCACACTTCTGATTGTCTTGCGATAATTGAAATTGTCGGTGATGCCAGAGGAAATATATTTTGCTACATAGCTCAGGGATCAACTACGCAATTTGGGCTTACATCTCCGCAGAGTAAAGCTGTGCATCGTTTTCAGAATTTCCTAATCAGCTTTTTCTACGTTTCGCCTTCCATCAATATATTTTCAAGTGTCTCCATGAAGAGATTGCGAATAGATATCACAAATACTAAACCCAACAATCCGATAAAGTCTGGAACCTGTCATGACTTTGTCAATGTTGATGAAGTTCCGTGGCTTGTGTGTCTGTGTGCTTCGATGAATATCCGCTAGGCTGGTGAAGCTATGGCATCAGCTGAATCAACCTAAATTTGACTGAAATTATTGTATTATTTGTCGGCGCGTCCGCACGAAAAGTTATTTTTTCAACTGCAAGCTGAATATCTCCCGGAGCAAAAATGCGGTACGGCAAAATCTATCTGACTGCTCATAATCCTTACTTTGCTAATTGTTACTAACCACTGCCGAAATACTGTCTGGGATTAAAATAGCGCACCACTGACAAGAAATCACTATATCCAACAAAGTTTTGAACACATCCAAAATACTCTGAATGGAACACTTAAACGTGTTCCTTTAAAATTCAAAAGTGACGCGAACCGATCATTAACCAAGGACGAAAGATGGGTAAATCTTTACCTATACTTAATCTAACGCAGAGAAATTAAGTCATCTAAATATCCATGCTGTCTACCCTTTCAGTATAATAATATGTGAACCCGCAATGAATGCGCACAATATAAACAGAAGCGGCTGGTCCATATGAGGCGTCTACCAACGCCTGAGGTTATGTACTCCCGATTGGTCTACTTCATGCTCTCATTCATCACATATGCTGTCTATCTGGGGATATGTGTTGTGAAAATTTTTCGGGTACTTAATCTTACATCACCCTGGCTGGTAAAAGGCGAAAAATATTTTTTTCAAAACTTCCTATCTTAGGGAATGTTTTCAGAATGAATCTACTCCAAAATGGCTTGAGCCAAATATCAACCCATTAATCCTCTGACAGCACTAACGTCATGAATGCCGTCAGACAGTGACGATTTGACCAGTTCGTGCACTCAATTCTGATGCGATGCAGCGGAATCAAAAGATCTTCACTACAGAGCATACTTTGACCAAATTCCTCTATAAGGCTCTGCCGAATTAACACGTACAGGTTCCGTGTTGTGATACAGAGTCAACCGTTTTGGAAATGAAAACATACTAACCGCTTTAGCAGTTTCTGGGCACCATACCGGTATACCATACCGCTTAGCTTATCTTTCAACACTTTAATGAAGTGACTACCTCAGAGAACTAGTCACTCATTGCTTTTCTCAATAAAAGGCGCGAACTATTTCCCAAAGTTGGCCGGGATTATACTGAAATTCTTCTTCGACTTTCCAGTGCGTTTATTATGGCATCCTGTACTGAGGTCAGTACGGGATTTCTGGATCAGAGGTGGATGAAAACAGCAACATTGTTTGAAGTTGCAAACAGAACTAATCGAGGATAAAGAGGCTGATGATGCCACTTTGAACAAACCACTGGATTTGTAGGCAGAGACAGAACATCACAGAATTGAAAGCTATCCGATAGATGCCGGATGGACAGCCTTTTGCCAGTACGACTAAACGAGACACCTTTACTTCACCTTTTCTCCACAATTCCCTGTTAGCATCCTGATACGTTATGTAGACCGCTCACACTGGATCAGCCTGTTCTGGTAGGAAAATCTGCAAGAAGATGCCTCACAGTACTGGGACGAAGGTAGCTGACGAGAGGACAAAATTTTATTGGAATTTGGCGGAATCAGAATGCTGCAATCAACCGACAATAACTAAAAGTGAGCACGAATAGAGAAAGTGTAAGAAGCAACCTGACTGAGATAACTGTAGTAAACAGCCATCTAACATGTCACATACGGGATAAAACTCCGACAAGGGATGAACAAACCTTTATTGCACATTAGCTGACCTAATTGTGTCCTGTAATCACGGTCGGTGCCAAGGAAGAAACTCCATTACCGAGATGTGTAAAGTAATGATTAGGTCGCATAGCCACTGTATCGTGCCTAGAGAAACTTAAATTCCTTTCTGGACAGTCGCTTACTTCTACGGTTGCCCGAAATCTTCCAACAGTCCACTGACTGTTTCGCACTTCCACAAATCATTGAGTAGAGGCCACCCACCATGCGCTTTGAAAATACGATAGTTTCAGAACGTTAACAGTTCATACCCTGTATATGACACAACTAAGAAGCTCCCATCGTTTATCATGAAAGTTTTTACCGAAAATGATCCGAAGATGATAAATGTTGATTACTTCAGATATCTCCGTTTGCACGGAGTACAGGTGGCCACTGACATGAGTACAAAATGGCCAAAACAGAACGATGCACATAGGAGACAGGAGAATGTGATTCCAATCATAAGCTCACGTAGAGTCGGAGAAACACCTAGGCGGGTGTATCCAAGTAAGGAAAGTACAGTTCTTGTGGCACATGATAAGTCTGCACAGAAAGCTACTATGTCCAGTACCAATGTTATTATGGCCATGAGATTGGACTGATAGCAGAGAAAAAGACAAGTGACTACGGTTACGAGTAGTCCCAGTAATCCCGTAGAGCATCCAAGGCCAGCGAAGCCATTATCTTTTTCATATCTTGTGATAATGAGAATATCCAGTGTGAGAACACACAAAGAAGCAGAACCGCACAGGATACAGAGCGAGACCATCAATGCGGGATATCGAATGATCGGTTTGCGCATCTGACTGTGGTCGACATCGGGTGCAACCTTTTGGGCGCAGGACTCCGCTGATGCTAGATCAATACTTTCAAATGGCATTGTTTTGAAGTAATGACGGAAATCAAGCTGAATATGAAAACAACCCTATTCTTTTTCACACGATTGTTGTACACATGCATCGGGGCAAAGACGAAGCTGAACAGACCAACCACACCTTACATTTGTATGTTCACGTGTGTCATGTGTGAGAGAGTGAAATTGGGTGTCAAGCAAGTTTTCCGCAGAACATCAGGCAACTGTGGGATGTGACCGCACTGAGCATTTCTTTTGCTTTGAGAGGGTGCAGGTAGGTTAGGCAGTCCTGGTACGGGAGTGTTGTGAACCGTATAGGATGTGTGCATAGGCTAGTTTTGGATGGTACAATCCCGGGAACTCTGATAAAGGATAACTGCAAATCCAGGATTTACGATTGGGATTCGTACAAGACTTAAACATGAATTCTATAAAATCAAAACAGTATATGGCAGTTAAAACCAAAATCAACAGAGGGCGTATCGGTGGTCGTGTCTTTTCAGTGTATCGTTTCGGATTAACCGTTACTTGCTAAGGCTTGCAAGCAGCGTTTTATTGATTGTCTTTTTATGAGTCAGCTGACAGGTGAATGAAGTCAAGGCGTGTTATTGAGGATTAGTTTAGATTCACCGGAGTTACAACCTGATCAAAATTGAGCATTGTTTGTGAAAGTAACAACTAACATCAACGGGCGAGATCATAGACAAATGGCAGGTAAATAAATTGGTAGTCTTCTCGAGAAAACAAATATCACTCCAAAGGGATACGTCCTCGTAGGAGAAGACAAAGCATTACGTCACATTTTCAGCACCCAATTTAGAACAGACCTCTAATAAGGGAAGCTTATGACTCTAGGTGACACTCAGCATGTATGTCTCTGTAGAGTTTGGTCGGCCACTTGGGAAAATATGAGACGAAAAAACACCACAGGAATTAACCCTTTTGGATCATGGTGAGGTGTATGCAGTCGACTTTTAGTAATTGTTAGCTGTTTTTATTTTAGCCGGTGATTCATTATTTTGGTAAACACATCAACTGGGTTGGAGGAGACGCCCAGGCAATAAACCAAAGTACCAAATTAACCGACGGATGGAAGGACGCCAGTCAGTACAATGGAGAACAGGGAATGGTGCAGTCAGCTTAGCACTCCCGAAAAATGAAAAAATCAGAACATAACACAATACAAATCGCGAAAGAGACCAATCAGCACGGGACAGGAAACTACTAAAAACAGAAAGCTTTGCGATGACTAATCGACTTGAGGGAACGCAAACCACAACGCAAAAAAGATCACGAAAAACGCTGTCAACCAACTAGCAAATCACGCTAGGAGATAACAGATAGCCTTTAAATGCTATATAAACGCACGCAGGCAAACAGGAGGTACCCACTCAACTGCGCATTGGTGATGTCTCATAGTATGGTGACGAGACGTTTTCAGGTCAATCGCCAAGTTCGATGAACCTATCAACAGCCACCTGATCAACAACCAAACTACGTTGAATTTTTGATATTCCCATTTAATATTAGAAACTGCAAGCAAATGTGCTGTTTGGGTAGCTATTCTAGGACAATTTGCGGTGCATCAAGGTTCATGTGTTCCTGTTTCACAGGAGTATCGTCTAGCGAACAAGTGAGCACTTGTTAAAATGTCCGAAAATCGACAGCTATAGTTACTGTGTTCTGAAGAACAGGTTTGGAAAAATTGCTGATTTCAAACGTCAGTTATTATGAATTACTCAAGGCATTTAAGTAGCTGAGTGAATGAACCAAATTATTAACGTCCCGATCGAAGGTCAGGCGGCATGTTAGCGACTCCAGAGCTTTTCTTCCTACTTTTAGCTCCACACCAGTGTTCCGAAACAATGCAAGCTACTAAAGAGATAGTGGAATGGGATTGCTTGTCTGACATTTGCCTGAGTGACCTTCGCCATATGCCGCAGATGTCAATTGTGGTGAGCTGCATTTAAATTTGGTTTGTTCATCCAGTATGAGAAATGAAAGCTTGTTTCCTGATCACATGATCACATGTATTACGGACCCCTGGCACACAGACATCAGAAGTTGTGTGCTTAGATTTAATTATGGTAATATTACATCGATAGTCTGCAACAGTAACTTGGAGCTGTGGGCTCAGTACTACTCCGGGTATACGAAACAGTCATTGCGAATCCGCCGTATTTCACCCCGGTAAAAAAACGTTCGCATTTACCTGACTTTACAACGAGATAGAAATTGTTAGGCGGAATTCCACACAGATCCCGCTTTACCACCCGCAGTCGGGTGCTGCTTCAGCCAAAAAGCCTATCCCACACAAGATTGGCCAGGAATTCGGGACGAGGTGTTGGGCGGAATTCCACACAGATCCCGCTTTACCGCCCGCAGTCGGGTGTTGCTTCGGCCAAAAAGCCTATCCCACACAAGATTGGTCAGGAATTCGAGACGCTTGCCTGTCCGGCATCAAGCCCAGATCTGATTGGTCGAAAATCTGTACCCAACAGCCAATCATGACCCAGTATTGGCCGATTGCCGGTTGCCAATGGTGCATCCAGAACGCGTCAGAATTTCCAGAAAGTTATTACCGTTTATGCTATATATATGAAGCGCTGTACAAATGCTCTTGACTTCGTTTGGGGCGTTAATATATCTTGTACACCTTTGGTGGTTGTTTTGGCACGCACGCTAGCTTGGGAGGCTCAGACCGAGAACTAAGCTGAGAAAGTACCGTTACTACAGAAATGTTATCAGAATAAACGCCTCACAAGAGAATAATAGTACTGTGAAGGGATTTTTGAATGTTCAATAGAGATTCCATCCCGTAGGTGCAGACAGTCTATGTTGAAATGCTTAAAAGCCTTTTCATCCTTATTGCGATTAATCAGTAGTTCGCATCTCACGAAAATCTATGAAGCTTCGAACCCGTGACCTCCTAGCTAGCACCCTGAATAGTTAACGACTGTACGGTGAATCTCGTCTTTTCTATACAGATTAGCTTTACCTACAGAAAAAAATCTGTTGAAAATTCCAAAATCATTTCACATTACCAACGTTCCATAAGTAGCTCAGAAGAAGGGTAATTCACACGGTGAGTAAAATTTCAATCTGAGAAGTCATCATTCGAGGAGCCACTCAACATGCGACCAATTTTTATGGGTTCCGTGGTGAGTGACACTATACCCTATCTAGGTGCGAGTTAAGCACACTGCTAATCAACCAGTCATAGCCGAACGTTCAAGCTACTTAGTAGGAGGTCGAGGATCTAAAACTCTGAGTTTCATGAGAAGTGCGCTGCTGATAATTCTTAATAAGAATAAAACAGCTGTGCTTCTCGGCTTCTGAGCATAGATTGGTTTCACCTGAAGGAAGTGACCTTCATTTGGGAGGAAAATTGATGGACGAGCTTACCACGTGCCTAATTTAAAACTTATCTCATTTTACTGTTGGCATATATGTTCGACCGACGTATAAGTCAACACCCATTAATGTATCCCTAGTGTTTCTAACGCTGGGGGTGTTTTCCTGGCTTAGTCTATTTAGTATAATGATAACATTTTCGGCGAGTTACGACTATCGCCCATAGACTTTAAAAAATTGTTTCTTTAGCACCGAGAAAGTGCTTCGTTTCCCTATATTCGTTTCTACACGTTAACTTACCTGAAGATTACAATGAAGACGAGTTTTATAATAAGGGGCACCCAATAAGCCTGAAAGTTCGTCTACTTAAACAAATCGCCGTCTGAAACATACAGTCAGGTAGACTTAACAGTTTTAAAGTTCATAGCGGGGGAAACGCGGGAGTTTGTGAGGGACCATCTTCGGTTTCCAACTAATCAACGGTTTGATCGATCTCGTCTGGACCGCATGCAGTTTTCCGAGGCAAAATTTCCAGGCATATGGCATGACTAAACTAATTCTTATCTACGGTTGACGGGGATACATATCTGCGATGTTACTTTAGCTGACATAACCGTGTTGTTGTTGCTATGGGAGAACCACCGTATTTTGTTTCGAATCGATGGAAAAGGATATCGGTACCTTTCCTAAAACTCACCTAGTACGCTAACCGAATGCCGTAATTTCTGATCCACACAAGATAAAACCGCTTTGACGAGATGAGGGGACGCGCAACTAAGACACTGTCCGCGTCGACACAAACAATATTCTAGAGGCAATACCTACTTGTCTTGGTGAACTTTTGAGAACACGACCGCTTACTGACACCGTTAGATGCTGTCTTCCTAAACAAAGCCAACCTTCGGAAGAAACAACCGATGATGAAACTGCAAGAATCCAGCGAGCAACGCCACAGTGTAAATATAGTGAAATATTGGCATGTAAGTTCGAACACTGGTAATTGAATGCCTGATTACTGGCCCTCAAAGAGATCTCCCCGTTTTAGTCTTAATGGCCCCAGAAATATCAAGTTTAAAAATAAAATCACTCCGGTGCGAAAACGGTTGTAAATCTCCCTTATTATTAGTGTTCAAGAATGAACAACATACCTTTCAACACCATGCATAACTGAAACCATCTGTTAAGTCGGTACTCGGGAGCAGGTTACGATCTATCCCATAAGCGTCAAAGGCCAAAAACCGACTAGTAAGGCGTCAGGTTTCACAAACTCAGCGTCAGTCCCCCAATTACATCAAAACTCTTTGACAAGCAATCAACACTTATGCCTCTCACATAATCGACAATCGTGCGGCTAATCGGCATCTTTGTCAATCGTATTCGGTCCCATAGTTGTTATGGAAGTATCCCTAATCCTAACGTTGCAACACGATTTGAACTGCGTTTAGTGCATGTCTACCAAGCAGGTTCTTGTCTTCTGCGGTCCAAATTCAAAAGGGATAATAAAGTTTCAGCCCTGTAGATGAGAATTTTGTCGCGGTGTTGTACGGGAATTGGCTCGAAAGAAGTAGTCAGTGGTTGTTCTGATATGTTACTGATGCTGATGTAAAATAATTACCTTCATTACTTCACCTCTTTCAGTAACCCTAAGTGCAGTAATATGCACTCTGTGGCATTGCTAAAGGACTTGGGGAGCAACTATTAGTCTTGCCATGTACCACAATAAAACACGATTGTCTTACGAGAAATACACTCATCTGCAAATCAATTTGGTTTTTGCGAGAGACTCACCTGAAACCCAGCTGAATCTCTCGTTTGTGATGATTTCAGGCAACTGAATGTGCTGCACCAGGCCGCCTCATGTTCCAGTTGCTACGATATTCGACATATCGCCATACATGTTCATACTTGTAATGGACTACTGATAAGGTTGCTGAAAACTGTTCGACAGCCCACGACCGGTTTCGCCCTTCTTGGGGCTCATCAGGTAGGCGCAGTCCCCGAGTTTCCGTCAACCGCATGTTCTACTTCAACCCAAATTGGACTGTTTTTCGAGAACTACACTCATCTGCAAATCAATTTGGTTTTTGCGAGAGACTCACCTGAAACCCAGCTGAATCTCTCGTTTGTGATGATTTCAGGCAACTGAATGTGCTGCACCAGGCCGCCTCATGTTCCAGTTGCTACGATATTCGACATATCGCCAGACATGTATATTCGTAATGGACTACTCATAAGGTTGCCTGAAAACATCGCAAACGGGAGATTCAGCTGGGTTCCAGGTGAGTCTCTCGCAAAAACCAAATTGATATGCAAATGAGTGTATTTCTCGAAAACAGTGCAATTTGGGTTCAAGTAGAACATAAGGTTGACGGAAACTCGGGGACTGCGCCTACCTGATGAGCCCCAAGAAGGGCGAAACCGGTCGTGGGCTGTCGAAGAGTTTTCAGCAACCTTATGAGTAGTCCATTACGAATATACATGTATCGCGATATCTCGAATATCGTAGCAACTGGAACATGAGGCGGCCTGGTGCAGCACATTCAGTTGCCTGAAAACATCGCAAACGGGAGATTCAGCTGGGTTTCAGGTGAGTCGCTCGTAAAACCAGATTGATTTGCAAATGAGTGTGTTTATCGAAATCAGTCGAATTTGGGTTCAAGTAGAACATAAGGTTGACGGAAACTCGGGGACTGCGCCTACCTGATGAGCCCCAAGAAGGGCGAAACCGGTCGTGGGCTGTCGAAGAGTTTTCAGCAACCTTATGAGTAGTCCATTACGAATATACATGTATCGCGATATCTCGAATATCGTAGCAACTGGAACATGAGGCGGCCTGGTGCAGCACATTCAGTTGCCTGAAAACATCGCAAACGGGAGATTCAGCTGGGTTCCAGGTGAGTCTCTCGCAAAACCAAATTGATTTACAAATTAGTGTATTTCTCGAAAACAGTGCAATTTGGGTTCAAGTAGAACATAAGGTTGACGGAAACTCGGGGACTGCGCCTACCTGATGAGCCCCAAGAAGGGCGAAACCGGTCGTGGGCTGTCGAAGAGTTTTCAGTAACCTTATCAGTAGTCCATTAGGAATATGCGATTGTCTTACGTTCAACGAGCAGGAACGGCGAGCCCGGTTTAGGTTCACTAGCCATCATCGACATCATCATCGAGAGCACAACATTAGTGTTCAACCCGGATGCTTCGCTGGCATACAAGGCCCATAAGAACTGTTCAAGTACTGTGTACGTATTTACGCAAGCAATTTGTCCGAACCAATTGCTACCGTAAGCCTTGGATCACGGTAATTTAAGCAAACCTGTTCAAAATCCTCCAACTGCGCTGATTCAACGATATGCACGGAAAATGACACCGAAGATCATTTATACCAACATCAGCTAATACACGAAAGTAATCTCCAGTCCGGATGATCAAATCACTCTACCGTTTACAACAGATCAGTTTCGGCAATGCGTGGCAAAAAGCAAACTACTGCCGTAGCGACTAGTAGCGTCAAATATGTGGAAAAGAATGTTCACAATGGCAGCTTAGAGTCATCCAGTATACGGTGACAAATGTGAGGAATTTGTCAAGCGTCGGCCAGACAGTACTGCCGACAATTAATTGCTGCACATACGGTATTAAGGCCACGCAGAACAACACATCGAGCATAACTTTCATATTTGTTACGAGCGGAATGAACAGTGTGTTGTTTCCCCATATGTGAACAGGGATACGGGAGAACAGTTTGCATGAGTGGATACTCTCTTGATATCCGAGTAGAGGCTTCACCAAATTTTTTCTGATGTCTAAAATCCTTGAACTATCAGTCTTGATAAGTCAGATCCCCTGTTGCTGTTCCAAAACAAAAGTTCTCACCACATCGACGCAAGTGCTAAGGATGTGGGTTTACGAATGTCCACCTTCGATAAACCAGCTTTGTATTCACGTCTACCCGGCAAATTAATACCGACCAGTAGGATATGGTTGCATACACTGAAACGTTTCTATCAGACGGATGTCTTGTGATAACACCACTGCGTAAGCAATGAACGGCCATAGAGAATATTCCCATGTTTATACATAGTACGATCCACAGCTTCGTTGTAGTTAGCAAAAATGCATGTCGATGGTCTTGTGCAATATTACAGTCACCGCTATCGGGACCTGGCTAAACGGAATGCATGCACAAATTAACGTGTTTATAACCTTTAGCTGTTTCACCTTAAGAGTTGATGAAGAGCATCATCCCCCCTCCCAAATATGACATTCAAAACTTTGAAACACTCCTACACTTGCGATGTGCTGAAAGCAATCCAAATGTCGACTCATATCTGAATCGTTCCCAGTTAACAAAATGTACATTGGGACAATCAATAGTTATTAAACCAGTGGAAGGAAGAAGAAGTTCGCTGCGGAGTTGTTTATTTGAGAATACGAACTTAACAGTTACAGACTATTGAACAGGGGAGCAAAACTCTCATATGCATCTCGTTTACAAACTTGAATGTCCATCTCTCCTTGAACGCCTCTTCCTGAACTTTTCTGGATATTCGTTGACTGTTACTCAAATGCAAACAAATGCTACAAAGCGACTAGACAAATTCCGTAATAGATCTCACTTTCAAGAGACGCAAAGCGGATTTAGGAGAAGACATGCTACTCGCATGCCCCATCAGTAGTATCCACCGTTACACCAGTACTATGTACTAATTGGAATAGGAAGGCCGCGTCGGTGGGTATGGTAACAGTAACAGTGCCCCTATTGAGAGGTCTTCGTTTGCTTCCAGGTCATTCCTCTGAATTTTCACTAGTGCATTCCTGATAACTCTAGGTTTGTGGTCTGCTCATCGAGCTTGACAGCTGGATTGCTAGGGTTTCATCACCAATCGAGGTGACATCGTAAGTACGGGGTTGCGTGCTTCCCATGTGGAAAATGTGGTCTTGACTATGAGTGCTCGCTGTCAGCAGGTCGATTTGACTCACACTAAGATAGCACATCCAAAAACATTTCGTTTTTTTTTCATTTTATCACCAGGTCATAAATTAGTAGAGTGGAATTTAACCCTGTTAATACAGATAAGTATAGGCACCAGTCTCTGCTAGTAACTAACCGCTACGCAGGTCGGTGGTGATGAGCAAACAAATTTCGCATGGGAAATAAAATGAGCCTTTACTGTAAGCCTTCACTACCCCAAGTCATTACTGTCACAGGAAATCCGATATTTGGTACGAAAATCCAGGTTGTATGCACCGCGACGAAGCAATATTTCGATTCGCACTCTAAACAGTGGAAGGTCATTAGATAACACACAAATAGGAAAAAGCACCGAATTCTCAGTGTGGAGATGAATACATGACAATCGCAATCGGAAAGCTGACTTCATACTTGTACAAAACAGTCCGACATAGTCGTATCGGGTACCTAGATAAAAACAGCTACCGAAACCTATCCAACTGTGTATAGCAGACGTAAACCAAGCTCTTGAAACTTATGGGCATGCTGATGATGATACACGCACGGTCAGCCTGTGATTGGGGTAAATCCTAAGAAAAAGAAACTAATCAATCCACAGTGTTGCCCAGTTGTAAGTAGATCCCATTAAACAAAGCTCATTTTGTGTTAGTGCCTCGAAGTCCTCCTTCAGTGGACTGGGTGACGCTAACAGACGATACGGGAATCCCGTTTGGAGAATGAGGCGCAGATCCCTAACCGAGGAATCTGTGGTTGGATACCATATGACTTTCCGTTTTTTATCCTTAACGCTTCGACATGTCTTATTGTGAATGTCCGATTTTAAGGGTGAAATGGCAGTTATGCACCGCGAGGGTATCACATGCAGATGGATGGTCTTGATTTTTGCACACTTTCCTTGGGACTGATTCAAGAAAACAATCTGATTACCACGCCAATCACCGAGTTCTCTTTCCAAAAAATGGCCATGACAACCACTGTGAGCAGGAGTGCAGCAAATTCCGGAAAAGGAAGTGAACGGATTTCGACACTTTAAAATTAGTCAGAGTGGTCTCATTGGAGACAGTGGGAAACGTGGATTCTAGGTTGCATCGAACTGGAAAGAACGGATTCCGAAGTACGCCAATAACCAAAACAAAGGGGGGTTTGCAAATGTGGAAGCCTTTAAAGTTCCATTATCGACAGACATCAAAGAGTTGCTGGTTAGAAGCTGGAGGAACAGATGACTATCTCGCGATCAAGATATGATGGGGACAAAAGTCAGCCTTTCCTGTTTATTGACGGGGTCGGAAAGCCAAATTTGAACAGCCTGACTTTTGGTGTAAGGTCAACGGAGAGGCATAGCTGCGGGTCTGCAAATCGTAGAACTGATGGCTGTATCACAAATTGGATGTCGTTGAGGACGAATTCCAGTTTAAGAGGTTTACGTCGTACGGTTGATATTCTAAATTTCTGAGTGGCGATTTACGATGTAATGCACTGGGTAAAGAGATCTTCCATAACAATTTCCTGTGGTTGCGGGAATTTTCGCTTAACTACCAGTCATCCAGCAGCACAGTCGCCCACCACATACGAGTCCTCCTAAGTTGGACTGCTTTCAGTAAAAAAACTCCGGAAACTAAAATTATTTGTTTTACGACAAAAATGGGATAGTGCGTCCAAGAATGTGACCTGCTCACACCGCCAGAGCATCTTGACCACAGATGTGCCAAATTCTAATTCAAAAAGGACCGCTTGCTCGGAAAATAGACAACGCACACAAGTGGTCGCGCCATTTATACCTTTGGGTGCCTTGGGCAACAAACAGAGTCTGTCTGGAGACATACTAAGTCACGAAGTAAAGGTTATCGAGAGCGACAGCCATGTCCGCTCACATCCCTCGTCAGTACCGATTTGAGACTGTCGAAAGCAGAGTTCATGTTCCTAGACGGTGAAATCCGCAAGTTTCTAGCACCATAAAAGACTTGAGCATCCGGAAGAGAGTGTCAGAGTTCACTTAAATTCAAGTCCATAAAAGGGTATCAAAGACATGTCGTTCAAAACGGTGCAGTGCAGAAGAAGGCCATGAAAGTGATCCCGCAAAACAAACGAGTAGAAAAGGAACACGACCGATGTACGGTAGACGCTATACTTTCGACCAACATGGATGACCCGGATTTTTCAAACTTGGCTTCACCGATCCAACAAAGAGACGGATGACTGTTACTTTTTGTGATGACTGTACGACTGAGCCGATTCCCTTCAGACGTATTAAAGTTTCTTGTTGGCTGAAGATCGGGTTATTATAACGTCCAGAATATTCTCCCCAATGCCCTCCTAATTTGCACAGGATATCTTACACAAATGAATTCCACGAAAAGTCTCATCAGGCGTTCCTTTCCAAGTTGTGACTTACATGCTACAGCATGAGCGGACAGCAATACGCGAGTGGTCGTGAACACGATACATGAACACATGGTTCCATAAGTCAATAGTTCAAACCGCCAGCTTGGCGGGAATCGAATACACATCATCCTGAACTTACTATGATTGTCCATGATAACCTGATGTTGACCCCCGCCAGGCTGTGGGCCCGTAACATCGTCTGGTCTGGATTGCCGAATTATTAAACTACCTACGCCTTCATTATTATTGTTATTATTATTATTATCAACATCATCATCAACAGCATGACATCAGTGTTCAACACGGATACTTCGCTGCCGTACAACCATGATTTATTTGAAACCCTTATTGTGAAGAAAAGAACAAAGGTGGACGGGGAAGGGACTTAGTGCTGCCTTACTACAATCATTCCAAGGTGCCCACACCTCCAAACACTCATTCAGACAATCTGGATAGAAACTGACAAGACCGCCACTGACATCGGTTGGCAGTCATATCTTGCAGCGTCTCCAACCAGGCGCAGTGGGGATCACGCGGTACCCATCCTGGAAGGCGAGCAGCACCAACAGCACCGAAACGTTTCATGATTTCTTCCATACCCTTCTGTCAGGTCAAGGGTTGGTCACCTCTGCTTCCGCCACTCTGAATTGGGCATGGAAAACAGCACTCTCTTCGGCAAGCGATGGTTAGGCATACGCAACACATGTTCCAACCAACGCAGCTTCTGGTGCTGGACACATTCTTCAATGGAAGTACCCGCTGCACAACCCAAAACTCCCTTTCTAACTGCCTCGTTTCGGATTCTCCGACACCAACCCAGACGAGCTGTGGTTCTGAGACAACGATTGCCGAACACCTGAAGACGTCCCAGTTCCGCTGCTCGAACAGGCCAAGTCTCACAGCTATACAACAAAACAGTCCGCACTGTGGATTGGTACACACGTCCCTTGAGATTCAGGGATACACCACTTTGACGCCATAGGTGTCTCAAATTAGCAAACGCGACTCGAGCCTTGCAGATTCGCACATTGACCTCATCTGCCACACTACAATCAGAACTAATACAACGTCCAAGATACGTAAAACGCTCCACAACTTCCAGTGCCTCTCCATGGATTGTAATTGGCGTGTTCAGTTACTGCATGTCCAGGAGCATGACCTTACACTTTTTGGGTGCAAAGTGCATAAGAAAGGACGGGATGACTTTGGTCAGTTCATCTAAAAACCTGCGCCTTCTCCTCTTCAAAGATCAGAACGATATCATCTGCATATTCCAGATCGACAAGGTATTCGCCACAGGCTACTTGAACACGGGGTATGGGAGACCTTCCAGCGTTCGTCTCATGATTTCGTCGATCACGAAGTTAAACAGGAATGGGGAGAGTGGGCATCCTTGACGGACGGAAGCTTTGGAGAGCTCTCCGTATACTCACACGTCCGGAATTCTTGGGATACAAAGAGTTTATCATGTTCAGAACGTTCGCGGCATTCCTTGATGGGTAAGCGTGTCAAGGATAACAGACCGGTCAACCGAGTCGAATGTGCCTTTTAAATCCAGAAATACTAAAATGTTTGGTCGTTTGTACGTATGGCGTTGTTCTAACACCAGACGCAGTGTGAAGATTTGGTTAACGCAACCCCTACGAGGCCGGAATCCTGCTCTCGAGTCGGTCTCACGAGCTACCGTAAGGCGACGAGGCACAAGTGACATCAACAGTCTCGTTACGACCCGGGCCAAGCTGACCCCCCTCCCTGTGGACGTCACACAGTACGAGCCCTTTTTTTAAAAATGGGCACTGTCACCGACTCTCCCCAGTTGTCTGGGACAGACTCCTTTTCCCAGATGCAGGCAAACAGATCAGACAGGCGTTGACTGAGGATTTCACCCCCATCTTTGAACAATGCGGGTGGGAGGTCATCCGGACCAGAGGTTCGGTGGCGCTTGAGAGAACATATGCAGTCATAAACCTCCGAGGCCGTAGGTGGTTCCACGTTCACCGTCCAGGGTTCTACGTCACCTGTGGGTTCCAGATGGGCGCCAGCTGGTGGCCATGACAATTGTTGTTCGAAGTATTCGGCCCATCGGTCGAGACGTTCTTCTTTATTCGAGATGGTCACTCCATTCCGATCCTTGATAGTTTCGCTCACAGGTGGTTTCCGGGGACCGGTCGCACGGATCAACTGAAATAATCTTCGGGCATTACCGGATTTCTGGGCCTCTTCCATTTCCTTGGCTTTCTGTGTCCACCACACTTCGCGGTCGGCTTTCACACTCACCTTCACTTGACGTCTGATAATTCGTCGCACCAAGTTATGTTCCGGGCCGGCTGGGATATTTCTCCGAGATTTAAGCAGTGCCACCGTTCGGTCTGATATCCAGTGCTTGAGTGCGCCTGGTGGTGCCGTGCCACAGGCAAAATTCCCAGCACTATGCAAAGAGGTGGCAATCTCGTCCCAGTATGCGTTCACATCTGATGGTGGAGCATTTGGAAGAGACCCTAGAAGACGATTCTGGTAAGTTCGTCTAACATCCGGATCTGCCAGTCTCTCAGTTGCCAAGCGATTTGTCCGCACCTTACGCGGTCCTGGAAAACGTAGGGAGAAGCGACTCCGGACGAGCGCGTGGTCGGAATCCACAAATGTGTTCCAAAACGACCGGCAGTCAGTTACTGATCCGCGCCATCGGTAACTGATGGCGATGTGGTCGATTTGAGTTTGTGGTCGGCGTGTCGTTGGAGGACACCATGTGGCCAGACGACTTCGGCTATTCCGGAAGTTAGTACTGCATAGAAACAGCCTGCGATCAGCACACAGCTGAAGCAATCGTTCCCCATTGTCCGTACGTACCGAGTCCAATCCATGTCGACCTCCTAATTGAGTCTCAGATACGCTAAGCCTGCCTACTTGTGCATTCAAATCTCCAGCAACCACCACGATGTCTGAGCTTTTAGCTCGCCGCAGCAGGGCATTCAGGGCGTCATAAAACCTGTCTTTGACGGTGTCGGAGCTACAGTCAGTTGGGGCGTACGCAGACACGATAAACAAACATCGATCAACATCCCGCTTGTGAGACCCCTTCACAGACGTTGCCAGACGAACCGCACAGAGGCGACTATCAACAGGTATCCAGTCAAGCAAGGATACTTCCGCCCGGTGACTTAGGACGATACCAACCCCTGCACATCCAGCTGCAGCAGCCTCTGGATCACCAGAGGTGCGCAGTCGGAAGCGAGTGGAGACTGATGGGGCGGTTAGCTCAATCACTGTGCTTGCATCTTGAATCCTTGTTTCTGAGACACAGCACACATCAATGCCAAGCGAGTCCAGTGTGAGAGCAAGAGCAGCTTGTTGTCCTGCTTGCTTCAGAGTGCGCACATTGAAGGCGGCCAGATAGACTGGGCGTCGAGGCTTGAAGAGTGATTTGGAGATACCTGAGGATATCGGCGCCATGTGACGAGCAGAAGCTGCCCGCAAAACCGATGCAAGACGAACAGATCATCAGTCTTAAGTGCTGGGCCTACAAGAGGAGAGTTATTAATGGGGCGGGGAGAGCGGGAAGAAAAAGTATGTGAAAGAGAAAGAAGGGAGGCGTCATCAGTAGCCTGTTTTCGCTTACCCGCCCTGCTGTATGCAGCAAGTTAGGCAACCCGACTGATGGCACCACGCGACGGCCGATGTGGAATGAGTTTATTTGTACGTGTGCAGTTCATAGTTGTACATGGGCTAGGATATTGTCAGGGCGCCCATACCTAGACAGAAGGACAATTAGTGTCCTCAACCAAAGCCTTTTGCTCAAAATCCTAGTATTGGGTGGTTCGGTTCACTCTTGCTATGGCTCACATCTTCAAGATTTAGATTATTGAGATTGTGGAAACCAGTTGACCATCATTGTGCTTACTTCTGGTTGAACATGTTTATTCACCACGGGTTCCAGACCATGAGGCATATAGTGTGGTGGAAAATCCCATTATTTACATATCTGCCCGTCCGTGTGTTTTTGTCTATTTCGCGGGTGCACTGTCATACGAGTTTTTCGGTATAAATTTAAGGTGTCATCAAGTTGACCAGTCTTAAGGTCCAAAAGCGGCGAATCCAAAGTTTTCGCCGTTTTTCATCCAGATATGCAGCAGCTCCCCCAGAGAGAGGCTATTTGGTCTTTCCAGGAAAGGGACTCTTTTCTGGACAATCTACGGGTTTCAACATCAGTGTACAAAATCGTAGGAAAAAGGAAAAAATTGTCAAGAGCCCCCAGAAATCATTTCCCAAACAAGAGACTAGGCAGCTCCCGGCAGACTTTGTATCCTAAAACAAAGTGTCTCTAAAATTGGGCGGCTCCGAAGCAAACCACTTAACATATCAGCCGGTCTAAACGGCGTCTGCTAACGTCATTTGAGGTTTCTTTCTAGTTCTCAAAACACCTCGATATTCTTTCGTACACATCCTCACCTCAGTATGGATGATATGGTAAACTAAATCGGCATCAACGCGACAGGACACGATATATAGCACGACCCTCCAAGAATAGCTCAAAGTGGTTCTGAAGTTCTAGTCACATTGCCGACAATTCATAGCAGGATTAAGTGAATTTTGAACACAAAATAGCAGAAAAGTCCACTAAACTTACGATCGTTCGGTTCTCGAGAATCTCACCAGTGGTGCTTTCTTAGAAAAGCAAGCCGCTCTCGATAAAACGATACGAAAGTCAGTAAGCAGAGACGGATCGGAATCGAAAAAGCCGCACGATTTCCAGGACAAGTACGATTCCAAGGAAAGGGTTACTCTTCATTCCAGATGCTTGCTGGCAAAAATCACGGTGGAAACCGATGACGACACTGCCACGCGAAAAGAAAGCTTGTATAATCAAGCTGAGTGACTTCTTGGTTAATAACCAGCGGTTCTCCCCAGGCGAACGGTTGGAAACGCTGTAAATCGCGTAGGCAACCGAGCCCAATTACGGGCATGCTGTCATTCCAAGGAAGCTTGGCTAAGGTTTGTTACCGTAGTACGATTGGATTGCATTAAGGTCCACAAGTGATGTTAATTCAATCTTGCTGATGGCGCCTTACTCGGACATCATGCTCAGGTGTGCTTAATTCATCGTTCGGTAGTGTCGGCACGTTATTATTAGACTTCCTACTAAGGACCCCCGGGCTTATTTGTATAGAACTCACTCTTCTCCTTCTCTATATTAAGTGTCAGTAAGCGTCAGTAATTTATCTTAATGTAGCACTGTCAATTCCGCCTCCACAAACAAACAAATTATCGTTCAATAAAACCAGTAAATAGTACACATTCTAGTTATAAAATGATCACCAATTTCCTGATAAGGAAACTAGACGAGTAGGACAGCTATTCGTCAAATCTCTAGGATATCACATCGGTCAGCACACCATTCGGTCGGGGTGTATGAAATACACGAATTCCCACGACTGTCGGTTCATGGGCATAACAGACCAGAGATGCCGACTTTCACTCCGACACACCAATTGATTAGTAAATCCGTGATTTACTCCGCGGCTACATGACGTGAGACGCCGGACCGAAGCCATCTTCAGTGGCTGCACACGAAAAAACTAAGAAGTCATACTCTTCAGTCTTGAGTCCAGGCCACCACTCGTCAATGCTGTGGGGAAGATTCTGCAGCAGTTGGCATTTTCCCGTGGACGTTTGAGTTCCAAAAAGAAGTACAGTACAAGCAGTTCGTCGCCTCGGTTACACATCATAGCAGACTTTGCGAACTTTGTCGACAACCTGGACGCCTTGTGGAACCAAAGATCCGAGACCCGGATGCGGGAAGCGTTTTGGTGCAGACTTTTATTGATTGAGGTTTAAGCCACCTCAGACATCATAGGAAATAGAAAGAGCGGGAACGTGGGCAAGCGGATACCCCATGAGGGAATGCGCAGAGGCAACTATCGTAGGCTAGCATGTTCAACGAAGCAATAGTCACCAAATATGACTTTACTGCGGTGTGATGGTTTGCGCACCTCCATAACCCATTGAGCTATATTGGGAAAACTGTTCACCCTTTCGGCGTCTAGCTGCCATACCTACCGAAGAAATCAATAGGGCGGGGATACTGCCAGGTTGCCCAAGCCTAGACAGGGGAAGTCGAGATGCAGTAAATTCAGGTTCTGGCCACTGATCCATCTCGCCTGCATATAGGGGAACGTTAGTGCGACGATCGCAGCCTTTCGTACAGGTTGGCCAATCTGTGAAGATATGACAAACATGATCTCCTGGTCCCCCAGGTTGGTGGTTGAAGTACGTGCGACAACTTAAGCCTTAAAATGTAGATTGTTCTGGCGACCTTGGGTCAGCCTCCCCTGCCTTGAGGTTAGGCTTTTAATACAACGGCTCCAGATGAGAACCGTTATCATCCTGATGTCTGGGCCTGAGCATCACGACAATATCCCATCATGGCCGCGGACATTTCAAAACCACTCTTCAGAACCCTACTCAGTCCGCCTGGCAGCCTTTAACGTTCACACTCCGAAACAACCTGGACAAGGACTGCTCTAGCAGGTAAATTGGACTGGCTTGAAATTGATGCGTATTGTATCTCTGGAAAAAGGATTGAAGACCCAAGAATGATTTTCAAACTGATCTCACCTTCCAGTTCGCTTCCACTTGATCCAAAAGCTGCCGCGACTGGTTCTGAGGTAAATGTCGTTTTCGGCCAGCCAACAGAAGACTGCTTCAATGGTAGCCGTCTGGGTGTGCCTCGTTTGGCAACGTTGATATTAACTGCCAGTTCAACTGACTTGCCGTCCTGGACTAAAATCGAGACGCACGGACGATGGTGAACGTCTGCTAAAATTGTGATAACCACAAACTGTTCTTGTGTAGTATTAACTTCCGAAACAACCGAAGCCCCTTGGCCACATGGTACCTGCCGGATAATCAGGCTAATCAGCGGCAAACATGACACTTACTTTTGCAATCCGTCCTGGTTGGAACGGAACGAAAAGTGCTGACCCTATCTATTCAATCTATTCTTATTCAGATTGCCTCTCCTGCACAAGATTGCTCCATTGTAAAGATACTCAACAGCCTGGCTCTCGAATACATAGTTTGTACGGTGCACCCTGAAGGGTGCCTAAGTTCGGATCAATTCAATGCTCGCAATGTCGACTAACACATGCCCTGCGGGTCAGCAACTGACTAATCGTTTGAATGGTGTCACCAGCTCCAACCTGGTACTACGAATTCCAGAACCAACTGCCGTTCAAAACAGGCTCCACATACTTTGGAACTTATCCTCACTTGCGATGTGCCCAAACTAAAACTGTTCAGCTGTAACAGCCTTTCGGTGCCTAGCTGCCATGCCACTCAAGGGAAGCACGAGGGCTGGGATACTTCCAGGTTACCCAAGCCTAGACAGGGGAAGTCGAGAGGCAGAGCTCGGGTTCGAAACACGGACCTTCCGGTCAGTAAATTCGCGCTCTAACCGCTTGAGCTATCTCGCCCCAAAGTAGCTTGAGCAAAGTGGACAGTGATCAGTCTCCCATTGTCCTCATGGAATAATGCTGTGTGCGGTCAGCCTACGAGGCCAAGTAGAGGTGGTTGGAAGACAAACTATCCCGGCATGAATGAGGGGGTGTTTGCCTGGGTCTGCAATATTCCACCCACTCTGTATACTGAATAGATATGGACCCCGGTACTGGACGTTATGAATAAACAATCCCCTTGTGTAGGAAATGACCAAGCTCATGATGGACGAACGTAGTCTCCTGAAAACGAAACAGCTGAAATTCCCATGGTACAAATACCCGGGATCAGATACACTGCGTTATGCACGAGGAAACTCGTGAGCCTGCACCAAGTTCAAGATAGATTTGCATCCGCGGATAAAAATTAACAAGTGCTGCTGCATGAGGAAAAGTAGGTTCATTAACGGAACGTCATCGTTACCGACCTAGGTGCTGTTGGAATTGCACGATGATAAAGCAGTCCTACAATACATTTTACTGTCCATCAAGGGTCGTTTTGAAGTTAGCTAGCTGGCACGGTAGGAAACAACAAGTGTTGAGTCGATACTTGGAGACTAACAATATCCTGTTAAATACCCACCAGTAAGTTTCACACAGCATGGGGGCACTAAGGATGCACCACAGCATAACTCTGAGGAATTATTTTGTAGGCAGCGGGCTGCCACAGCCTACACCCATTTGACCTATTTTGGACATCGTCTGACCAACTAGAGTTATTCTGAACTCTCACGTGAGACCCATTGCGAAAAATAAGAACAACCTGCCTCGGCTTGAATCAGCAAATTGCAACTTAGAGGCTGGAATACCCAAACCCAAACCACAGACGTTGGCCTAAAGGGCCTGACTTGTTTCTGAAAGGACTGAGGGTAAGGTTGGAACAGCTACGAATATACCTCACGATGTCCCGAGTAGGACGTACTACAAGGCATCACAGAGAGCTTGTTAAGCAGATGATACCGGTTTAGTCAACCGGCCACCATCTCCACGAGTTGCCCATGCGTGTTCTCTTACCGATGCCATCGTGGCCTCCGAACCGGCAGGGAAAATCACGTTGGATAAGTCGATAGAAGCAGCGGGAATTGTACGTCGTACAATTAATTAAATAACCTGTCGTGCTGAGAAGCGGCGGCAGCCAGCGCAGAACTAGCCTTCGCTTTTCCTGAATACCAGATATTCTGCTTTTGAAGATCACCCAGTGACCAAGGCGTTTCCCTAGCAATCCAAAGTCACGGTCAAAATTGCAGACGGGCGCAAGACTGACAAAAGGCGAATGAGTGGACTAACACTGTCAACAAGAAACGGAGGAGTTTCATCCCTACCATCTACAACAGCTACTGGACCCAATGGGCCGCAATCGGGTCTACTTTGGCCCAACACCAGTGTGTGCAAAAGGCTCACTCTACCGCAAATCATCGAAACACCATATCGCAAGTGAACTAGAGCTTTCTCGTAACTGCGTGATGACTACTGCACCACAACACCATTAAACATTGTTGCCCGGTGGCACGGGTCTCCTTAGAACGTATGCACCTACGAACCTACCTAAACAGAGGACGCCCAAGTCCAAGAGTAAACGCTGACATCAGTGCACCCGGTCACTGAACTCGGTATGCTCGCACGCGAAAGTACTATAGCCATACTCGCTAATTAAAAAGGGAGCACTTATTCCCACAATACATATATTGTGCAAATCATTCCGCGGCCACCAGCTCCTTCTGCAACTGAGCCAAGTAGTGAGCCTTCTTCGCCCGCACACGCTCTTTCTTCTGCTTCAGCGACATCTTCTTTTTCTTGAAAGACTTGTGCGTCTCCAGTTTTACTGAAGGTGGTGCAGGTGTCGGATCAGCACGGATGGCTGCATGGGCCGCCGTATACATCGCTTCGAGATTGTCTGCACTGACTCCCTCTTTGATGTACCGACCAAACTGCCGCTTGTATGCTTCTTCGTCCTCTGCCTGCAGAGAGCGCATATACTCTGCCACGTGTTGGCCCAAGATCCTAGACCGATGACCTTCGGGTTTGTACTCTTTGTTTTCGGGGTCATATCCAGGAAAGCGGTTGGTACCGTGAGGAATGGCGAGACCACCATCTACTGCTCCCTAAAAGCCCTGATATAAACGTCGTTGGAACCTACCTTGAGTGCACCAAAAACGTTGGCTCCGAGTGTCGTTCTAGCTAATCCGACGTCGAGATAACATCGAAATGCACCCTTCTCTCCCTCGATCGACTCAACATTGTAGTCCTCGCCATCAGTTTTTTCTGCTCCGGCGTACAGAGAATCCAACTTGAGCTTCTGAAGAACTCTTCGAGCACACAGCAAGCCGGTGCAGTAGGCAGCTGCGTAGTTTGTGAGCCCGACCTTCACGCCATATCTTGGTAGTTCGTGAGCATATGCACAACTTAAAACACGGTCGCCAT
The DNA here is from genome assembly GCA_003604175.2 of Clonorchis sinensis. NCBI lineage: Eukaryota > Metazoa > Platyhelminthes > Trematoda > Opisthorchiida > Opisthorchiidae > Clonorchis > Clonorchis sinensis. The sequence goes on along the minus strand of CM030369.1, from coordinate 61,964,061 downwards.
TCATCCGTGCGTAGACAACCTGAAACTCTGAGACAAACGTAATTCGGATACCTGACAAACAATATCCCTGTTCGTGATCCGAACAACGAGCCGGTACTTTGGTGTATTATATTTATTCTTGGCCTGCCAAATCAGCCGCTTTCTGGCAAAGTAGTCGGTCTTTCCCTCTGAGATACATGAAATTACAGCAATATGAGTTACCTCGCCTCCTGCGGAACTTGACCTGATACCTCTTGAAATACGCTTTTGTTTTTACAAGCTTGACTAGACCCTAAAATACAGCACCATAAAAATGACCACAAGGAGACAAACCATGCCCACGAACGAGCGCGCCTAGCGTAAACGAAAGTGCTCAAGGTCGTCAGTGCATTTAAACTAGAAATCGGCCACTAGGTCGGATCTTGAGTTAGTGATAGAATCGAGAGTTACCAACTCCAACAAGAAAGTTTGAATGACAATGAAAATAAATAGAACAAGCTGGCGAGGGAAAGTGAGTCCACCAACAATGAAGATTGGAACAAACACTCGGTGTGTGGTATCTTCTAATAAGTCGAGCCTTTACGAAGTTGGGGAAATAAATTTAGCATTCCCAAGCGGTCCTGACGATGAAATACTCTCGGCTCGTCCAAAAAACCTGCGGCTGTTCGTTTATTTTCTCCTTTAGTGCAAACGTGAACCATGGTACCCCATAAAGATGGTGTGGCCGCAAAGGCGTGGCAACTGTTGCTTTCAACATTGGCTGCACAGACGCCTAGAAACGCCGCACAAGCCCAACAAGACTGAGCCCATATTCGAACAGTTGTTGAAGTCTAACTATTGAGTTCTATTTCGCAGTGCTATCCAAGCACTCACCTGTATGTGAGGCGACGATTCGGCACCCCATTCGCCAACTGTGTGATTGTGGGTGCGTACGCATATCCATGTGGATGGTCGATTAGGCGTTGCCACTCAAAATGTAATTTGGGACTGCACGGATAGGTCTACTCACTACTGTCAAATGTCTCTTGTTTTCCCAAGCACAAAAGTCACACTAACTGGTCAGCGGTTCGTTCAAATGTCGGTTTAGCGAATTCTGGTCGCTTGGCGAACTTTACGTTCGTGAATTTAGTCTTGGAGTTGCTCCAGTGGTTGTCTTTCCACTTTGCCAGGTTATATTTTCTGGATCCTGTCTCCCATATTCGAACCCTTCGGATGCCTAACCCCACTTTGTTTCACACCTAACTTGCAGACCCGACACGTACCTTTAATCGTTCTTGACCCCCGGACCTGCTGAACGACGATTTGAATACTTTATTATCGTGTCTCGTGCAAACACTTTGCCGTTCTCTCAAGTCGATCTCCACTTTTCAACGGGTATGCCGTTTCTCCCACTCTCTTATGGTGTGCTGATATTTCCTCTGTACTTTCCTCGGATTAATCCATGCAAAAAAGCGGGGCGGAAATTTCCAGAATATGAAGTCTGTATCCTGTTGTACCTACGGTCTTGCGGTGTCCAATATATATGGCTTCAACTTCTACGCGTGGCATATTCCAATCCAAGATTAAAAATTGTCATACTTTGATGATTATAAGCAGTGTTTAATTGTCAGGAGCTCAACCACCTAACAGACGAATGGTGGGCCGCTAGAAGCTGCGACATACCGGAATGTGACAGATATCGCCATCGGTTACCGCAAATGGCACTCCGCACGAAACCGTCTCCTGTTTCCACTACTAAGGTTGAAACCTCAGCGGATTTCTTGACATTTCCTCCGGCGCAATTCGTTGGTTTCAGTGGCGCTGTGCCATTACGTCAAGCTTTACAGAGAATCACATTCTACCTTACTGTCACTTGTAATACCAGTTCAAGCTGGCTTGTAGAATGACACCAAGAGAACTGGAGTTTAGCCCGATCAGCGAACACCGAAGGAAATATACCACATTTCAGTCTAACAATCAAATCTTCCCACACACTGAAACTGCGTATTCTACTCACCGTTTTCTCCTTCAGTGGATCAATCTTACCGTTTCAATAATCAAGTGTCGCTTTCGATAGGCAATAATGTGCCGGATGACCTAGGTGTAGAATGGCAGCATCTGGAACAATAAGCAGGCGTATACAGCACTGGCAGGATTTGGCTGGACTACCTTCAGTACACAATGGATCCGCAGTGAGTCACAATAAAAATGCAGAAAGACAGTAAAAAGCTACATACAAATCTGGTTTAGCTTAAGTTTACGACGAACCACTTAAAACGGGGCATCTGTGTCGATAGAAGACAAACAATTGCTGAGTCCAGCAGGGCTTTCGGTAGACCTTTCGGACGGCCATCATCATTTCTGTCTCTGATGGAGGCACGACTAATGTAATTTAACGAGGAACATCCATATGGCCTTAAGGTTGCCGGGGTATATTCAGCTTTGTCTGCAAAGGGACCCAAAACGCTTGGGACCGTAAGCCGACACCGTGTGAGAGGGGCTACTGGCTACGTTAGGAGGCTCCAAACAACCTGCTGATGTACAACTAATCATGCACAACTCTTTCTCCAAACCACACACAAAGACAAGCCTAACAGTTGCTTTTGCGTTAGTGTGGCATAATACCAATGAAAGAATATCCGTATTCAAGAATAATTCTGAGACTCCGCCGTGATTTCGAACAAATGGGTTCAATACCGGAGCAGTACTGCAAGCAACTGAGCGCATCTTATAACTAGCAACCCGAAACCCCAGGTGGACTGTGTAGATAAACCCTACTTATACAGGCAAACGGCATATCTGAAGGCATCAAAATTCCTGTGGGACTTGAAGAAAACAACTGAATCCCATTCTTGGACATTCACCTTGGCAGAATTACGGACGGGTATCGTTGAAACTGGGTTTGCTCAAAATTCTACATACAACACACGGAAAAATTCCCCAGCAAACACCCAACGAAATCCAAGGCTGGCTGCACAGTTGCACATTGCAACGGAGGGAAACAGAACACAACCATGTATAGGTACTAGTTTGAAGCAGCGGCATCATCCGAAATTTCATCAAAGGGAGCATCAAATAACACGAGTTCTACCAATACAAATGAGGTAACGGGTTGGACTTTCTGATGCACATCGGAAATACATCTGAAATTTCAGCATATGCACCGCCACAAATAGAAAACCATTTAGGGCGACTGAGCTATGTAGCCAGTCTGCAACTGGCTCATAAAAATAATTTCTAGAAAAAAACTACGATGCTATCCAGGATGTCACCCGATAGTTATTTATGGATAGGTAGAGCAGTTTTTTCTGAAGGATCTTCCTTTGGGTGATTTGTTCAAGGAGAGGATTATCAGGGTCAACAAATACACCAACTTGGTCAACAATGCCCAATGAAACATAATATCGCAACTTGCTAAAAAATGTAACTTGCTTACATTGGACGAAAGTTCCAGCTAGTTCTGCAGGCATAATAATTTGTGGAAGCTGGTACATCATACAGTGTATTAGGTGACACAAAAAATGTGAGAGGAACACTCCTGTATCACGTATGATCTGCTCGGTTTGACGAATGCAGACATATTTGTTCTCGTAACTCAAGAAGTGCTATTCCGAGTGATCATCGTGATAAAAATGTTCTTTAACTTATGATAGCTCCTAATAGGGTTAAAGAACATGAGGCTTGCATATGTTGATGACCTATGCCCACTGTTTGAGTTTTGTGGTACACTGCTTGATGTCACTCTGGAGATATTCAGGTTCTTATTACTGGCAGCAGAGGTTTTCGTTACAAACGGCAAAAAGCAACGGGCTTTTTGTATCCGGCCCCGGGGATTTTCTAGACGGAGATGTACATCATGAGCTGCTAAATACAACGCCAATAGCTGAGTCTCACCCACGCTCAAGAAGAAACCTTCACCTCCAAGTTGAAATTACTTAACGTGGTTGTCATGGCTTGCAAGATACGGCAATGCGAACTTAGGTGATACGTAAGCAACTGGCTTGATGCAACCAATGTTGCTCATAGCGGAGAGTTGAACGAACCTAGCTAATCTACACGACTAACACGTACCTAACCCTCTGGGCTGGGAAAAGGCAAAGGTCTAACTTGGACGGGACAAATGTCGAAGTTTGTTGGACAATTTGGTGATCACATTTGTCCCGGCAGGTACGACCCTCTTGGTGCCTACTCAGTGTTCAGTAACCTATTGACATCCTGAGACGAGAAATACATATAAGTTAATATGTCGTGATATCACTAAGGAACAATTGGTTGACAAAGTGCTAGCTATAGAGCGAGCACCTCAGGGGTGACAACTCCATTGAATGGCGCTTACACAACGTCATTTTCAATTGCTGATTCGTATTGCAGTATTTACTGTAGCTGACGCCCGTTGGGCATAGACATCAATAAATACGAGGTCTGTCTGAAATGCATGATACCTCACTAACGGACGAACAGCCTAAGATTGAACCAAGAGTAAGACTGGAAGTGAATGGATTTGTCACCTAGCTGGATGAAATATATTTGTTTGCTTCGCCAAAACAAGGCCTTAGCTCAATTACCATATCCAGGATGCAGGTTTTGCTAGGTGGATGCCTCAAATGCGTCACTTAAGATCAGCATCGGTCCGTTTTTCAAACTGACATCGTAAAGCTTTGGAACTATTATTGTGCTATTAAAAAATGGCTTTCAATCAACTCCTCCCTGAAGCCGAAAACGTACTCACACGGACCTCTACAACACACTGCCCTGGGAGCATATGCACCGTTTCAAGTCAACTTCACAGCATGGCTTCTTCTCGGACGCGGACATCTTTTGTATGATATGCCCTACATTGTCTGAGTGGAGACCCTTGGTGTTCTTCAGACGGTTGTTGGTCGCACTGCCAAAGTGGACCACCCCGGATTATGCGTGCACATCCCCTTTTGGGTTGATGTAAAGCCAGCGCGCCATGAGGTAAGAGTCGAATCTTACGCCCGCGCGGCGCAGAACCTGGAAGTTTTGCCGGAACCTGTGTGTTAACAATATGATATGTACCGTGAAATATGTTTCTGCTGTTCGCGGTGTCTACGACCAAAATACGCGGATGTTATAGGATAAATAAATGAAAGCATGATTGGCTGAATTTGTGGGTACGTGGAATTGCGCGAACAATGGACAGTGTCAGAAACAGTGGACTTTATCCGATGTAGACGTGCTCACCCCTAAACCAGCACGGGCAGGGAAAAATAGATATTACTGCTTTTTTCTTTTTGGGGAAAATAGAGCTAAAGCAAAAAACAGGTCGTTAAAATTTGAAGATTGCGGGCACAAACAAAACAAAGAGGGCAAACCAGGGGGCATCCTGAATACCGCATTCCAAAATTTGCGGACTGCGGGAAAATGATGAACCGAAACAATGGAACTGGTGAGGCAGCAAAGTTGGCACAATCCAGCCGGTCAATCTGAACAAAAATTAAAACCACCCCTGAGGCCTGGTGGTCTTGAAATTCTGTACTCATGGCCAGGGTCACCAAAAGCGTTAGTGGGGATGATGAAGTAAGGGGATTAGCAGTGCGGAGAAATGATAGCAGGAATCTCAGAATCATACTCTAAGGTGGAATTGTAGATACTTACTGGTGTCACTGCTATAGTGTAGCTGGTTGCAAAAGTGCCTTTGAAGAACGAGCTGGTGACATCAAAAGCCAGAACGCGATCTGTACAGAAAATTATTGACTTTGTAGGGAGCACAGACTGAAAGTCCACCAAAATGGTCAAATCCGAGCGATAGGTCCAGAAGATTTGAATGAACGCGTCTAGGTAGCGGCTGGCGCCGGGTGAAGAGTCTGTTTGTATTTGTCGTTAATTGAACGAGTGGACGAGACGGCACGACCAAGGGTAGAATCGGAGTAGTTGTGGATGCACCATCAAACTGGGTATGGCGGTTCCGTGCCATCATCGGCCTGACTTACTTCGGTTTTTGGACCGGCCTGGTGGAGTGGATAACAACCAAACGGGGCGTCCGAACCTTGTATTGCTGAAGGCCTAAGTTTGGAAAAACGGAGGAATGGGATGAGATCAGTAAGGCCATCAGACGTGATAATGTGCGTTAATAGAGAGAAAATGTAGAGACTCACTGATGTCATTGTTTTAGTGAAGTCGGTTGCAAATTTTCCTTAGAAGAGGGAGTTGTTGACAACGCGCAAGCCGGAAGGCGAACTGTAAGCAAATTATTGACTTTGTGGGGAGCACAGACTGAAATTCCACAGAAATGGTGAAATCCGAACTAAAGTTTCAGCAGAATGGAATGCACTCGTCATGGAGGCGACTGGGGCCAGGTAAAGTGTTATTTCGTGTTTGCAGCTATTGGAACGAATGGACGACAGGTTACGGTTGAGAATAGGAAGAGAATAGTTGTGAATGTGCTATCAAACTGGCTATTGCAGCCCTGTGCCATCATTGCACTGACACACTTCGGTGTCTGGACAGCTCCGTTAGGAAATTCGTGCTTGAGGTGATCGGACTGGGATGTGCAATTCTGTAAGCTGTGGGATATTTTGGGTTGGTCAAAGGAATCTGCACAGGTAGAACGAAGCCGATGTGAGATCTAGTCCGTTTAAAGTCCCTACTGATGTGAATCACAGGCCAGGTGGAGTGGATAACGGCCACATAGAGGAATCGAAGCGGATATTACCGAACGACGAAACTTGGGAACTCGAGTGGATACGGTGAGATCAGCAAATCCTGGTGAGTTTGAGAAGACATCAGACAGGCTAAGTATCCACTAGTACAAAAAACTTAACGTTTACAACAAATTAGAGTAGTGCTAGCACGTAACTAAATGAGAAAGGATTGGTGTAAATTTGTACTTAGTAGTCTAGCGCTCAAACAGGGGTCGAGTTTGCTAATATATGCTATTATCGTACAGACGACCTGGAGCAAATCGGCATAAGTACGCAGAGAGGTGTTGTTGTTAGGGAAAACAAAAATATCCGGACTGACGGGAGTAGAATTTCCGAGATGATAGTTTAGTTCATCTGGAATTTAACACGTCAGTTGGATGGTACCATAATCTAGGGAGAAGTGAACGTCCCCGTGGCCGGGGGCTGGCGATCAAACAGTAAGTAGTGCATGACGAAGAAGCCCTTTGGTGCGGTGCGACGCCAATTACGACGAAAGCAGCTACAGCTGTGCATGTCGGTGTAAGCCGTAAATGTCCCAGAATTACCATCAATGTTTTTTCAAGGAATTTTTTAAAAGATAAAAATCAGTTTTGTCAGTGCCTGTAGTTTATAGCTTTGCTAGATAATTGACGCAACCGGGAAGAACCCAACCTAGCAGCAACAAACAGAAAACAAAAGCGCTCTATTGCGGATTTCCTGAGTTCAAGGCCATGCTCACATTGCATTGAGAGTGTAAGGTTACTGTACGATCCTGTGCTAAGGCCGTGATCTCAAGGCAAAAAATTGGTTGCTTAGCCTAAACGCACGATCTAGGAGTCCTATCTGACAAGTAACGGGCAGTCTAATTCAACTTAGGACGGTCAGGAACAATTGCGGCGAAACGGAGTTCTACGAACTTCACCTGCGTTTGTTCGGTAATCGCAATTGGGCAGTCAAGCAGTATATTGAATCCAGATGTGGGCAGACAGTACAGACAGGTAGACCGTGGTTCTATAAGAAAATAACATTAAATTGTGTGCAGAAGTAAAGAAAGGCTTACGGCTAGGTTCAACCTTGGGCGGTTAGCAACACAGGGGGGTACAGAAACGGGCAGTGTGCTATCGGACAAATTAAACGGGACAAAGGTTGTTCAGTTCAAAGCTGAACAAATGTTCCACAACAAGCCCAGAAATGTGAGCAACTCGACTACAGAAAACAGTTAATATAAAATCGGCTTTGTATAAATTAGAATAGTTCGGCCTTGAAACTTGAGCAGCCAACGGAAGGGAAATGAATCGGCATGAGGAATAGGGAAACACAAATAATTGCGTCAGGTAATTAACAGTTACCCTGTGTGCGTCCAAGTTAGTACTGGCGGTTGATGACGCGACAGGTTTGGGAATGACAGAATATGGGACTGGGTACAGGGAGGTAAAGTGGCCTATAGCTTGTGCTGGGACGTCAGTGAGCTTTATTCATAGATTAGCCAGTAGTCTGGACGCTTATGGTGTTGATCACTTTGTGATCATATGGGGTTTTGGGGTATTTAGAAGGCCGGCGGAGTCAATGTGGCCTGCCCGATGTGGGAATAACAGTTGGTGTGAAAAATTTTGAGAATGGAAACCATTGAGTTCTCATGTGCAGCACCAGATCAAGGTGTAGAGTCAATGAATAAAGTAGGCGTGGATGCCACAACAGCCTCAGCGTCATCAGGAACGGCTGTGCGGGCAGCAAATTTTGAGTTCACTGCGGATGAGGTCAGGCAATTCGACAGGCCCCGTATGTGATAGTCTGATGGCGGATTCTTCGGCTGTTGTACTCAGCCGAGCCATAGATTCACACCCAAAATTTCTCTGAAACCATAGTTCGGAGGAGGGGAACTTTAACAAAAACTTCCAACATTTGCTGGCATTTATTCGGTCCCTTAGGATCTTTTCATGCGGGCGCAGTTTTGTTGAAAGTTGTTTAAACGTACTCCAAGTCCACCATGCGCGCGGAATTTATATTTTAATGGCTGCCAACGGCTTCGCGTGATGTAGATCTGATGACGGTGGGAAATTTGCGGATGAGCCGGCTTCTTCACGTGTTTTACTTTGCATTGCGTTTGGAAATAATCTCGAAACGACAAGGACAATAATTTCGCCCTCTGTGTCGCCGCAAACTCAAAATTGGGCAGCTTTTAACGACCTGCGTATGAAAAAGTCTCCTATCATTGTCGCAGGTGTCCTGCAAAACCAAGTCAAGGAATTCGACACAGCTAGTAAGTTTTTTGTTTTTTTTTCATGGTCAGTACATGCCATAACAGGCGCAAGGCTATACCGAACCCTCGATAGTGATGTTGGTAGAATTAGTGTGTTTTTGGGCAGAACAAGCGGACAGCACAATAAGTTGGCCAGTGCTTTCAAGTCCTGGCGCAAACTAACGGATTGGGGCGGTCTTGTTGGTGTCTTAAAAACCCTCATCCGGTAAATATTGTGGATATGCTGAACTACGGGCAGTATGGTAGTCTCGGTACCGTCATCCCAACGCCGTACTTGGGTCCGCGGACAGTCCCGTTCATGAACCTTTTGGGTGAGTCGTTTAGGGTTGTTATTGTAGTTACGAATCGCCAGGGAATAGTCACAATTCGGGACCGGCATGCATTAAGAGTATTCTTGGGTCCATTGAAGGCGCACGGTGTTTCATTGCTGTTATTCAGACAATGCAATGAGACTGCCGTGTCCATACCCGGCAAACAAAATAGGAAACGTCTCAGAAGGACTTCTAGAAGGTACCATTATGTGAGTTAGACTGCGGCCCAAAATAACAAGTGGCCAAAAGTGGTCACAGTTCCTGACTAACTAACGTCTTCTGGACCCCGGTTTTCAAATAGCTGAGGAAAGCCTTGTCGATACGGAGCATGCAGACGTCGTTCTCATTTTTGAAGAGGAGGGAAAGGTGCAATTGTTTTTGAATGAACTGACCAAAGTCATCCCGTCCTTTGGTATGCACCCTGCATTCACAAAGTGTAAGGTAGTAATAATGTTCGTTCACAGCTGGTAGGTAGCATGATCGGGCAGGCATGATCATAAGATTACATTCAGAATTAAGCATGTGGTTGTTCGTAGTTGCAGGTAATCGACCGAGTGGGCGAAAGAGTACAGTCGAGAGTCAGAAGGGATTAGTTGCGGGTGTGCTATCAAACTGGTTATGGCAGTGCTGTGCCATTATTGCACTGCCGTACTTCAGTTTCTGGACAGCTCCGTATCGGACGTCATGTTTGAGATGATTGGGCTGGGATGTGCAATTCTGTGAGGAGCGGGGATTTTGAGTTGGCCAAGGGAATTTGCAGAGGTAGGACGAGGCCAATGTAAGATCGCAGGTATTTTTCTGGTCCGTTTGGGGATATCTGGGGATGCAAATCGCTGACCAGATGGGATGGATAATAGCGAACTGGGTTTCCAAACCTGGTATTGCCGGGTATTGAGTAGACTTGACACCAAGTACCCGCCCGCTCAATACGTCTTCGTTACCCCCAGCATCCACGGGTGCACGTATGATAACGCACGTGTTCCTTGGATCCCAGGGCTCAAGTCTATACTACTTGGACTACGGCTGATACATATACACACTTCTTCAGCTTTAACTTCGCTGCGCTCAATAATGCATACGGTTGCTGAATAACGCTACTGAATAATCCATGTACACACGGGACTAATTGAGCAAGTAGTGGGTCCACCCTTATAACGGTAAGATTGCAGCTTCAGCGTGGACACCCATTTGGAATGCAGTGGACAAAGGGATTTAGTAAGCACTTGGTTGGTTGGCCACTACAACTTTGTTTAATTGTATGTTTTAAAGGATGTGTACGGAGTATGTACGAGTCGTAATTGACTATACATTTTTCCTTTCAGAAATCCTGTCGAGTAAAAGCGGCTTCCTGAAACTGAGAACTGGATTGACCACATATTACGTTTGTGCTGATACAACCAATAAATAGAAACATGATTTTTTAAAGGTGGTTGTGTATTTTTAGGCATGGGGTTGGCAAACGGATGACATGTATAGATATGGAGTACCGCCGTTGGTCGTTGGATTGGTCTATTATGTATATTTGTGGCACTGATCAGTCACGAGGATGTGTGCGTCCCTTCAGTTACTATAAGTAGCCACGGTAGGCAACGTCGAGTACGGTTATAAGCGTGACGGGCCGTGGTTGGCCATCGGGTTGAGCTGTTGAACCTAGTTGAGGCCTCATGTTCGGCGTTCCGCATAGAGACAGGCCTGGCAATTACCATAAGTAGCCAAGGTGGGTGACATCGACTGCAGTTATGAGTATCACAGACCCACGTTGGGCGTTAGATTAGGATACCACGCATAGTTGAGGCCTTATTTTCAATGGCCCACATAGATTCTGGCCTGGTGTTTGCTATAGGTAACAGGAACAAGCGACCTCGTGTACAGGCGTGCGTGAGAGACAGTCGTTGGTCATTGGATTAGGTTATTGTACATAGGTGAGGCCTCATAAGCAGCGTCGCACATAGAAGTGGGCCTAGCAGTTACAACGAGTATTCGAGATGACTGAAAACGCGTACAATTGTGATTATGAAAGACCGTCATTGGCCATTAAATTAGGTCGCCGTGTATAGGTGACGCCTCATAATCTGCTTCACACATGGACACGGGCCTAGCAGTTACGATACAAAGCGAAGGGAAGCGATATTGAATACAGTTATGAGTATGATTGGTCGTCATTCGCCGTTGGATTAAGTTATCGTGTATGGGTGGGGCCTCATAATCAGCGCCGCACATTGACACGGGGCTAGCATGCTGCAGTGACGACAAGTAGTCGAGGTGAGTGACAACGATTATCGTTACCATGATGACCGCTTTATGACGTATTCCACCTATAGGGAGAAATATTCCTAATAGAAATGATACCATTGTGTTGGTAATTTACCGAAGGTTACCTCCTGACGCTGTATTATCCACGGGCTAGTTATGCATGGCTGAGGTGGCCCTCGCATCTCTATTGCACAATTCCTGCTGTTTTTTGACAATGTTATACCTAATGGGAGCTGAGCTCCATAAGAAAGTGTTGTGATGAAGTTCGCTGAACAAAATTATCTCGTCCGTTAAATCTGGAGAGTATAAAGCAAACAAACGTTGATGACCGAATTTCCTGGGTGGAATTTGCATTGGATATTATGTAGATGTTATTTTATTCTTAAATAACGCCAAAAGATGGTAAAGTACGATTTCGTGTTTTGTCTCTCGTAAACCGGTAGCGAAATGAGAATCGGTGGTGATCCGTGACCTTGAAATTTCGCTCACTCAAACAAAATGCTGTGTGCATCATATCACCTACAAGTGTAAATGGATTATACTAACTCCCCGTAAAAGTCGCAAACTCGAAAACCCTGTAGTTCCGGCGAAAATAATTTGGGTGTGCTTCTAGTGAGCGGCGTTATACTCACATGTATCGATGGTGGACCAACTTGTGTGGTTGCCCGGGGATTTAGGCGCATTGACCATCTGTGGCTGAGCAACTTCGAATGGCCTGGTTTGCGCGGAATGTTTAGTGAAAGCGGGCTTTGTTTGGAAACTTTCAGTGACCGAATTTCATGCTTTAGATAGTTCAAACCAAAGGAGACTGGCGAACCGCAGCCCGCCTGCTGTAAACAAGCTGTTCTACACGCACGTACCTCCACACGCGGAATACTGAGTGGACTTGTGAGCATGAATAAGGATTTTCCAACGCTTCCGGCAACTTGTAAATAGTGTTGCGACAGATTCTTTGGTTATCCTTTCAAGAGTAAATTAGGACACTGATGCTTTAATTTATAGAGGGATGGTGTTCTAGGGGTGATTTATTGTTCATCCACGGTCTTCTGTAACAGGGTTCCGATCTGCGCATTTTCTAATCCAAAGCTAACAGTAACAATAATAATGTTTAATCCCAAATAGTGGGTGGCATATCATGCGGCATGATCACACGATTACAGTCAGAATAAAGCACGACGGGATGGGATTGGTGGGTAATGGGGCCTGCGCGAAAAAGAGGGTAGTCATAAACAGTGGACAGTAGACTTGGTCACACCTAAACATGCATGGGAAAAATAAAAAAAATTATCAGGAGTTTATAATAATAATAATGGGGTTATTTCCCAACCTGTAAAGAGCATGCAGATTGAGGCATAATTGGGTCGTTACAATCTTAACGCGGCAGGCAAATACACAATGGAGAGAAGTTTAAAATCAAGGAGGCATGCTTATTATGTGAAGTGTCACCGCAATTATGGGAACCCAAAAAAACGAGGACAGTAGGTATGTGGTATGACTAGTTCAAAGGTGACGCCAGCTGACATGAACTAAAAACCGGAAACCGTTGCTGGCCATGAGTGACCTTGGGCGGTCGAGTAAATGGCTATGGTCACAAAAAGCGAAAATGGGAATGGAGAATAAAGAATTTGGTCTGGAGACAAATACAAAGTTTTCTCTCAAGAGTATGGTTTAAATTGAAATCACGTGGACTCACTGGTCTCCTGCTGTGAGGACGTCAGGTGTAAAGTACTTTCTTTACATAAACGTAGACGCTAGAGCATCGTGAGAATTTCTTCGGATTGAAATGCTGGCGAAAACCGCAGGACCTCAACAGGAGGTCAACCATCCAGACTTGTCTCAATAACGAAGGGGAAAGGCGTGGACAACCATCGGAGAAAGGTTTTTCCACGCACCAACTACCTGAAACGAGAAAAAATTTACCTGTTAAAAGTGTGCGCTCTGGGCTGAGAAATCTTTTTACATTGTCCCCGCTGCGGGCTAACTGGGTCGAAGTTGAAAAACGCCACATACTCGAAGCACACGCAAATCATTTTCGCCAAAACTACGGAGTTTTCGAAGTTGTGAATTTTACGGGAACTTGGTCTAATTCAGTTGCATCTTTCGGTGCCATCTTGCTTATAACAGTTTGCTTAGGTGAGCGAAATTTCAAGGTCGCAGACAACCACCGATTGGCATTTTGTTATTGGTTTGCCAGAGATGAATCAGGAAATCGCACTTTAGCATATTTCGGCTTCACCGTTTTTCTTAAGTATGAAATAACATCTACAGAATATCCAAAGCACATTTTACCCAGGGAAATCGGTCATTTATATTTGTTTGCCTTATACTCCTCAGATTTAAAAGCGAACTTCGTTACAACACAGTCTTCTATGAACCTAAGCTTCCATTAAGTACAGCACTGTTAGACAACAGCATGAGTTATGCGGTGGAGATGCGAGGTCATCGCTGTGGAGGATTCCCTTTCCCAGAAAAGCATAGCTAGCCTGTGAACAATACGGCGTCAGGGAGTAACTGTAGACAAATTACCAACACAATGGTGTCATTCTTATTAGGAATATGACTAGGTGGAATACGTCATAAAACGGTCACCGGTAGCCGTTTTCTCCCACCTAGACTGCTTATCATAACTGTTAGACCCTTGTCCATGCGCGACGCTGCATATGAGGCCGTGCCTATGCACGGTAACCTTACCCAGTGACCGACGACGGCAGTTTAAACCCCTAACTGTACACATTATCGCCTACCTCGGCTGATTACAGTGACTATCGGGCGTGCATCCATGCTCGCGGCTGACCACAAGGCCCCGGATATAAATAACAGACTAATCCAACGACCAGCGATGGTCCTTCATATCAATACACGTCGTCCATCTGACAAATTGACGCCTGAAAAATACACAACCACTCTCGGCGAATCATGTTTCCATTTATTAGTTGCATTGGTATAATCGTATTATGTAGTCAGTCCAGTTCACAGTTTCAGGAAGCCGCTGCCACTCGACAGGGTTTCTGAAAGAAAAAATGTATAAGCAATTACGGCTCGGATACACTCGTATATAAATCACGCAATTAAACAAAGTTGTAGTGGCTATCTCGTCAAGCGCTTATTAAATCCCGTTTTCCACAATTCCAGATCAATGCCTACGCCGAAGCTGGAGTCTTACTGTTTTAAATGTAAGCTCACTAGCGGATAAATTAGTCTCACTGGCTATAATGAGGGAGCCGTGTGTAAATCGATGATTTGGTAGCAGGATTCGGCAAACATATGCATTATTGGACGCAGCGGATTTGAAGCTAAATAGGGGTGTATACTAGTCAGTCATAAGACCAATTCGTGCAGACTTCAGCCCTAGGATATATGGACAGCATGCGTCCTCAAACGTCCACCCATGAACGCAGCCGTAGCGAATACTTAGCGAGTGTGGGGGTACCCGGTGTCAAAGCTGCTTATTTAGCTCACCGAATTCCAACATCACTCCACCTCTTCTTCCCGATGCCAATGCCATATAGCATAATAGAATCGAATTTTAGCCATCCCATACTCAACCGCAGTAGCGGTTCCACTGACAGGGGCTCCACACTTGGAAACCGAACAACTGAGGTTCTTGCGTTTGTGATTTTAGTATCCGGTTGTATATAAATAAGCTTTCATATCTCCGACACGCATGTTGGAAGCTGCTCGCGATGTCAGGCTATTCTGAGGCTCTAGTTCACTTCTGTCACAGGTTTGGGCCTCATCCAACTCATAGTTCATTCCGAAGTATTGCAAGCCATGTTCACTTCCACAGTCATGTGCACAACATCCGCATAGACGGGCTACTAAGACAGCCACAGCTAATGCGAACCAATGGTCTCCGATGATGATACCGATGGCTATCTAGCTATGGACTGCAAGGTTTACTATATCTTATTGCCAAGGCACACATCCTCCAATCCACATTCAGTTAACATACACCGCCAAAATGCCACCGCTTCCGCTTTTGTCCTCTAAGTGGTCGATTGACTCAGACTCCCCGTATTCCATCGCTTCAATGCGCCTTGCACGTCATCCACATAGTCCAACCGGATTGACCTTTTCGGCTTAACCAATGCCCCTCATGGTGCTAGACACATTACCGGCTCGCTTTAGAGCTCTTGTACGATAATAACCTATATTAGCGAACTCAGACCCTGTTTGATGGCTAGTCTCATTTAATCACTTGTTTTCACTGCGCTACTTGTAGTAAACGTTAAGTTTTTTCTCTTTAATAATGCTCTGTATCCTATTGGATGTCGCCTCAATCTTATCGGACTTCACCGAGCTCATCCCATTCCCTCGCCTTCCCGAGATTCAAACTTCGGCAATACCTACTTCCGACCCTCTGTTTGCCCGTTGTCCACTCCATCGGCTTTTTGATTTACACCTACAGTGATCTCCAACCGGACCAGAAAAAAACCTACGACCTTACATCGGCCTTGTTTTACCTCTGAGGGTTCATTCTTCCAACACAAAGTATCCTGCTGCTCTCAGAATTGCACATCCCAGTCTAATCACCTCAAACATGACGCCTGTTACAAGGCTGTTCAGAAACCGAGGTATGTCAGTGCAATGATGGCATGACACTGCCATACGAACTTTGCTAGCATGCCTGGGACTAGTCCCTTCCTCCTCTTGGCTCTACCCTATAGGCTGCTTGTTCCGTTGCCCGCAACTACGAACGAACTCATGCTTTATGATGACTGTAAACTTATGGTCATGCGTGACGGCATGTCACCCAACAGTTGGGAATAAACATTATTATTATAACCTTATGCGTTTTGGGTGCAAAGTGCATACCAAAAAGCGGGATGACTTTGGTCAGTTCATCCAAAAAACCTGTGCCTTTTCCTTCTCTTCGAAGATAAGAACGATCTCTTCATACTCTATGTCGATATGATTTTCGTCAGAAGATATTTGAATACTGGGATTCAGAAGGCATTTCAGCGTGTCTGATTATCCTATCGATCAAGAAATTAAGTAGGAACGGAGAGAAGGCGCCCTTGACACCGTTTTGTGTGCGGAAGCTTTTGGAGCTCTGCATGTTGCCGTACCACTTCCTCCCCTTGCGCCCTTCCTGTCTATGACGATGCAAAGGAATGTACGGTTAACAACTCTCAATGTCCTTGAGAAGTCGAATTATATGGCGTCCGATATGAGTCCTTCGTCCTTAGCTTGAATTAAGCTGTCCATAACTACGAACACCTTAGTCACGCAAGAACAGTTTATGAGAAATCCACGTTGCAGTTGGGATGGTGAGATGTTGACAATGAGGTGATTTGTGATAGTCAGCTCCGGAAGGCCTTCCATTACCTTGCACAGTACATTAGGAAGACTAATAGTCATGTAGCATCCAGCGACAGGCGGTCAACAGCTTTGTAGCTTTGGGTGACGGTCGCTTCCCTCGAAGCAGAGGAAGGGGTGCCCTCATCCAGGGACTGACGAAGCACCAGGTAGAAATGCCTTGCCAGTGTTAGGGACGTTTGCTTATGAATCCTTGGGCGGACCTCGTTTGGCTCCAAAAGGCTGCCTTGTTCAAGAGTTGACTAATTTCCTCGGCTGTGAAGACCAAGTTGGTTGGGAGCCATACGTAGTTACTTCTTGAGAAGTTTCAATTTGATGAGTCCACTGGGACAGAATATAGGTCTGTGTGGTGTTCTCTGTAGACTTCAGATGCCGCTATGAGGTCACTCGTGGGTTCTGCGTTTCCCTTCCTCAAAGAGAAGGCGGTTGACTTACTTCTTCGGCGGCGTCTCGTGTACTGAAAAGCACATTTCTGTCCTTCCGCGCGGTGTTTAATACCGTGACTGGCATTCGCATGTTCAATTGGCGGATTTCTGCTTTGTAGCGGTTCCGCATTCTACAAAATGCTAGCTCAACTCTTATGTCTTCTGCGGTCATCTTTTTGAGAAATAGTTAAGTAGTGCATTACGTATATAATATTTAAGACCTCTTTTCAGAAGACGCCCAATCGTTTTAAGTAACTTTTGGTTCATTTGGGTGCCCGCTGGATTTTTTTCGGTTGATCACCGCGTCAGCCTCGTGAATTTCCTGGGCAACGATCATTTATAACTCCGTCACTGAGGCCGGTGCCAGTTTAAATTGGTGAGAGAAGCTATCCATTTCTGGAAAGTTTGAACGACAGAAGTTTCCAGTCCACTTTTGAGGTTCCAGGTACCTGGTTCAATAGCAGATAAAATCAAAGTTCAGCAGACACTGCTCAGTGTATTCCAGTGGAGCATTAATTAACGCTTTATCAGCGATGTGTCTAGCCTAATCCAACAGGGATTCTAGCTGCCTTTTGCGGTGTCCGGTGGTTACGACAACATGTTAAGTCCGAGTGCTCTGGTTAACGACTTTGGTCGTCGCTGATGCAAAATGTCCACTACACCAGACGCGCTAGAGCTCCATCCAGAAGGGCTTTGGAGCGTTAAAATCACCTACTGGTATGCGATGCGTGAAGTGGTAGCTGGAGGAAAGGTGCTCGAGTGCTTGTATGGAAAACGGGTGATCTTCAGGTGGGCTTGAAGGGCAACTTTAGACCACGACGAGAAGAGGAGAATCAGCGCCACACAGTGGGATTCGAATCCACAGTGCATCACGAAAAGTTGCAGTATTGGTGTCGGTGAAGGCAATCGAGATGGACACAACTGCAGGTAAATATAGATCACCATATAGCATTTTAACCTCTAATTAGCCCACAGCTACCGGTGTGCATGCTGAACTGTCGTGCAGACGTGGGTGACGAGACCACCAACAACTGGATCTTTTCTCGAGTATGAGCTCTGTTGTCCCGCAACCACTGAATTGACTAAAGACGCTTACTGCCCGCGAACGACCTATTCCGGTGGTCAGGTTCTCAACATGCCTACTCCGCCTAAACGTTTAACCTTCTTGACATTTAGGTCACCGAGAACCACGTTACTCACTGATTTCAAATGAGAACCGTGAAACTGGAACATGTGTTTGTCCTTCAACCTTGACATCACCGCGTTCTGCCAATAATACTGCTCGGTTGGCCTTGACGCCTCCCTGCCAGGCACTGATGGAGGTTTTGAAGCAATATGCCGGACTTTGTGATGACGAAATTAGTGTATTCGATGCTGGTGTTAAAGAGAAGCTTGAAATTGCCTTCGACAATATTGCCCACGAAGCCACCTCTTCTAAAGAAAATCAAGAGCGCTTAGCTGCAGAACATGGTGAGTTTCTTTCTCCGTTTTCTATCGTTCAGCACAAACGGTAAAGGTTCTTGAAGGCCGACTCCAGGAATTGGGAGCTGAATGTGATAGACTGAGGGAGAAATCCTCGGATTATGAGGATCTGCTGCGGAGTGCGGACGAGAAGTTTCGCCGATCTTACGAAGAAAAGGAACAGCATCGGTCCAAGACCGATGAACTCCAGACCATCAACAATGAGTTGTCTTTCGCAGTTCGCAATCTTGAAAATGAGAAAGAAATGTTGTCTAGTCAATTACGGTGCAAAATTGAGCAGATAGAAGACTTATCAACGGAGATTAAAGCGCTTAAAGCTGAGACGGAATCGGTGCACAAGCTAAAAATTGACACTATGCTCCGTTCTGAAGACGTATCTAGTCGCGAGGCTGCGCTTAAGGTTAGCGACCGCTTTTTCCTTCTAGTCTTTTAGGCTCAGGAATCTCGCTGGGTGGAAGAGTGCGCCAGTATGCAACGCCATATCGAATGGCTGGAAGGTCGTTTGAGACAAACAACTGACCAGTTATTAACGGCGCGTCGAGACACTGTAAGAGCTAGTTTCTCTAATCATCCATCAGAGTCAAAAATGTTGCACTTTGGAATCTGAGCTTGAGTCACGCAAAATAGAGGTAAATTCATAATTTGTTTTGACAATGTCTGCAAGCTTGAGCACGCAAAAGAAACCATTCAACGGCTGGAAGACGGCACGAAAAAGTTGACACAGGCGAACGAAAACTACATAGAAAAACTGAAACAAGTATGTCCCTGCGCGAACCATCTTTAATTACAGGTTGCCGATGAACAAATACGGTTAGAACAACTCTACGGCAACGAGTTGGAGGCCCAGAAGCAGCTGATCTCCCTATACAAGGTAATTGGAAAATCTTACCGGATTACGCTTTTTACAGGAACAACTGGCCGACCTCGAAGAAAAGAACACTGAGTTGACGGAGGCGGCTGGGTCTATGCAGTCAATGCTGAGGTCGGCATATGAAAGTATGCTCCTATTCAGTTAATTAGGATGTACTAGACGTCGCTCGGCTTGAGTCTGAAAAGAGCGCACTGCAGGCTCAGCATACCGAGGAACAAGCGAAACAACAAGAATCTTCAAAGCAGTTGGCAATCGAATTAGAGCGCAGTCGACAACTTTTAGATAAATTCCGTGTCGATGGTAGGTTTTTTTAAACTCGATGTGTGCTCCTCCGAAGGTAGTGAAATTATTATGCTGTCTGATTGCGTTCCCGAAGACTGGTGATTGACTTTTGCCCTTTACGAGATGTGCTACGGAACCTTACGCTGTCGCGAATGTGTGAGGCTGTTCATGTTTTCACAAATTCACCAGTGGTGAACGGAATGCAATGCTTTGTAGCCGAAGCTGTGTGATGCCACTAGAAAACCAACCTAGAATTCGGAAGACTGAATGGAATGAATCACTATAGACGAGATGGAAAACGGGCGTGACAGATAATTGAGACTACAGGGTACTGTCCTGAAAACCTCCATACCATATTCCAGACATCAGCTTTAGACCCATTTATATCCCCTCACGCACCAGCATTAAATATATGGGTGGAATTTTGAAAGACGTTCTTCCGTTGTCGTCTTGAAGCAATCATTCGCTCGGTTTGACATCATCGGATTGTGCACACTGTGGTAACCTCCCACAGTTCCTTCGCTGGGTGAGCTTAATACTGCATGCTAGACAGTCCGACATATCATCGCCCGACAAACAGAGGGTTGTGATACATTCCGTCGTTCCGTTACAATGCGGTACCCTCCAGGCTCTTGGGGGTCGCGGGTGGCAAACCAAGATCCCAATATTTTGGTGTACGCTTCAGAGTATCGGCCACCAAACAATAGTGAGTCCCAATCGCTGCAGCATCCTAAACTGCGAATCGCCCTCCAAGTATGATACGACCAACCGAGTCGCTATTTTTGGTACATAAGGGCTGCTGGAACGGATTAGCCTTCGTGAATTAGACATGAAGCCATTAAACTTAGCCTTGAGGTAATAACATTGTAGGACGTTCTTTAGCCTTTCGAAACTTTCCTGGTATCTGGTTCAATAGTCATCGGTGACTACAGTGACCTCTGAAGTACTCAAAAGTTGTATCCGTAATTCGCCAAAGCATCCAATCCGGCCATCTTTGCAAGTATTATGTTCAGCTGTAACACCCTTTCGGTGCCTAGCTGCCATGCCACCTGAGGGAAGCACGAGGGCTGGTATACTACCAGGTTGCCCAAGCCTAGATAGGGGAAGCCGAGAGGCAGAGGTCGGGTTCGAACCACGGACCTTTCGGTTAGTAAATTCGCGCTCTAACCACTTGAGCCATCTCGCCCCTTGCAAGTATTATCCTGCGAAAAGAATTCGATCCCACAGCAGAATGAGGTGAATAAGGTATGCGACCCATTGGAACGTGTTCATTCGAATTTTTCCGTGCTCAGTGAACAATTTACGATCCCAGGACATTCTTTGGAGGTCGCTTCTCATCGGTGGTCGGACGTTTAACTATCCGGTTTCCTACCCCTGCTTACCAAGCTACTTATGTGTTTCAAACCGGGCGCCATCTGGGGCACTTTAGAATCCGATCACTTGTTTCGATGGACATTCACCGATTTTCCGAAATCAGGAGGGTCTATTACGCAAGGTAATGGCTTCGCCGCATTTCAGACTCAAGTAAAATACCACGCTTCATGGACTCCATGAAATGGCAGTATGGGGAAGATGGCTTAACGATTTTGGAAGTCACTATCTAAGTAAAAATTAAAGCCCTTGCAGTTACGGTGCTAAAATTACAGTGGCGTACAGGGATAGTTTTCGTACGGAGACCACTTAGGTACTCTCATAGACTGGTAAAAGTAGGCTGAACCGCGCTGCCAATTACGCGTACGTTCGTGAGTTATGCCTATGCCTCATTCATCCCCATGCTCTCGTTCTGCGTCCGTTTGTTGAGCTGTTGGACCTGCACACCTCTTATTGCTCTTCGCTTTGATGTCGCGTCGTCGTCCATCACGGAGACTTGAACCTGTCATGGTGGGGCGGTCTTCGAACCTTGGTGATTCATTGGGCACGATCATAGGCATCAATATGCCGCCCCTAAATCCAATCAGACCACATTGCCGTCGGTGAACGGTGACTAGGGCCGGTCACTGTATACCACCCTTTCTGGTATACCTACGTGGTCTCCGACAATGCACTTACCAGTGGCTGCTTTTCATTAGGTTTTTCAAGTATACATCACTGAGACACTCGTGGATAAAGAAATAAAACGAACTTGTCAGAATCGCCTCATCCAAAGCACGCCGGCTCGGGCAATGTTGGATGGTAACGATCAGTGAAGACATATCCAAAGCGCTGCTCAACGCTTGAACGTCTACGTCAGCCAGTTCCTGTCTAGCCTGTTTGCGTCCATCTGAGAGAATGAGATTATTCCAGATGACGAGTTGAGCCGGTAATAATGCTCATCTTTGAAAAGGGTACTCGCAGTGAATGTAGTAACCACAGAGGCGTCAGATGGAGTCCTTTTGTAACAAGACTTCGGTAGTCTGTCAAGGGCAGAGTTTACACTGCGGCGTTGTGATCCATATTGCTTTATGGATAAGAAACGTGGCCTCTGTGCGTAGAGGGCATACGAAAGATGTCAATGTTTGACCACCAGTGTCTCCGGAGTATTGGTCAGGTCTGGTGGGAACATCTGATTAGTAATGCGGAGGTACGTCAGGCGGTCCTAGGAAGAAGTTCTCTCGCGACAGATGAATTACTGATGCTTCGTAGGTTACGCTAGTTAGAACATATATTCCGCATGACAGAAGATCATCTGCCTCGCAGAGCTCTTTTCGCTGTGTGCTTAATGGAAGCGATCGAGAGGTGGCCAGTATATCACCTACCAACGAAGTATAAAAACACTAACCAGTAAGCTTAATCGGGTCGACAACTGCCGCCTCCCTGGATGGGGACTCCGGGACCATTCTCACCACTGGTTACTGACATTGGCGGTAATGACCCAATCGCAGTCAGTGGCGCTCGTGCATCAAAGTTATCGTCTTCAATGCGTAGCTACCCAATTCCCGAACTAACTGAACATGCCATCGCCTCCAAGGCTTGACCGTACCTCCCGCACTCTCCTACTTTCTGGTGGTCGAAACTGTACTGGCTAGAATCAGTGTGAATATGGTACACGGTTTACAGCTGATAATTTGATTGATAGATTGGTAGATTGATTGACTGATAGTCTCTGATTCTCCTTCGTCATACGACGGCACGCGAAACACTGACACCCTGAGCTCAAGCGCGATTTCGACTGGTTAGAAGCTGCGTCAACACGCCGTCAGGTGTTGGAGCATCGCCTTATGTACGGACGTCCCACAATCTCGGTGTTCCTTGAATTTGAAGGTGCGTTCGATCCTGTCAAGTGCCTAGGATGTGCGCTTGAAATTTGTGAGTATGATCCGGTCGTTATGTTCACTTCGGGGCCCGCGAGACTGTATCGCCAACTCACCAAAAGCTTCTGTACAAAAAGTGGTGTATTGAACGGATATCCACCCTCCTCATTTTTATTCAACTTTGGCATCGGTGTTTATTGACGAGGCAAATGCTGGAAGGCCCCCAAAAGCCCGATGTCCGAATTGTTGCTGGTGAGAACCCTATCTTTGAATAAGAAGGCGATGTACAGTCCGTGGAATCAACTGTCTACCATTATATCACCTTTCGGATGCGCCTTGCACCTCCAAAGTGTAAACTCGTGCTTCACAACGTTCAGTTTCTGTACCTGCCACAGACATCGGCAACTGTATTAGGTGTAACGGAAGTGTGTCAGATAAGGTGAGTGCACGAATATCAAAAGCTCAAATCACGCTATCAGATTCGTGCCACCAGGCATCCAAACAGCACATCACTTGGCCTCAAAGGTCGCGTGTCCAGGGCTGCAGTATGGACTGTTTTTTGTGAGAAACGGCCTCTGGAGACAGATGAAAAGAGATCTTCAGATTTTTACCCATCAGTGTCTTAGAAACTGCTAATGTTGGATGTCGTCGAAGACTTCCTAAAGATGTACTTGGAAAACGGACGTTTGATTGTGCAACAGGTGCTTTAGTCGCGGTAAGCTTCCACCACCCTTAACTGCGGTGGCACAACCATCTGACGAACAACAAAAACGCCAATGACATCGATTAACAGCCTCATCTTTCAGCGTCTCCAACCAGGAACAGGCGGAATCACGTTGTGCTCATCCTGGACAGCGAGTGGCACTTACAGCACCCAAGCGTTTCGTAATCTCCTTCCTACCCCTCTGCCAGGTCAAGGAATCATCGGTGGACGAAATTGTGGGACCTACAACCACTTTACAACAAGTACGCCGTTCTTACAACTGATAATAATGATGTTGACGATGGTGCCAGGTCAAGGGCTGGCCGACTCTGCTTCTGCCATTCTGAATCGTCTGTTGGTACAGTCCAGCCTTCCAGGACGGGTCCTTTATGCTTAGTCAGAGACTTCAACCTGTAACCGTTAACCGATTTTAGTCACGTTCTTTCTGTCAACTTCTTGATTGTCTGAACGTTTGGAGGTGCCAGCACTAGGTTCTTTCCCATCCTAATGTATAATTACATAAACTTGCGGTTGTACGGTGGTGATAATGGTAGTGATGGTGATAAGGCTCTGTCTCTGTTGATGATGTAGTATCATTGGCGCCATTAAGCCTACTGTGACTGGGGCAAAACCTTTGCGCATCAGGTTGATACTATCGCTCCGAGGACTTTTTTGAATAGAAATGAAACGAACGGCTGATACAATGCTGGTTTTCGAGTCAGTTTAGAGTCTGGTTAAGACGGAACACAACCTTACACAACCACCTTTTAATAATGTTGGTGGAAACTCATGTGGTTGTAATGCTCTGTGATGTCTCATTGGGAAACAGTGGAGCGTGCTCACTTATCATTCACAGTGTCTCTTACTTGAGGAATATGCCTCAACCAAAAGTTTCCACCTCTACTTACTGGTTTGAGCTCGAAACAGTTCAAAGGTTGAGGTGCCAGCTTACGGACCGAAAGATCCGCGCTTCTCACCGAACCTCAGGGTCTCAACTACTCCTGTCCAGGTTTGGGCAACCTGGCAATATCAACGCTTTCAAGTCTCCTTCCGTTGACATGGCAGCTAAGCACCGAAAGGATGCTACAGCTGAACGATTTATTTTAATTTGATGTCGCAACCCATCCAGATGGAACAAAGGGGAGGATCCAGGCATGGAACAGCGACTCCCGTACTGAGGTTTATCGTTATACGACGAGGTTTGGAGATAAAATCGTGCTGTCTTCTGCGACAAGAATGTGAAGATAGTAAGGCGTTTCCTGATGTCGATCAGCATGTCCATATTTGCGGATGTAGCGATGCTGCCTTCTCCCTTGGAAGATCGGGTTAGAAGAGGTCGCCCTTAAAAACGGCGAGCTCCGGTCGCTTAGCGGTTGACCGTGACTGTCTGCGAATTATCTAATGGGGCTGAAATACAACTAAAATCCACCAAGTATCGGATGCGACTTCAGGCAGATGTGCTGTAAGCAACGGTATCAGTAGTAGAACTCCGCGCCGTACGCTGTGAGCCATCGGGCTTTGTCAGCTCTTTGCAGCCAATGGAGTCGGACTGTAGAGTCATTGGCGTTGGGCCGGGTTTTCTACTGCCTTGTGAACGAGATTTCTAACTCGAAGGCTCAAGATGGAGTACCATAACCCCCCATCCTAGGCTTGGGCAACCGGGAAGTATCATTCACCCTTGCAGCTCTTCTTTCACCACACCTTTTCTTCACCCTTCAACTGGCCCACTGCGGCCAATCCATCTGTCAGTCCCTGAACCGTTGTCCCGTGTCTAAATATCGCTCAGTAAAATAGTCCGTTGCTGCAGCCTTCGATATCCGTACTCACCAAAAGGCATCTGTTACTGAAGCTGATTCTTATTTCTGTCGGTGTATGTTGTTTCCGAATCATTCTTACAAGAACTCGCTTCGGTCATTCACACCAAGCCCCGTAGGACGTACTCAGGTGTTTCACATTTTGTTCGAGCACCTGGTGATCTTGATGCGATGATAGGTGGTGAATAATAATAATAATACTAATATTAATAATAATAAGTAGGTGGTGTAGAAGTTTCACTCAGCCCCAATGCTGAGAACACTACTGAATTGAATTCCGGTCACCGCAGTGTAAGATCGTCTGGTTCAGTTGGGATCAATGCACTTCGACGCGGTAAACGGTTTCTGTCGGTCGTGCTAGTATACGACCCGACAGACTGCAGCTCTACACCTGGGTGAGGTGGATTTTATTGAAATGTGTCACGACTTCTTCAGTCAGCAAGGAGAGCAGATACAGTCATCCTATTGGGGAATATAAACGCTCAATTTGGGCGACAACCCCCGGGAGATGCACATTTGGATCCTAGATTCGGAGTCGATGCTCAGCGTACAGATAGAGTGGCTTATTCGGTTGTGTGCTGAACATCGTCTGTTCCTGGGCAGTACGAATTTTCAGCATAAGTGCCCACACAGGGTTACTTGGGAACCACCAACCGCAAACCAGTCATGGACTCACTTGGACCATGTGGCAATCAGTTGCCGAATGAAGATCCTCAATTAAAGGTTACCATTCCTTCAGGGGTCCGAAATTGACACTGACCATGATCCAATGGCCATATTTCTCCTGCTCTCTGATTTTCCCGTTACCAGGTTTGTAGCAGCCGGAACGAGCTTACTTTTGGGACATAGATTATAGGTGGTAAACCAACATAGGTGATAAACTAACTGGTTCGATCGACTGAGAAAGGTACACTTTTTTATCGGAAGGTCTTACACGGAAAATTCATACATTGCACCCGGTATGACCGAGCCGTCAGGCTTACTTAGTTATTGGGCTTACTTTGTGGCTTCTGGCACGGATGACTAGACAGCACTGGTAACGGGAGCTGTTAGTGTGTGATAAGTAGGGAACTCACTACATGAATGTTCTGGGAAATCGCTACAGACCTGAACTCACTAGCTGCACATTTCATTAAAAGAGTGATTGAATACAACTTAGCCACTGAAGACGTAGGATACGTCAGATATTCAGAACACTCAAAGGTCAGTGTGTTAGTGGAACTGATGAGGGTTTTTAAAATCTAATCGTGGCTGTACCCAGAGGACCAGATAGTATGATCTAATTTGCTACACTTGCCGTTATCAATGTGATGTCATTTTAAGATGCAATAGCCCAACAATAAGTTCGGACTCATTGAATGGAACGTAAAACAGATATGCTCTGATATACCCCAGGTCTATAATTCAAATGTACGTGTTTGTTGGCTTGAAAAGACCATCGCAACCTTTCAGTTCAAGGTCCAACGAAGTGCTTGTTCGCGTTTCGGTCTCCATGCTGCCCACCTCAATGTAAATGTTACTTATTCAGTCACTGGTGCGCATTTTCGTGAATAGAGTCGTCCACTCTGAAAGCTGGACGCTCTGGTTATTTTTATCACTTATCCCGGTGCTCTTTGCGTTGAAAGCCAGGTCTGTCCGAAATTGATTGAACAGTCTATACAAGAGGCTACTGTTTTATCCTTCAGGTCTCTCTGAAGAAGAGCTTAGACAACTTAACCCTGCTGTGGCTGCAACGTTGAGTGCTTTGAAGCGTGGCCATAGCCTAACACAGCTGTACACTGATTACATTCAAATCGTGGAGGATCGTGATCAACTACGACTAGACAAACAAAGATTGACGGAATACGTCAAGCAGTTGGTGGACGACGTCAAAGAAAAAGGTGAGTCTTGCCTGCTAATTTGGCACTGGTATAATTTCGCCAGGTTTGGTGAAAGGTGTTTTCCGTACTGAGACTTAAAACCGCCAGAAGGTAACTTTTCCATATTCATGGCCATCGTTCCGTATTTAGTTGGTTTGTTGACGCATTCACAGGTAGCCCGTAATTTGTCTGTTCATACCTAGCTCCACTACTTCGTGAACAACAGGAAAAGTATAAACGAATGAAGGACGAAATTAAGGATTTGACCGCACAGCTGCAATCTACTACCGGGAAACTTGAAGAGTCTAACAACCAGCGTCTGGAACTCCAAAGAAGGGCCGGTTATTATCAGCGTGAGGTTGCTCGACTCAAGCACACTTGTGGTGACTTATCAAAACAGGTTAGTAGGCCGTTGCACTTTATGTTCTTTCTCTCGTTGCGCGCTTATATGTTTTTGATATGCTGATTCACACGACTGGCCTTGCCCTTTCTTGACGACGAGCGTTTCCACTGAAAATAGCGTCTCTTATCCACCAGGCTTTTAGGACATCTGGTAATACCGTTCGAAGGAGATCTGGTATATGGCGATTTTCGCTGTTGGATGGATCTTGATTTCGATCCTGTCGGTGGTATCAGAAGCATAGACGGGTGCATGACGCTTGTATGGTTCAGATTCTTCATTGAAATTTACAAAACGCTAATAATCTTCATGAAAAAAACTTGAGTTGTAAAAACTTTAGCTGCAGAGGCCTTATGAGCAGCTGGTCACCAGGACACCCAACTCCGAAACTTGAGTCGCACTAATTGGGGAATGTAATGATCACGTCATTACATCACGTCAAGTGTAAAAACAACAACACGTATACAGCAGACCAGCAGTAGCCGCTTTTCCTGATTTTGGAGTGAATTCCTCTAGATAGGGTAATCCCTTTGCACATACTTGACCAGGAAAGAATATCCATGAAGTCCTTAAATATGCATCCTACCCTCTATTCCAACGTTTTTGGCCCTGTTCTCTCTTTATCCGAACGTGGTTCCCAGTTCGACTCGAACAGTTACTGACCTATTTTTATCTCCCTCATTTCACCTAAGCTTTTTAGATTTTTGTGTCAGTCCTTGTTTAGCAAACCCTGCGAGCACTATTTCCGATGAACTGAACTGTGACAGTTAGACAAACTGTACATACGGTGCTGCTGCTGGCTACGATGCTGATGGTGATCATGATCATGGGGTTGATGACTATATTTCTGTTGGTGAAAATGGGATGCACCTAGAATTTCTCAGACGACAGTTAGCTGGTCGTCATCATCATCAACTGTAAACGCGTAGGCGCCGTACAATGATTATAGCTGCCATAGTTTCGTTCGCTGATGATTTGCGGAAGTTGAGTAGATAGCTACGCATTGGTGGTAGCTGATATGATCGACTGGCCGTTGGCACGTAGATAAAGTAGGTGGGTGAAGCCAAAAGACGGTCATAACCAGTCACCAAATTCAGCACATCTTGGTGCTTTCTTTTAGTACCTACAACTAGTAAACCAATTACTACCTGCCGCAGTTTCCTCACGTCTGTTTATTCACTACTTCACTTAAGGAAGGTTTTCCCAATCTACAACCTGGAGGTGTATATTCGTTTTCGCTAATCACTCTACCTTTTCGGAATCACAGCCCAGTTTTTCTGCCCGTTGAAGTGGTTAAGGCATTGGTTCAGCCATCCGTTATACAAACTGATTACTTATCTACCGAGACGATTGTTCTCTACTCTTCATTGAGGGGGGCGCAAACTGCGGGCTGGTCAAGGGATAACTTCGCAGATTGAGAGAATTTCGGAGATTTGTGGGCTGATGTTGCGGTCTATCTTCTAGGCTGGGGTTCTAGTACCGTATATGTCTTGTTGGAGACGTTAACGGTAATTGTTTAGAGGTATAGACATCAGATCGTTTGTGACAGGCTAGCAACGTCTTCCTTTCTGTTTCAGTGCTTTATTTTTTCCTCACCCATCCTACAAAACATAAGTTTGTTATTGCACGGCACTGAAGCATCGGCACCAACACTAACGTTGAGCATATGCCGTTTTTCTTGAATAATCTAGTCCGCACGTGAAGGTTTCATTACCAGCGGTCCCACCATGTTTTCACTCATGGCCTTGTGTGTTATACAGGTACAATTACTTCTGCGTGAAATTGAAGTCAGTCGAGGGACTGTAATCGAGCAACCTACTTTGGACCCTTCAGAGTCAAGCGTTAGTTCGCCAGTCCGCAGTGCACCTTCACCTGATAGCAGCACGATGACCGTAAACAATGCAACCCAATTGCTCGACGGTATTGCATCCGCATCAGTAGTGATTGGGGAACACCTGGTGACTTGGCGTAACCTCCAGGAACTTCAGTGGCAAAATCAGAGACTTCTGGGCGTTGCGCGTGACTTAGCGAACCAACTTGAACAGCGTGAACAAGACGAGGCCGAAGCCTCGAAGCGTGCCAACGAGCTGTCATTGCGGTTGGAATCACTTTCTGGTGAACTTGAAGTTGTGCGTTTAGCTGCACAAGAAGCTCGGAACGACGCGCGCTTAAGTTCTCATCAGCGTGACCTTTACCGATCGCTGCTCAAACGCTATGACATAGAAGTTTCTCTCGAACACACCCTGAACGAATCTTTGGACAGCGACACAAGCAGCCTTAATGTGACTTCGGATAAACCACACGGTAAGCTTGTACAAACGAACATTTTTTAACTTGTAGCAATGTGAGCTGTCTATGTGTGACGGTCACTTTTTTGCCCATATCTTCTGGCAAACATATTGAACTTTGTCTCTAGCTCCGCTTATTAGAGAAATCGATGAACCCTGTTAGCCGTAATCCCTTGTGTCATCCGAATGTGTTCAAGGCGCTTTTTCGATAAGACTGAGGTTGTGGGTCAGCCAGTTTAAAAGCCTAGTGGCGTGAATGCAAAGTAGGTGTGAGGTTGTTGTGCTAGAATAGTACACGCTACCGCCTTCTAGCAACACACAGAAGAACCTATTCACTCCTGACTACCGTCAGCTATTTTTAAACAAATCGAATACATAAAGGAACGATATTCATTGCGTGTACTTCTGTACTAAAAGCATCACTTGAGATTGTATTTGGCTCGATTGTTGAACTGGTCGGAGCGGCCTTGATGAATTTTAAACCGAGTAAAATTGAACGTTCCAGGTTTTTGTCCGTTTCCTTCATTCGCACGTTTTATGCGTGCAGTCTACCTGGTTTTCTTGTTATCCTGAGCAGAAAATGCCGCTCGGAGCACCAGTATCTCTCTCGCGGTATTTCATGTTCCCCATACTTTAGTGCCATTCTTATTCTTAAAGGAACTTCTGTCGCGTTCGTTCATGCTTTGTCGATCCAGCCCACCTGCCGTGAACACCACAAGTATACGGCGACCCTCAGCACGGAGTATTCAGTTCGCGTACGTATATCCCAGCTCTCTTAATGCGCTTCCTTCGAAGGTTAACTTCTGAGAATGAGTGGTAGCAGACTAGTTTCAGTGAAAGCGTCCCTTTAAATGGGACGAGTAAGCACGTAACTACTTCGGTAGCGCGTAAGTAGAAAATGTTTAGCCACCAGTTGCTGTATTAAGTAATACGGTTATCGCCTTCTGTAATCCTGATGATCATCCACTCGCTAGTTGAGCCGTATCTTCCTGACGTTTGGTTTGCGGTAAGCCTGCACTGAATGACGTATACTGTTTAGGTATACTGTTTCGCACAATATACCCAAAATATAGTAACCAAGTCGGAACAGTGAGCTCTACCTATTTGTGCGCATCTGTACCTCACGTTATGATTTGCACCTAATTGCTATGCCAGTGACTTTCGTTGTGACATCAAGCCCTGTCGTTCCACCCACTGCAGACAAGTCCAACACTACAATGACCGCGGCAACAATGGAACGAATGGAGGAAACGCTGAGTTCGTTGGAAGCTGAATTCAAGCGGTATCGTGATAACAAAACGGAATCGGACAAAATCTACTCGACCACCATTGAACAACTCCGCAAAGAAGGCAACGAAGCGCGGATTCTTAATCAAAAACTAGCTTCACAGGTAGTGCAGACTATTATTTTCCGGGACTCACGGCTGCTTTATTTCGGGTTTGGTATGAAGTGGTCACGTGCTAACAAACACAGAAAGCTAGTTTCTTCCCAAGGGACCTGGTAGAGTTTCGATTGCAGTGCTTCTTGTAGTGGTTTTTGTTTTGTAATTTCTTTTTAGTTTTCCTATGGTAGCCGAACCCCATACTTGCTATTATAACTATCTGGTTCATTCACTGCTTTATCCAGTTTGCTATGGTGTGATGTTATAGCGTCCGTTTTTAGATGCTCGTGTCGAACACTGCACTTTTAACCGCGTGTACGCTTACTATGCAGTAGTCCTTTCTGCAGGTAAACCCTATGGAGTGCACAATGACTCTACACCAGATGGCCTGAGAATTGAGGTACCGGTTACCAGTCAAGAGGGCGTTGGTTCGAATTCGTCTTCGACTCTGATTTTGAGTGAAATACCAGTTTTCCCGAGCTTCTTGTCGGTTGAATGACACCAGAAGACTTGCATCTGGCTGACTCGGACTTAGTGGTCAACTTGTTCGTTGAGCTTTATAGTTTTGTTGCAAACGTTTCTTAACCAGTCATCAGTGTGTTGTTGTGAAGCGCAGTGAAGCGGATCGGAGCACAACTGAACAAACACCGACATATGGCTTCGCAACAATGCATTGGTGATTTTGTCGCTATTGGGAGCGAAATGTTTGCAAAGAAGCTAACGAACAACTTGACCACCAAATGAACAATCTAAGCTGCCAAAATTCTTTTCTATATCAGATCCGGCCTTAACTGAGTCTTGGGACATTCGGATAACGTCGCATGAAAGTAGCAGATACATTAAGAAAGGCACAATATCTAATTTTGACCTTGGATTGTTTTTTCAGGTTTCCAGTCGAAATGGGCGTAGTATACAAGTGTAGCAAGGCGTATCTCAATCGCCCAAAACTTGTCTTAATTTTTGCGAGTTACATTGTTATCACGATCTTCGCTTTCACTATTACACTTCGTCCTGTTCATTTTAGTTTAGGGATATAATATGTGATGAATAACTCCTTCAGCGTTCTCATGTAGTGGCACTCCCAGCTCTGGATTGCATATAACTAATTTTGAATTTCGACTTCACTCACGTCCCAGCCTGAAAATGAAAGTTTGTTCACCCCACTTTTCTTTCCTTATACGGCCTTAAGTATATTGGTGTGTTACGGCATTGGTTGTGAATTGACAACATTCCTTCTCTACTGGGGAACTGGGAGTTTAAGTAGTTGAACCCACTGTCACATTTAATCTTTCTTGTATTCAGCTGGATTTCACTCATGAAAAGCTTCGTACCGTGGAGGCAAACGTATCTGGATACAAGCAAGAGATTACGGTGTTGCGTGAAATGAACGCCCGTTATTCAACTTCGGCCGCTGCTAGCGAAGCTGAGCTTGTTCGCCTTCGTGAAGACTTGCTGCGCACCTCTGACAAGTTATTGCAGGTTGAGGTAGATGCCCGTCAGTTTTCACGCCAGCTTGAGATTGCGAGGGCCAATGAGAACCGTTGGCGTCAGGAAGCAGAAGCACTTCGTCGTCAAGAACAGATGCACACACAGTTAATGCGTCAACTAGAGGCCATCCAGGTACGGTTACTGCAGAGAACCAGGGCAAATTTATTGGTCTTTTTCCAAATCAGTTATGTCTCAGTGTTTTCCCGAGTTCATTAGTGTCACACACTTATGATGGCGTATTTTACCCTACCTTGCTTGTCATAGGGTAACCTTGAGCAGCGAGATTCAGTTGATCGCAGTATTATGGAGAAGCGGGTCGGCCAGTTAGAGTTGCAACTCAGTGAAGCACAATCAGCATTTACTGAGGCCTCCCAAGCTTCAAAAAGATTGAAGGAGACGTTGGAACACGAGCTCGAGGTTTCTCAACACAAGGCGACTACAGCAGAAAGCGAAGTCGGACGTCTTCAGACGCTTGTCACTTCTCTTGAAAAGGAACTGGAAGTGCTGAAGCCGAAGAAAGGTTAGTGGTTGTGCAGATTACTGTTGGTTGAATAATCACTGTTTCTGCCCGCCAGTTACCCTTATTTTATTTGTCGCTAGGTTCATATATCTTGTCATCGCTGCACTATGGGCCTTGTTCTGGGATGTTAGTCCGAACAGATCATTACCTGCCTACCACTTTTATTCTGTTGAGTTCAATGGTCTTTCTATTGCAACGTATGCTGCCTCATCATAGGCACTCCTGGGATGGCTTTTAGTGCAGATATTCGTTATTTCATGAGGTTACTACCCTCATGGCCCGCTATTCTGTTCTGCATTAACGACAGTTGGCAATGAATCTCGTGAAAGGTGTATTTTGTTCGATTTCATGTACTTTTTCACTGCGTGATTGTTCTGCGTTTGGAATGCCACTCAAACCCTATCATTCTTAACATCGTGCCATACTACCGAAATATTGGTAACCTACAGCTAATGGTGTGGATCTTCCCCGACCAGTTGGTCGTTGCGATTTTCCGAGTTATATCTAATGCGAAGTTTTCACCCTTACACCCATTTACCTTTTGAAAAAGATGCACTCCTCTAGGTATACCTGTTTCATCAATCGTTCCTGGTTATTTCACATCCATATCCAATTAAATTTTCCAAGACGTGTTTACTCAGGTGTAACATGGAAAATACCGGGTCCTAGTATGTGCCACTGTACAGCACGATTCTTATTGAACGAGGATTCCACACATACCACCTCGCTCTTTGACGTCCTTACAAAACTGCCGGAATTTTCCGCGTTGCCATTTCACTGCTATCCTAAATTTATTTCGCGCATATTGTAGCTTTGAGGGTCGACGTACGTCCCTTGTCACGTTGATCATAGCTAGGTGCGTTCACTCATTACGATCTTCTTCCAAGGAGCAAGTGCTTTTGATATTGTAGCTCAGTTTCTCATTGTTTTACGATGTGTTTTCATCAGTCAGTTGAGTTAACTTTTGCTGACGTAGATGAGGCTCTGGTTAACTGTTGTTGGCGCTACGTGTAACGTGTTCTCCAAGGTAGGTTTTCATCAGGCCTTGTATGTGCAACCATTTCACAGGTTAGACAAATCTTTACTCAAGAAGCATTGTTTCTAACTGTGTCGTGTAAAATGCTCAGAGTTAGTAATGCAGGGTAATGAAAACTCAAAGTTTTCACTGGGAAACAGATCCAGCTGCATTTCGGGTTGTATCCTCTTTGGTTTGAATCTACTCTTTCTTTAAAACTCCCTAGTTCACTTTTACTGGCGGTTTGTTTCCGTTGTCCTGTATTCATGTTTGTGATAGAAGACGTGGCGCAGAGAAACACAGTTGAACTGGAAAGTGTTTTCTCTACTGGGTAAGAGTCCTAGAAAAAATTACCCTTATTACAGAAGCAAAAGGCTCGTCGCTGGCTGAAAACCTTGTGAAATGACCTTTGGTCTCTACCGTGTTCATCATTCTAAGTTGACTTGCAATTTCTGCTTTGCATTTCGGTTACAAACAGTGACTTTTCGTCACTCACCTTCAATAATACTTAGTCTGTGGTAGATTTGACCCAACTAACACGCCATTGAACATCTCCGCCCCTCATTTTCTGTCCGTAGCTTAACGGTTTCTTATGGTTGAAAATCGCACTATAAATCTATAAAATCCGTAGGTAAGGATGCCAGTGGGGTTTTTAAACCGTCTATGCCTGTGTGACTTGATGATATGTCAGCATATTGCCTGCTGTTCGCAGAAAACACGAGAGACAGTCCACAGGCGAATATTTCAAAGGTGTTAGTTTTTCCTAAAGACTAGCAACATGTGCTTATCTCACAGGTGGCATGTGTTTGTATGGTTCGCTGTTCCTCCTGAACCGACTTCTGTTACGCCTGATGCGCTCTTTGTAGAGTCTGCTCGTTCTTTTGTGTTCTCATTTTATCTTCAAGGCTTACGGCGCAATCCGCCGGTTGTATGTAATCTTATAACTTCTCTTTTGGGAGTAACTGAAGAATCGGTAAGCAGTTGGGAAGCAAATAGTCTAATGGTATAGAGTTGGCCGCTGTTTGGAAAACTTTTTGATGATGAATAACCCTCAGTGCGGACAAGATACCCGATGATATACTTTCCATTACCGTCCATTATCATTACCATTGTACCTTAATCTCTAGAGGGATTTCGTGACAGAACTTTTGGTCAGTGAACAAATTAACCCTCGATCACCAGTATTTGTGTTCTCCACAGGAGAATTTCGACGACAAATTAACCCTCGATCACCAGTATTTGTTCTCCACAGGAGAATTTCGAGATGTTGTAGGCCTGCTCAGAAAAAGCCAATGTTTATATGTGTGGTGAGCGCACGCACAGTAATCAGATAACAACAGCACGTGTTACACAGTGTCAAAACGTAGAACCGACTGTTTACAAATTAGTATGCGTCATTTCAAACTTGTGCTCTTTGGTGGTCAACCAGTCGGTGGGCAAACACCGACGAACACTTACAGCCAAGCTAAATGCTTAGGTCAAATTGTGTAGGATTCGTGACTGGTACCTTTTATGCCCCGAGCGATCCTGTTGCAAATGAGTTACAGTCCCAGAAGGCCAGGTTGGTCGGCAATAGGTTTTTCGTTGATGCATCGGTTATGTTGATTAGTTGTAGACACAAGTTTGTTTCACTAACCTTCGTAAATGAAGTGCTCATGTGCAACATCCTCAATGAAGGATGGCAAGCCCAAAGCGGACTACAAAGCCAACATAGATTGTGTGTTGGGACTTTGATGCCTTTTCGTGTTAGTGTTTTGCAGTTTTGGTTGGACTGAAGTGTGATATACTGAATTGATATACGTAGTCGGCGCGAGGTAGCTCAGTGGTTAAGATGCGAAATTGCTGTCCGGAAGGTTCGTGGTTCGAACCCAGCGTCTACATCTCGATTGGCCCCGTGCTTCCTTCTGGTGGCATGGCAGCTAGGCACAAAAAGGGTATTCCAGCTGAGCACTTTACTGTTATTATTATTATTATTATTATTTTGGTCACAGGGTGCAGCTGTCAGCACTGAGCTGACTTTGACCACTGGCTGTGGGAAGTAACAAGATTTCGCATCTACCAGAGGCTGTCAGGTAAAACTCATGGGTAATGTCTGATCAGTGGGTATCAGCTCGGAGAAAATTTGCGCAGTTTCTACCAGATTGGTTTTTGATGCGTCTATACCCACATCCACAGGTCTGTTCCAAAATTAGGAACGAAAATGTTTCACCCCTATGAACACTGCTGCCCGATTCGATCCGATACACCTGCACCTCAACTTGCAGTTGGGATCTTTGATTGTACTGTTGCTGATTGAAAAGTAAAATTACACAATTTTCTTCCGCTAGGTTGCTCAAGTCTGGATGGGAGCAGTCGATATTCCGTTTCCATGTTTTGTACTATCTTTTGTGTTGGATTAGGTGGACTGCTTCCACTACAGGCTTTTCCGACGCAATTTGCAGGTAATCTGCTACTGGCGAAGACTGTAGATGCAATGGAGACATTGACTCTCCATTCCTGTTCCCTCGACTTTATCTCCCCGCTCAAGTAGATCGCACTTAGAACCAAACTATTATTTTTCATTTTTTCCGTACTCCTGCACTATTCAGTAATCCTCCCTATATCCATATATCTCGGCATTCCGAATCCATTGCACATCTAGGCGATGCGCACTAGTCTATAGCTGTGTCCGTAGATCTCTCTTTCGACCGCTCTCTGGCAGTGTTTCTCGTTCACCTTTTTGTTTTGTCTCTTAGGACCATTATGGCATCCAATCTTTTCATGAATGAAATCTTCATCTTTGTCTCGTTTAAACTTCAGTTTCTGTTCCTTAAGTTTTGTTCAGCTCAAACGAACAGCATCCTATCCCAGTACGCAAAAATACTATTTTATGGCTTCAGATTCCACTACAGGCAGTGAGGCCGATGAAGACGGTTCGTCGGCCGAGGCGACAAACAAAGACTCACTTTCCCGCCAAATGGAACTGCAGCATGAAGTGGACAGCTTGCGCATGAGGGTGGATGCAGCACGAGAACAGGCAGACAAAATGCGTGACCTCGCTGAAAATGCGGAGATTCGTCTCAATGAAATGATGCAGGAAACTCAGCTCCTTCAAGAACGACTCGGATCTGAACTGGAACAAACTACTCAACGTGAGTCAACTTTTCTTGGATCTGCCTTCCTGTGGATTTGCGCTCGTCCTTACAGGTTCATTATATGATGTTCACTGTCCTTAAATAGTGACTTACTGATCCTAACTTGTCAAACT
Organism: Clonorchis sinensis; assembly: GCA_003604175.2. Classification (NCBI taxonomy): domain Eukaryota; kingdom Metazoa; phylum Platyhelminthes; class Trematoda; order Opisthorchiida; family Opisthorchiidae; genus Clonorchis; species Clonorchis sinensis. The sequence goes on along the minus strand of CM030369.1, from coordinate 61,926,310 downwards.
TAGGAATGAGGTCCTCTTGGGAGTTCATGTCTTCGCTTTCTCATTGAAATTGCGTCCAAAATACATTCAAATATGTGAAAAGTGTCACCGTTTAAATGCACTAGTTTATCATATGGCGTGGGATTCGGTATCTCTCCGCCCTTAATGTAATTTTGTATCAGAATCTAACCCTAATCTATACTACCGTGTGGAAACCCTGGCTTCCTCATGTGTACGAGTATTTCACCGAACCGGTAACCGTTCAGCTGTAACACCCTTTCGGTGCCTAGCTGCCATGCTAACGGAAAGAGGCACGAGGGCTGAGCTGCTGCCAGGTTTCTCAAGCCTAGACGGAAGCAGTCGAGGTGCTAAGGTTTGGTTCCAACCACGGACATTCTAGTCCATAAGCTCTTGTCTTAACCACTGAGTTATCTCGAGCTCACCGATCCAGTAAGATTCTGATTGAAATGGGGCCTCCATAACTACCACCCGGATCCCTGTGAACTCTACGGATCTACAGAACCACGTGGCGTTACTATACTACTGTTGTGGTTCCGAATCATTTTCATACTTGCTTTAGCGATTGGGTAGCTTTTGAATCCGGTATTTTGTCCACAGTTGCGCATGTTATTGTTACGGTCTTCTCTATCAGACCATTTACTGTCATTTGCAAGTTATATTCTCACTTCGGCAACGCATCCGCAACGGCAGAAGAAATAAACAACAACTGAATGGAATTTCCGCTTTCATCTATTTAATCTTATTACTATTCAACTGTTCCGCACGACCTCTTCTTGGGGATGCCACAGGAACGTTTTGAATTAAAAAAAATCCAAATTCAGGTTTGTAATTATGGCGTACACTGCTTCTGGTTCAATTATTTTGGGAATGCTTCCAATAAGTGGATCGTTGACTCCAGTGAAAGGCCAGTTTACCCGAGATGTATGGCGGTTGAGTGTGCTGTCCGAAATGGTCAAAATTATTGATGCCTACTGGGGAAAATTTAAATTTTGCAGGTAAGAAGCACGTTCAGCGCGGTTTCAAAGTGCACCACCTCACTTAAACCAGTGCGGCGTTGGAAGCCCCTACTTCGTTTTGAAAATGCACGTTTGCTTTTATGAGTGTTCATTCAGAATCCTTTCAGAGACTGGTGCGGAAGGACGCATTCGAAGAGGAATACAGTTCTATCATGGGATAGAAATTCCTCTTGATTTGAGAGACAAACTATAGAGTTTAATTTTGTTCAGAAATTCGCGTAAAATCTGGTGTTTTTACAGTGCCCGATCAGTTATACTCTACTCGGCAGTCGGTTTTTGTTCAATTAACTTTGAAGTATGTAGGCTTGGTACTTCATCGTTGCACAAGTACTGCCTAACACTTATTTTCGAGGCCCATTACTTGGTAGTTTGATGCTTTTCTCTAACTACCATGTGCAAGCACCTGATAAGAAAAGGCGGTGTTTACAAAAGAGGGGTGTCCTTCTGTTGAAAAATCATTTCGCGGTTGATAACTAATCTTCGAAGCCTGTGGAAATTACAGGCCTTTTTTTAAATGGTTGCATAGGCAAAGAAATCGGAGATCAAGAGTTCCAAAGCATTTTGGCGACTGTTAATTTCACTAGGGACAACGGTGAAAGCTTCCTTTCATTAAAGCGTCCGATCAAAAGTGGGGTTCAGACATTTTTATACCCACTGCAGGTGTTTGCTTAACTCAAGTCGTCCTCTGAAGGATTTTGTAACTATGGTTCCATCGGCGTTAATTATCACGACTGAGCTATGGACGACCCTCTTTTCTTTCTCTGTGAAACGGTTGAAGAGCAAATGAGGAACCCACGGACGCAGTAATTCTATTGGATGGTGCACCAATCACATTGAAGACATTCAATAACTTTTTTTCCCAACATCTTCAGCGTGGTAGATTCTGAACAACAGATTAGGGACCTTCAAACTGTTTTGTTTTAACTGTTCCTCTGCCTGAAATCAAGTCATTTCCTGTCCTAGATGTTGGACACTACGCTACCTGAGCTAACAACATTCTCCTCAACAGCAAACTTTGGTTAATCTTGGTCCGTCCTAGCTGACTTCATGACGGGTTTTTGTGATTACCGGATGGCCGTCACGTGTTTTTCGTCACTCCACTGTCATTCAGAAGTCAAGTGACTAGTTGAACTCTGCTCGTGACTAGGGGTCAACTGGTCACTTCACCTCTGAGTTTACAATCCTAGTGTGGCTGTTGGAAAGGTCACACCCAGTTTTCTTGCTGCAAACTTTATGCGGTGTTCCGCCTGTTATTTCATTAGTGGTTGTGACGTCACAGTTCTCTGGCGTACGAATCACACGTGCACTAAGGAAAACTGACCCAACATTAGTCGAATGGTCCTAAAGACTGAATGCTTCCTCGATATCAGTGATGTTGGCTTTGTGAAGCTAAGCCATCTCATATAATTCTACATGCTCTTCTCATGTGTAATCCACCTTCATCGAGTCCCAGTTGGTTGCATTTTATGCTCCTAGGTTGTGAATAGCGCGTACATCTCGTACCCATACCTTTTTTGTTAGTGGTTGTGACCTCGCAAATGGATTTGGAGTTCAGTGCTGCATTTCATGGGGTGATCGGAAAGACTACCGTTCGTTGATGCATATTCCTACGAATCTAGTATCCAGAATTCTCAACAACCCTTGTTATAACTTTTGTCCTGATCTAAAGCTTCCACCTTGTCGTTGAGATTAGGCCTCACTAGCGTAGTGATCTGGAATGCAGTAGCGAGAACTCAGTTCCTTTGGGTTCAGTCTTGCAACGAAACTCACTTGGGAGCAGTCCGACCAAAAGCATCGGGTAATCGTACGGCGAGGAGTCGTATTGTTGGACAGTCTGGGAGTAAAGTCGTACTTTTCGCTGCCGCAGGGATGTGGGAATAGTGAAGCATTTCTCACAGGGAACCAGCGTCTCCATATTTGTGGAATTAGTGATGCCACTTTCTTATGAGGACCAAAGGGTTGGAAAAGTGCGATCCTAAAAACCATACAGTCTGCTCGCCCAGCGGCTGACCAAGGCTGCCAACGCACTATCCAATGTGGTCGAAAAACACCTAAAAATCAAGAGGTGTGTGCTGCTCAGAAGGCGCCTACTGTGGCATCAGAACTCAGACATCCATGCCCCTTCGTCCTCGCGCTTGGACAGTCACTGACTACCATGTTGGTTAGACTTTGAAGTTAAAAGCTCTAAATAAGTCCCTATGTACACTCTCAGCAGTCAAAAAGCCCCATTTCGCGTATTCGATGTGAACCGTTATGAGAAGGAACATACGTCTACGGCTTGTAATCTGCAAAGTGGATAAGGATGGAGGGGACAGGTTTGAGGAGGGAAATACTCTTGTTGTAAGAGAACTCAGACGCCACAGGGTAAACCTCTCTGCACTCAGTGCGACCCGGTTAGCTGGCTAAGGGAGCTACAGGAGCATGGCTGTGGTTATACGTTCTATTGAAGTGAAGCTACACAAGAAATCGGACGTGAACACGTCCTCGGATTTTCACTGGCCGAGTACATGAATCAGAGAGTAATGAATCGACCGATCTTTACCAGATTAAGAATGATGACCGTCCTACTCTTGTTTTCGATTGCAAATTTGCCCTATTTAGCAGTGCCTCTGTCCGCACAGTGCCGCCCACATATGAGGAAAAGAACGAAATCTGGATCAGCTGTTGGACTTGGTCAGATCAGCTCCTTCAAATGGTTTCCTATATCCGTTGAACGGATGTAATGCTTGGATTGACATGCACTGAGAAACTTGGCAGGGATTGGATCAGTAAACTACAGCTGTTTGTAACAAGCACGTGGTTTGTCTGTCTACCTCATCTATGGCCGTCACATGATGTGAAAGCCGGGTTGCAAACCCGCGGAACGACCTCGAGCTAATTCGAAATGACTACCAAATTGAAACATGGCTATGTTCTTGCCTGCGCCCTATCTAGCCTGTATTTGATAACCATCTGCGCAGGGGCGTTCTGCCAGTTGGAAGATGATATATCAATCCCGTACCGGTTGGATCGTTTTCTATTCTTTTCCAGGCGTTTCCTGGACAAAACACTGCTGCACGAGTGTAATATCCGTATGCTGCTGTTTGCAAGCGACTGCGCGTTATTTTCGCATTCTGAAGCTGAATTACGGCGACCGCCAACTGGTCTATTGTTTATTCACATGAGGGACCATTTCTTCAAGAGTACTTGGGTCTTCAAAGGACCACTTTATGTTGCCGTATAGGTGGTACTTTTGACAGACATCAGTGTGCAGTTTTCCGTATGTAAAGCAAAGCCTCACCATTAAGGTTGACCGAAGCGCACTTTCCAAGTGGTTATTTTTTTTTTACTAACTCATATGGTGAATTACAGGATAAGAATGAACACGTAGTTGGAGAACCCTTTAAGAACAACAAAACTGGATAAATACACAGAACTAAATCGGGATACTTGAAGACAAAAAGGGGGTAATCACAAGTACAACACAAAGCCAGGTGGGTTTGGATGGGCAAGCGTAATAGGCCGTGAAAACAGAAAGTAAGAGGGTGCTCCGGAGTCGTGCACTTCGAAGAAGACAGTTCTGTGCGACATTGAGGGTGGGTCATCTGGTATTAGTGACTAGAAGTTGTACGAGTGCGGACAACTTTAGAAGTGACACAAAACACTATTTCAGAACAATACTTGCTGTGTTAGTGATAGATGATGGGGACAGGGTTTATAACCATCATTCTGAGTAGGGGAGACAATGAGACACAAATTTCCGTTGAATGAGGTGCGGGAGCGGAAGGTAAATGAAACGACCCCCATCTTAGACATGACAAGAATATCCACTGTTCGGACGATCCCTTGGTTAAAGGCCACATATAGGAAGAGCTGGAGAATGGAACGGGAGTCTGATTTTCATGGAGGCACAATTCATGACTTGCTTGACATGAGGCCACCTTAAAAGCTGTGGGAAAATCAGAGGCTTAGAGGATAACAAATGGAAGATTTCTGGATGGGACCATAATCATTGGGTGGTTTTTAGGAGGTGGGTCGGCGACGAGAACGAGAACGAATAAAATTCGGGGATTTCAAAAGGTTACCAATAATGAATAGTATCAAGTCCGGTTTTCATTTGCTGATGGTCTGCAGACGATTGTCACTTAATTGGTAGTTTGAAGAGAGTTGAAAGTTTTCAGTAGAGATTTCATCCTGTAAGTGTAGTTATCTTACGGCACGAAATCGCCACTAAAAACTCCCAAATCCGTAGCTACTACTAAGTAGCTTAGAGGAAGAATAAATCCACGCGTTGTGTGAAACTTCCATATGAGAATTTATTGCATGAGCAGCCAGTCAATAAATACGCGGTTTCTGTGATTGGACGATGAGCAGCGCTATGTCCTATCTAGGTGCGAGCTAATCACACCGCTGACCAACCACGCGTGACGTCAAATAGATTGTAAATGCGCTTAATGTTCGCTGTGGCTGAGTTTTTCGGTCACTGTTCACAAACTGTATGGTCTTCCGGGCTGGGAGGTTAGGGCGTGTCTTTCGCCAAATGTGCATTCATACATTACTAAGAAGAACAAAACCGAAATCGGTCTAGTTCAGGAAATGCATCTATAGCTTCTTGGGCAAAAACCAAATCGTACAGGAATGCATCCCCGTTGAACTCGCAACCATTCCCAGATAGTCCAACTTTGGATGTCTCTCCCCTTGCGAAAGCACATGGGGTTTCACAGTCAAAAGCCTGTTGTATTACTGTAATTCGATTAGTCGACAAATATATTTATTGTCTTACCAGAGCGGACTAGATACTTACCAGATTGTGATTATAAATATTCGGAATGCAGCTATGGATTGTTGTCTTGTGCGCAACGGTTTTAGGGGATTGGCCTTGGAACCCTAAAATAGTCTCCCTTTTTTGAGCTATTGGATCTGTACAAGATCCTGCAGAAGAATTTCCAGCCCCGTTTTGCGTGCCAGTTTATCACGTCAAAGACTCCATACAGGAGTCTGATATAACTAAGCTACATAATTCGGCTCTGTGGCTTTTTCGATTTTTCCCGCAAGCGGATTTCTAAATGTGTTTGGTCGAGCAGACTTCTCACCTTTTATGTTCTGTTCCCCTTTTGTAACTTCGTTCTGCATTTTTGTAGTCTCCTTTCATAAGCTATGCTACGTTTCTAACTGCCTTACTAACTGGTCGCAGTAGGATGTGTTCAGTTTTCGGAAAAAATTTAAAACGACTTATGAACTGAAATCTTCGGTCACATGACCAAGCGTATTTGGCACGTCTGCAATGCATGCTTTGAGATCTAGTATAATATCATGTAGGCCTGTCACTTGAAACTATTTCGCGGCAAGAAAAATCAACCCCTATTTTCATAATCAACCGATTTCTGTCTTATATGAAAATCACATATGTAACTTTCGAGTTGAAATCCTGTGTTCCACTGCCAAGTTTTTAACCACAGATATTTCAGTTTTTGAGCTTACTTTCCCAAAAGTCTTCAGATGTTGCAGTTATGTGCGAATACTCAGCACTACGGAACAAATTTAATTTGCTGAATTGGCATCCAGGATGATAATCCAATGCATGCGCTTAACTTTTTTGTATAAGGCCTAGTATGTTACGCACAAAAGCTGCTTACTCGCGGTCCTTTTTTATGTGCAGTTCATTAGCTCACGAAGTTGCCGACTGGCGTATCATTTGCCTTTTCAAATGTATGGTTTTCCCGTCATTTTAGGTTGTGAATTCTTGGAAGCGCAGCTTGATTTAGAAAAAAAGGAGCGTCAGAACCTGGTCAACGAGAATATTCGCACAACGGAGGAAGCACACCAACTGGTTAGTGTGGTTAGATTGTGCATATGGCATCTGAAAGCAAGCCGCATTGTCATGTTCATTCATCTGTTATATATATATATATATATATATATATATATATATATTGGTGGAGGGACTGGGATTAGGCACATTGAATCATTACTAATATTTTTCGTAGAGTTATTAGTAATTTCTTATGGAATCACAAACATTGTTCCATTTTTTACTCCATTTGGCACCCACTCTTCACTAACGTAGATGGCAAGGGCTGCTTCAAAGGGCCCTCATCTTCAGACACATTTGAATATTGCGTCTGTTGCGTGTCTGTGTCACAGACTTCCCCCTCTCATTTGGGATACATTATTAAATCTCAGCTACTCTGTTTACGCAGAACGCAGAACTCCATCGACAGTTGAGCAGCTTACAAGGAGAATTGGATAGCATCAGGACACGTTGCGAGTCTGCTTTGGAGCTCGAGGCGGGCGCAAAGTCGGTCATTGAAGCGCATGAACGAGCTGCACAGGAGGCTCGTTTGAAGTACGAGCGAGAATTATCGTTACACGCGGAAGATGTTGAGGTACGTTGGTTGAACTACGTTAAACATGTCGATCTTTATTCCTGTTACAGTATTGCAGGTTTTTTCGCCGTGCAAACATGCCCTTTATTCCTATCTATGACTAACTGATTCACAGTCCCAGTTGCACCGCTGAATCTCCAATGAAGTTCATTGACGAGACTTTGGTATTGTTCTGATCATGAAGTTCTCAGATTTCCTTTCTGAGGCGGTCTGGTTCAATAGTTGATCAATGGTAGTGGCGTATGTCACATGTGTGTATCTTTTTTTACGGATATGCCAGTAGGGACTCGAAAACGTCCTTTCTAAAAACTGTACACTCCGGTCGCCCAAGGGTTGACCACCATTGCATTATGCATTGCGGTTGAAGTACTTTTAAGATCAAAGAGTTTGATGCTGCTCAGAGCGCACTTGCTATGTGCAATCTCCTTGGAAGGCACGTAGTTATGTCTTCATCACCGTACGCTCGGGCACGACAAGCCTCCCACAACAGGACGGATCAGCTAATTGAGTCAGTGGCTGCTGGCAGAGTCCTCAAGGAAATCCTGACACTTTTTGCCTGGTGTGTCAGACGTACAGGTCTCTGGAACAAAAACTTATCTTTTCCCGTTGCCTTGTAGAGTAGAATTCTGAGTTAAAGGCTCGAGTTGTGGTACCTCTAACAACCAAGCTTCCTCATCTCAGGAAACCGGGAAGCAACACCTGCTCACACCATTAGGTACACCGACCAGGCTCTTTAGTTTTTCAGCCCCAACTCTAATTCATACACATGCCAATACGACTCCGTCGGTTTTTAGCTCTTACTTCCTGGCCCTGTATCCTGAAAAACAAAATGCGGTTCTACCGTCTGGTAACCGGTTTGCCGTAGCAGTGTTTACTGTCCGTCCACTGTATCAAGTAGGTCGAAAAGTTCATTTGCGCATATCCTTTTTAAGAATCGATCGGTCTTTGAAGAATTAATACAAGACCTTACCAAGTTTATACGTCTGAACACAGTCCAGGGCAGCTCAGCTTACTCATGGTTTACTCTTCGGGTGACGGGTAATCCAGGATCGGCTCCCTGTGTTCTTGATGAGGGTGTTGCGTCGAGTACTGGAACAGAATGTGCTCTACCGAACCGGATTCCTGTGAACGGCTAACTGTGCAATCAAGCTCAAAGGATCTGTCATGATCCGGGACCAACAACCTCAGGCCATAAATCTGTTCATTATCCGAATGGACTGTGACACATTCAAAGACGCTTTTTATGGAGGACTTTTGAGACTTATGTGGATGTAACGTTCATAAATGTCAGTGTTCCCTCTAGCTGCGAAGAACACAAACGTCAGCATTGCGTCATCTGCCAGGAAATCCATACCAGCAGCCGAAGAGTACGACGGAGCACGCAAATCCCTCAAACGCCAGCTAGTGAGGAGCTTGAAGAATGAGCAAGAGCTCTGGTAGACGTTGAAAGCCTGGGAGATGGAGTAGGTTTTTGATAGCAGAAACAGCCGTGCTCTATATCAACTGATACGATAGACTGGCCCTTGGAAAGCAACGATCAGTGAAACGTTAAGGGAAAGGGAGGCTCAATAATTCACTGGCAAAAATGTGGACTGGAAAAATGAACCGAACACTTTGAAGAGCAGTTTTGCTTTCCCCCTTGTACACAGCCTCTGGCGATAGTGCGTACGGGCGATTGGAATGTAAAGCTTACTCTTCCGTCGGAAGAAGAAATAAAGTGAGAAATATCGGTACTGAAACGTGAAGAGGCACAAGAACTGGACGGCCTGCATCCACACTTTTTTTCAAGAAGGCGGAGAATCCCTGATGACCCATCTAACAAAGCTCATTGCTGCGACATGGAGTGAAGGGAAAGTGCCTGCAGAATGGGGCATATTGAGGACCCTGTGTGAAAACCACCGTATCATCGGCCTGGTTGCCGTGATATCTAACGTGCTCTCTAGTCTTATCCTTCTAACTGAATAGAGGGAGAGACAGATCTGTGAAAACCAAGTTGGGTTCCGTCGTGCAGGAGGATCGATCATCGATCATATTTTCATCCCCCGATAGATTCTGGAACAGCGGCATTGCTTCCAGCAAACAACAGCTGTTGTCTTCCTTAACCTGAAAGCTGTCTTTGACTGTGTGGACCGTCAGGCACTATGGCAATGTCATGTCTGACAACCATTGATGTATTCCTTCTCGGAGTCCCCATCCAGAAAGACGCCAACTCCCGCGGAAGTGTTAAGATCTACAGAAGGCTCTCGCCTGATTTCACCACATCAAGTGGTATCAGGCAAGGCTCTTTGATCTTTCCTATTCAACTTCGTAATTAATGCGAATATGGGGAACTCATTACAAGCCTCCATTGCCTGTGGGATCGATATGCTCCCGGGGCATTCTCTCACAGATGTCGAGTACGTAAACGCCGTGGTAATGCAAACAATATTAAATAATATGAATAATTCTGTCTCACGGTTTTGCATGCACTTCACATCTGCAAAGTGTACAGTGCTGCTGCAAGACTGGGTGGGCTCGAACCATAACCTCATGCTTGCGGATAAGCTGATTGAAGTAGAAGATAAATTAACCTAACTGGACAGCCGTATCATTCCCATTAGTCTCGCGAAAGATGCTATTTCTGTCTGAATGGAGAAGGCCAGAGCAGTTTTCGTGAATCTGCATCACTAGTGGTGTAGGCGTGACTTCAGCTTATAGACCATGGGTGGAGCGTGCAATGCTGCGGTGCGCTCCATATATGGATCAAAAACCTGGCCACTACGCGCTGAGGAGGTCAAAACATTTTCAGTGTTTGACCATCAATGTCTTCGGAGCATTGCCCGAGTCTGGTGGGAACACCGGAGCAGTGATGCTGAAGTACGTCGAATGGTTTTCGGAAAAGGTAAATCGCCCACGATGAATGAACTGATTACGATCCGTAGTTTGCGAGGGATTCGTTATGTGCTCCGCATGCCAGTCGACTAACCAGTCAACCAACTTTTCGCACAACCACGTGGAGGGTGGAAACGAGCCAGGGGAGGTCAAACACTGACTTGACAACGGAGTTTGAAAGCTGATTGCCAGCAAACTCAGTGAAGTACGTCGAATGGTTTTCGGAAAAGGTAAATCGCCCACGATGAATGAACTGATTACGATCCGTAGTTTGCGAGGGATTCGTTATGTGCTCCGCATGCCAGTCGACTAACCAGTCAACCAACTTTTCGCACAACCACGTGGAGGGTGGAAACGAGCCAGGGGAGGTCAAACACTGACTTGACAACGGAGTTTGAAAGCTGATTGCCAGCAAACTCAGTTGTGGTGGTCATTGCCGTCTCCCTGGATGGGGATCCCGAGACGAAACACATCAATAGTCAGAGACATTGTCAGACAGTCCCAGCCGCGCCCTCAATAGCACTCGTGCATCCAAGCTGCCTTCAATGAATAGCTCCCCTCCCACTGTCTCCAATGGAAAGTCTACTGACAACCCTGTATTTAGGCCTCAATTACGTCAGTTCCCGCCTCCAAGGCGCACTTACCTACCCTACCTCCCCAAACCATCGGTGAACGAAACTGTGGCAGCTAGAACCACTGTACGACAAGTGTGCGGTTTTTAGAACTGCCGCTGTGGCTGCTACTGATGATGATAATGGTCAGCCGCTTGTGAAGAAACAGTTAATTGTTCTAAATATTACCTGGGAGTTGGGGGTTTCGAAACTCAGCCTCGTTAGATTCACACTGCTGATGATTCCCGATAAAGATGAGACAGCTATACATTGCTCTTCGGCTCTTCAACGTGTGTTGATTTCACCTACAAGACGGAATCTTCGACCGAACGTTCCCAGAACGACACCTGGATCAGATCCAAGTTGGACCAGAGAGATCCGTAAAACGGCGCCTGACCGGCAGTCTGAAGGCTGACCTGGAGGAGTAGTTGCTAGGGCATGCCCAAGAAATTACACAGACGACATCGATTTGGAGTAGTCTAACTATTCCGGGGCCAAAATCCCCGCCGGTCAGTGATACCGTTGAAGAGAGGGACGGCTTCAAGTCCACTTCAGCTCCCACTGCCTGCTTCACTTCACACTTACATGAACATATTATGTGTCCGTACGCGCCCAGCACCCTGATGAACTCACCGACGGCTTCACAATGGTACGTGAGGCGTTCCGTTTTAACACAATATGAAGACAAAAACGAAACGAAACTTTCGAACCGAAACGAAACATTCAGTCCTGTGTTCCCCTTGCTTTATCCAACGATGGGGGAAAACAATTATTCACAGTTTGGCAAAAATTGCAAAGCATTCCGAAGACAAATAAAACGCCAGGGTAATGGATATCTATATTCTGTCGTCCCAGGTGAGAATCATCGGTATATCAGTCTGGTCAGTATCTCGTCAGATTTACTCATGACTATCATCCTACACACCTTTACGGACAGTCGCGATAGGCCGAATTTGTAGAAACCAAGCAGGGTTTCATCGGGTTTAACTAACCAGCTCATTAACTTACGATAACTTCTCGAACACCTTCGCACACAAAATAAAGGCAGAAACTGTTGTCTTCTTCGACCTAGAAGAAAAGCTAGACTCAGTCGGTGTTTTTCACTTCAGAAATGTGGCAAACATTGTCGCAAAACTCCTCCAATCTTTATACTCCATGGGCATGTGAAATTTTACGAAGATTATTTTCCTGAGCCCATCACCAAGTGTTGTTCGCCAGGTCTATCCTCTGTCACCTTTCCTTTCCAACTTCATATTCGAGATGCTTATTGGACAAACGTTCGTCATATCCTCTCCCCATGGCATGGAGCTTCTTTCTAGAGAGAGGCTACAAATTACACTAACTAACCCATCGAATTTGCCGTGCAATTTGGTATGCGTTTTGTACCGTCACGAAGAGACTGGACCTTACCGTGGTGTGGCGGTTTGCGCACCTCAGCGACCCATTGAGCTATACTGGGGAGTGTCCCTGCGACACTCACAGAGTCTCTCATACCAGGTTGGTCAATGGCTAGAGGTCTGACACACAGTCTCCTGGTCCTCCAGGTTGGGGTTGGAACATGTGGCGAAGTGTTCCGTAGAAATGGTAATGCATTTGCATTTCCCGCCAAACACCGCTGCCTTGCGGTTAGGCTTTTGAGTCAAAGGCTTTGGTTGAGGACCCTAATCGTCCTCCTGTCTAGGTGTGGGCGCCCTGACAGTATCCTAGCCCACGTACAACCATGAACTGCACACATACAAATAAACTCATGCCACATCGGCCGTCGCGTGGTGCCATCAGCCGGGTCGCCTTACTTGCTGCATACAGCAGGGCGGGTAAGCGACAGGCTACTGCTGACGCCTCCTTCTTTCTCTCTTTTTCACATACTTTTTTCCCTCTCCCCGCCCCATTAATAACTCTCCTCTGTAGGCCCAGCACTTAGGACTGATGACTCCGCGCGCCTTGCATCGGTTTCTGCGTGCATAATCTCGCTCTTCGCCAGGTATCCTCAGGTATTCCAAATCACTCTTCAAGCCTGACACTCAGTCTATCTGGCCGCCTTCAATGCGCACCTGAGCAAGCACAACAAGCTTTTTCTGCTCACACTGGACTCGCTTGACATTGATGTGTGCTGTGTCTTGGAAACAAGAATTCAAGATGCAAGCACAGTGATTGAGCTAACCGCCCCATCAGTCTCCACTGCTTCTGGACTGCGCACTCTGGTGATCCAGATGCTGCAGCTGGATATGCAGGGGTTGGTATCGTCCTAAGTCACCGGGCGGAAGTATCCTTGCTTGACTGGATACCTGTTGATAGTCGCCTCTGTGCGGTTCGTCTGGCAACGTCTGTGAAGGAGTCTCACAAGCGGGATGTTGATCGATGTTTGTTTATCGTGTCTGCGTACGCCCCAACTGACTGTAGCCCGACACCGTCAAAGACAGGTTTATGACGCCCTGAATGCCCTGCTGCGGCGAGCTAAAAGCTCAGACATCGTGGTGGTTGCCGGAGATTTGAATGCACAAGTGGGCAGGCTTAGCGTATCTGAGACTCAATTAGAGGTCGACATGGATTGGACTCGGTACGTACGGACAATGGGGAACGATTGCTTCAGCTGTGTGCTGATCGCAGGCTGTTTTCTATGCAGTACTAACTTCCGAATAGCCGATGTCGTCTGGCCACATGGTGTCCTCCAACGACACGCCGACCACAAACTCAAATCGACACATCGCCATCAGTTACCGATGGCGCGGATCAATAACTGACTGTCGGTCGTTTTGGAACACATTTGTGGATTCCGACCACGCGCTCGTCCGAGTCGCTTCTCCCTACGTTTCCAGGACCGCGTAAGGTGCGGACAAATCGCTTGGCAACTGAGAGACTGGCAGATCCGGATGTTAGACGAACTTACCAGAATCGTCTCTAGGGTCTCTTCCAAATGCTCCACCATCAGATGTGAACGCATACTGGGACGAGATTGCCACCTCTTTGCATAGTGCTGGGAATTTCGCCTGTGGCACGGCACCACCAGGCGCACTCAAGCACTGGATATCAGACCGAACGGTGGCACTGCTTAAATCTCGGAGAAATATCCCAGCCGGCCCTGAACATAACTTGTGCGACGAATTATCAGACGTCAAGTGAAGGTGAGGTGAAAGCCGACCACGAAGTGTGGTGGACACAGAAAGCCAAGGAAATGGAAGAGGCCCAGAAAGCCGGTAATGCCCGAAGATTATTTCAGTTGATCCGTGCGACCGGTCCCCGGAAACCACCTGTGAGCGAAACTATCAAGGATCGGAATGGAGTGACCATCTCGAATAAAGAAGAACGTCTCGACCGATGGGCCGAATACTTCGAACAACAATTGTCATGGCCACCAGCTGGCGCCCATCTGGAACCCACAGACGTAGAACCCTGGACGGTGAACGTGGAACCACCTACGGCCTCGGAGGTTTATGACTGCATATGTTCTCTCAAGCGCCACCGAGCCTCTGGTCCGGATGACCTCCCACCCGCATTGTTCAAAGATGGGGTCAGTCAACGCCTGTCTGATCTGTTTGCCTGCATCTGGGAAAAGGAGTCTGTCCCAGACAACTGGGGAGAGTCGGTGATAGTGCCCATTTTCAAAAAAGGGGCTCGTAGTGAGTGTGGCAACCACAGGGGATCAGCTTGACCCCGGTCGTAACGAGACTGTTGGCGTCACTTGTGCTTCGTCGCCTTACGGTGGCTCGTGAGACACTGACTCGAGAGCAGCAAGCGGGATTCCGGCCTGGTAGAGGTTGCGTTGACCAAATCTTCACACTTCGTCAGGTGCTAGAACAACGCCATACGTATAAGCGACCCAATTCTAGTATTCTGGATTTCCAAGGCGCATTTGACTCGGTTGACCGGTCTGTTCTGCTTGACACGCTTGCCCACCAAGGAATGCCCCGGAAGTTCGTGAACATAATAAGCTCTTTGTATTCCAAGACTTCCGGACGTGTGAGAGTATACGGCGAGCTCTCCAAAAGCTTCCGTACACAAAGTGGTGTCCGTCAGGATGCCCACTCTCCCCATTCCTGTTTAACTTCGTGATCGATGAAATAATGAGACGAACGCTGGAAGGTCTCCAAACCCCGGTGTTCAAATAGCCTCTGACGAAAACCTTGTCGATCTGGAATATGCAGATGACATCGTTCTTATCTTTGAAGAGGAGGAGAAGGCGCAGGTGTTTTTAGATGAACTGACCAAAGTCATCCCGTCCGTATGCACTTTGCACCAAAAGTGTAAGGTCATGCTCCTGGACATGCAGTCACTGAACACGCCACTTACAATCCAGGGAGAGGCACTGGAAGTTGTGGAGCGTTTTACATATCTTGGAAGTTGTATTAGTTCTGATTGTAGTGTGACAGATGAGGTAAATGCACGAATCTGCAAGGCTCGTCGCGTTTGCTAATTTGAGACACCTATGGCGTCAAAGTGGTGTGTCCCTGAATCTCAAGGGACGTGTGTATCAAGCTACAGTGCGGGCTGTTTTGTTGTATGGCTGTGAGACTTGGCCTGTTCGAGCAGCGGAACTGAGACGTCTTCAGGTGTTCGACAATCGTTGTCTCAGAACCATAGCTCGTGTGGGTTGGTGTCGGCGAATCCGTAACGAGGCAGTTAGAAAGCGAGTTTTGGTTGTGCAACGGGTACTTCCATTGAAGAATGTGTCCAGCACCAGAAGCTGCGTTGGTTGGGACATGTGTTGCGCATGCCTAATCATCGTTTGCCGAAGAGAGTGCTGTTTTCCATGCCCAATTCAGAGTGGCGGAAGCAGAGAGGTGGCCAACCCTTGACCTGGCAGAAGGGTATGAAAGAAATCACGAAACGTTTGGGTGCTGTCGGTGCTACTCGCCTTCCAGGATGGGGACCGCGTGATCCCCACTGCGCCTGGTTGGAGACGCTGCAAGATATGGCTGCCAACCGATGTCAGTGGCGATCTTGTTGTCAGTTTCTATCCAGATTGCCTGAATGAGTGTTTGGAGGTGTAGGCACCTCGCGTCCATCTTTATTCTTTTTCTTCACAATAGGGCTTTCAAATAAATCATGGTTGTACGGCAGCGAAGCATCGGTGTTCAACACTGATGTCGTGCTGTCGATGATGATGATGATGATGATGATGATGATGATGATGAGTGTCATCACAAGAATAAGCTAGTTCACCACCAAAACTAGTTTTGTTATTGATTGATAGTAGGCAGGTTCATCTCTCTAGGTAGTTGCACCACGTCACATGGCAGCTTTGCTGACGCAACGAACGCTAGAACATCAAAATCCTATCTACCTTCCTTCTATTTGGGCACCTCTGGGATGAACTTGACATTAGCCTGTAGGCGGAAGGCAGAGTTTATGACTCAGCCGTGCGTCCAGTTTTTTATGGTCATGAAGCCTGGCAACCGTACACGGAACGTAAGAGATTGTTTATCTTTGACCATCAATAAATACCCTCGGGGAACTGCACGTCCAATATGGGAGTATCGGAGTAGCAATACTGAAGTGTGGCTGCTGGCTTCCGGCGACAAGTCAGCTGCTTTTCCAACTGATTAGTTGATTCACAACACCAACTACACTGATCAGGTCATGTGCTCAGTGTACCAGATGATCGCTCGCTTTGCCGTACTCTGTTTGTGCCTGGAAGCTACCAAAAAAATGGGCAACGTATGACCTAGAAACGGAGGGTAACAGAGTCTTGGCTGCACTGGTGCATGTCGTGTGCTGCATGAGTTCCCCACCACATTAATGGTTGGCGATATTCGCTGGCAGAGCAACATCAGTCTTTTTCTGTTGGCGCCCAGATTGCCCAGCTAAACTTTGTCTGTCGTTATGTACAAGGCTGTCTAATGAGGTTCGCAAAAGGTGCTTGGTTAACCCCAGTGATGGTTCCCTAGTTCAACTTGATTCTCAGACATGTTCATTTCAGTGTTGTCCAGGAGTATGAGCACATTACTGATGACCATTTTCTCTATGCACACCAAGTGCCCTTTTCTTTCCAATGTTTGCTAAGGCTTTCTATCATGGTTGTACAGCTGGTGTATTAGTGTCAATGGTGATAATGATGTTTTTCTCTGCACTCCACCATATGCCGCGGCTGTCCAGTGCACCATGTATACACAAAGTTCACGACTGTCAGTGCGAACTAAACAAATCTCGTTATCGTTTCAGGCACTAACAGCAGCTCGTCAGGAGGTAGACAACTGGAAATCAAAGTTAGCAGATGTACAACGGCAGCTCACCACCTCAGAATCACGTGCTGATACGGTTGCCAAGGAGCTGGACGACATGAGTCGATCTTGGGATACTGAACGTCAAGAGTTGAACGAGAAGTTACACCTAGCAGACAAGGATCAGAGTTTAATGCAGGATCAGATCATCAAAGTAAGCATCCTGTTCCTTGATCCAGAAGGCTACCTTGATTTATCTTCGCCTTTTTGAACCTTGCCTGGGTGGCGTAAAGCCTCCTTTGTTTAAGTACTTATGAATAAATGTTTCCATCCGAAATAAAAGCAGCGTATCCATTAGCCCAAGCCTATAGGAGTCCAGTTTGGGTTACCGGACTGTCTGTTCGTTTGTGTGCAGTGTATTATACATGATGTCATGTCATTTTTATTGTATTCTATTGAATTTGATTCTGTTATATGTACTTCATGTATGCATGTGAATGGGATCCACCTAACACTGGACGTTCCGGAATGTTAAAATTATAACACTGTTAGGGGTGATCTTATGTGAATATCGTTGGACAGACCAAGCCGAGTAATGAATATCATAGGTTGATTACTTGTTTATCTAGGTTGCGTCCTATGCGTGTTGCGAACCGCCAGACCACACTTTGCATACATTCTCAGTTATTTACTTTTCTTATGTGGGACGCCAGTTGGGTACGCTGATGGCTGTAGGATCTCCGCGCCTTGTTTACCCTCGGTACAAGACGTTCACTTGGATACAGATGCTGCTTACCGCAAACCGGACGTAGCATTGGCAATATATCGAACTATTGGCAGCTTAGTTGCGTTAATTGGTTGTTGATCAGATGGCTGTTGATCCATAACCAACGAACGTAGCACCACCTATTGTGCGCGGAGGTCCATTGGCGTAGCTTAATGTGGCAGGCCGATTCGGAAACAGATTCCGGCCTTTCATATTTGTTTGGAGCAGGGTTCTTATCCCATAATAACCTTCACATACCATTGTGACGCACGACCAGTATTTTGCTATCCCGGATATATACGTGTGACTATTGAGTCTGTTTGGGATGGTCCATTTTTAGTCAAAGCCATTCAGCGTATCGTAATGATAGTAAATAAATCATTCAGCTGTAGGACCCTTTCGGCGCCTAGGCTGCCATCGGAAAGAGACACGAGGATTGGGAGACTGCCAGGTCACCCAAGCCTTGACAGGAGCAGTCGAGATGCTGAACCACGGACCTTCCGGGCCGTAAGCCGGCGCCTCGAGCTCAGAACGTAACACTGGTGACCTTTTGATCCTCACTTATTCCAGTTGGCCTGATGGACAGCGTCCATTGGTCCAAACTGAACGTTCTGGTTTTGATGTTCCTTAATTCCCTCCCCCTTGTTTGCTATGCTCCATACATTGTATATGGAGGATGTCGTGTGTTTCAGCACCAACTGTGGAAGACGTACTCAATTGCTCCCCGTTTTTACTGAGCCCAGATGGCGACGGATTCTGTTAGTTGATCTTTAATAACTTTTGTTTTACGGACTCGTGCCAGTAGCATGTATGTTTTGGAAGAAACTTGGTTAGGGATTCTTTGCGACAAAAGCCAGACAAATTTTTTAAACAAGGTATCTGTCGCTCTACTCCATTTCTATCGATGCACAATCTATCCGCATTAATGTTTGCTTGTTACAGTTAACACAGCAGCTTATCGCCTTGCGAAAGTTGATGGAGAAGCCAAATGAAACAACAGAGCCTTCTGGAAGTACGTCTGAACTTCCGGTATCGGCAGAAGCTGGAGTGACTGATCTGAAGGCATCTGAAGATCTGTTGCAATTAGTCAAGTAAGCACGGCATGTTTCGAAAGGTTTTCTCAAAAGGCTTCAATCACCAGGGCCACAATTAGCCTCAAACCAACATACCATACGCCGGAGGCCACACAGCTGACCGATCGTTTAATATCATTCCTTAGTGAAATTTAAGTACACGACTTGTTGTCCTTGTCCCCTATTTGCAATTTAAGTAGGTTTTAGAAAGCCTCGAACACAAAATGGTTTCCAAGATCCTCTGTGCTTATGTCGTTCATGCTTATTTAGCTTTAACGGGAGCTCAGTTGGACCTCAGCTGAATGATTGTTGCTGAATGTGCCGCACAAAGACCGTCTGATGTTTCAGTTGATACGCCATTCGAGGTACCGCGGTGTATTCTATTAAAAGAAACTCTTCCCAAGGTTGCTGGAAACTCTTCGACAGTCCACGACCGTGTTAACCTTTTTAGGGCTCATCAGGTAGACGCGGTCCCCGAGTTTCTGTCAACCTTATGTGCCACTTGAACCCAACTTGCACGAAACTTGCCAGATGCTCTCGTTTGCACGCCAATTCGGTTTTAACGAGCGACTTAACTGAACCCCAACTGAACTTCTCGTTTATGACATTCTTCAACTGTTCTGCATAAACGCCGCCTCATGTTTCAGCTGGTGAGATATTCGAGATATTGCAATACAATTTGTGTTCAACTAGAACATAAGGTTGACGAAACCCGGGGACTGCACCTAGTTGATGAGCCTCAAGAAGGTCTGTTGAAGAGTTCTCAGCAACGTTTGGGTATTGATTCTCAGTGGGGAACGAAAAGTGTGATACAAGAGTGCACCGTGATTTTCGTCTTATTATCATATTCCACTGATTCAGTTTCTTCTCATTTCCCATTTTCTGCATATCATATCGCTTTTGATACATACTGTTTGATGAATTTCTCACCATCTCCTTTTGGGTAAATCCTGTCCATAGTTATTTTAGATGCCAGTGTGAAATGGGACACGTAAAAAAATCAACCTTCACTGCTCAAGGATTTTAGATGCCAGTGTGAAATGGGACACGTGAAATATCAACCTTCACTGCTCAAGGGCTATTTCATACACACTGATCTAACTGCCGTTCCAAATGAACTTGAATTTGGGTTGTGTAAGAGAATGTTAACGCTGCCACGCAATCCGAGGGAAGTACGAGGGTTGGGATACTGCCAGGTTACCCAGTCTTAGACAGCAGTAGTCAAGATGCTGAGGTTTGGTTCGAACCGCATACCTTCTGACCTATAAGTTCGCGCCTGACCACTGAGCGATCTCGGAACAAGGAATTACCCTGTACTTAGTGTCACTTTACCTGCTTCGCTCTTATTTGAACGGGAGGAGTGCTCTCTCTAAAGTGTTCGGTATAAGTCCTATCTTTACTCGTAAAAGGTTCCAGGAATGTAATACCTCTGCCTCTTTTCAGCTACTTACGCCGACAAAAAAGCATTGCCGAGGCAACATGTGACGCATCCGCTGCGGAGGTTTCTCGTCTACTGTTACGTGTGGCAAGCCTCGAGTCTCAGAGGGATCATTTACAAACGGAATTGGAAAATGAACGCCGAGCGAGTGAGCTGGCAGCAGAAACATCTCAACGCCATTCGGAGTTGATGGAGCGAGTGGAGCAATTGAATTTGTTAACAGAATCCAACAGGCTACTCAGACACGAACGAGAGACTCTACAAGCCAATCTGAAGACATCCGAAGGCCAGGTGAGTGTGCCAGCATCTGGTACTTTTATCTTCATCCCATACCGTTTAACACCAGACGTGTCCTAAGGCGTCGCTTATGCTGGTCCCGTTCATTTCCTATGACCAATGACGACAGACTGTTATACAGTCAACTGAATTTTCTTTCATTTCCGCAGTGCTCACTATGTGTCAGACTCGTTTCGAACTCAGCAGTCTTCCCTCATCGATTCCCATGAGGTGCATAATGCCATTCTGCTTCTTAACTGGCCGTATGCATCCAAATTTGGCCTTAGTGTTACCAATATGACTTATATCTGATGGTTTCTTGTTTGCCTCTTTTTCAATACACGTAATTCGTAGCCACCATAATGCGCCCATACAGTGTATCTTTTACCTCTCGTTGAAAGTGGAATTTCCAGGGATTAATCACTCATTATTCTATCCTGAGACCCGTGAATTAAGTTCATACTTATTCATGAACGTTACGCGTAGCTGCTTGCACGTAGTTCGCACTCAGACGTGTTTACGCAGCCGAAGATGAGTTTTGACCTAACTTTAGGAGTCTTTGCAATCCCTCTCTTTGTATCTGATTATTTCAAATTGAATGGCTTTCAACTGCAACGGAGTCCGCTCGCTTTTTGTTCTCGTCATGACTTATTTTCCTGTGAATGCAAAACCGCCATATAATACACCTTTCAGTCCTTCGGGTGGCTTACACGAACTGCTAAATTATTTTACAGGTACGCGATTTAGAGGCTCTCGTTGGACCTCTGCGGTCGGAGAATAGTGAACTTATGGCCCAAGTGAATTCACTCGGCACAGAAAAACATTCACTGGAAGAAGAACGCGATCGTTGGAAGGAAAGGTGCAATCGTCTGGTGGAGACCGCTCAGCGTATGGATCCGGAACAATACCGGATGGCATGGTAATTTTTCACTCTAAATCTGTCACTCAGTTTGTTCGCTGGAAACTCCTCCAAGCAACCATCAGATGCAGTCCTTAAGGTTCTGATTGGTCTATGTTCTTGAAATGTCACCACAGAAAATGAGGTTGATTCTTACCCAGGGTATGGGTCAGGTCCATGAATGTTTGTTGTCACAGCTGCTCACGCGTGACTTTCCCCGGCGAGGTCCGAATCCATTTGGCTCCTGCTGCTCTTTAACAAACATTATATCGTACCTTGCCGCGCAGTGCTCTATGAAAGATGCTTATATATGTTCTTATTTGGGCTGTTGATGTCGATTCCAGTTCAGATTTAGAGTTATGAATTCCCCAGAATTTCTTCCTTTGTTCTCTTAATGTTTTTTAAGTGAACAAAGGAACCGTCATTCCTACTGGCCTTCATAAAGTGTGAGTTATTCAGTAATGGAATAATGCGTAAAGAGCGCAGCATAGTGTTCCAGTCTCTCTAAAGTATCAAAGGATATTTTTGGCTTGGTGATGCGTGCAGCTGACATTTTGTTTAGGTTTGTTAGCCTTATTAAGTTTCCAACATAAGTAAACTCCTTTGTTCCTGATAGCACTTTTTTTTATCCATAAAAAGAATGAGTCTGTATGTAATACTACATCATACACTACTACTGCTGTTCATCGATTTCTTAGCTGCCCCGGAAATCAATTTTTCCGTTCGTTTTCAGATTTGTGTTTACCGTTTATCTGTGGTTTTTATTTCCCTTTAAAGCAACGAGCGGGATGAGTTACAGCGACAGCTGCGCCGAGCTGAGGAGGAAGTTCAGCAATATTCAGTAAAGCTGAATGAATCACGGACGGAACTCAATGAAGCCGTGAAACGGCATGATGCGGAATTGAATGAAGCACTTGCCAGCCGGCAAGCTGCAGAAGAGGAATGTGTCCAACACCGGTTAGTTGCTGCTCTTTTCTTCTGATTTCTTCAATACACATCCGAATGCATTTTTTAATTATCATGTATCACGCTGTCTGCAGTTCGACATGTGAGACGCTACGCAAGGAATTAGAGGGCAAGGAAACAACGGTCGTCAAGCTCCGTGAAATCGGAAGAAAGTATCGTCAGGAAGCAGAAACTTTGCGCCGTCAGTTGTTTGCTAACCAATCGGATGGTAAGTTCTTCACACCGTTTCAAACAGTCAATGTTTGTTTGTGTTTCACCAGTTAGTAACTTGGAATCTTCGTATTGCTTGGCTTTCTTTGCAAAATTAGTTTTTGGATCATATTTGACAATGAATGTTTGCGCGTGAGCTCATCTTAAGCTGTCGATCAATGCAAAATCGTTCTTTGACGGAAAATAGCTTGCAACTATGTCCTCCAGAACGATCACTGGTTGCGTTTGCTTCTAGCTGATGTGAACGATGTTTGACTGATCCTCTACGCTAATGCAATTTCATCAGGACATACTCCTCCTAACCTATTCGATTGCACATTTCTATCTTCAGGTGCACAATTACAGTCATTGAATGAGGCTTTAACCGAGGCCAAAGCAGATCTGGTCACTCTGAGGTCGGATTTGGCCACGGTTCGGTCACAACGTTCTCATTTGGCGTCAGTAATTGCTGAGGTGATGCGCGTTCTGAATACAGCTAAGGTACGTTTTCTAGCAACATTAGTGATCTTGTTCGTTTTGAAATCACTGTTATGGAGCATCGTTTTGATTAATATATTCAGTGGACCCATACTGTCTATGTTGTTCCTCTCACTATCTCATTTTCAACTTAAAGGCAAATGAGCATCTTGGACAAAGTTTTGGAACTATCCACCTACCGACAGCGGATGGAGAATACGATAACGAACAACTGGTTGAGATAATACGCTTGATGTTTGACCATTTAGCCGCTGAAATTAGTCAACTGCGTCAACATGCTGAAACGCAGCGGGAGCGCTTGTTGCGCATGCAGCTTGTTGAATCACAACTTACAAAGGCACAACGAGACTGTGCCGAACTTCGTGCACGACTATCCGAAATGCAGTCAGCTCCAGCTGCAGTTTCCGTTCCTTCTGCCCAAAACACCCCCGCTGTTATCGTACCTTCCTCAGCCTCACTAATAGTGAATGAGCCCGAACCAACTGACCTATCTCAGACCTCTCAGTCTTTTCCTTTCCATTTGACGCTGTTCGGTACCCCAGTCAGCTGCCCCGACTCCACCGTTACTGGAGCGTCAGATTCTTTGTTTCCCGTAGCCGGACAAACTACACAGGCTCCCGCTGTTTCAGTTTCTACCTCGACTTCTCTAGGAGGTCAGTCAGTACCTGCCTGGATTTTGCGCGCATCAGCTACCGTACAACCCGTGCAACCTACCCCCGCTGTAACACCGCCAAACTCAGTAGTGGGACCGAAACAGACCGCTGAAATCAGACCAATCACAAGCAACGTGGCCACTGTGACACCCACACCAGCCATACAAATAGGTAAGTGACACAAGCCCTCTAAAGCTCTGGAGCGCATCCGTCATTTTGATTTCGTACGCTGATGTTAGGAATTCCCAGGTTGACGTGATATGTTATGAACAACAGCAAACTCGCCTGGGAGTTGACAAAGTCGTTGCTTCTCAGAGTTACCTGCTCCTAATTGACATCTACATTTTTCCCTCTTTTCAATGAGATCTGCCACTAGTTTGTCAATACATTACTGGTCATCGACCGATGATGGTAGCGAATAAATCTATGGGTTCTCTTAGTTCGTACGCGGAAGCCATCGACAACAGGTGCTATGGCATTCCATGATCATCGTTTCGTCCTCACAGAATATAAGCAGTGTCTTGTTCTCAAATGGGGAACAAACATCGCTCAGAAATTTGTATCTGTCTGGATCGAAACCTAGCGTTAGTTGTGCGGGGTTGGTAGTGAGCTGGACTGATATGCCATTAAGGAAAATGACCTGGACTATTAATCCATGAATTTCATCTTACCAAGTACTGGCGCTAAGTACCGGATATCGTCTTGTCTTTAGTCTGTCTAGATTTCAGTCCTCCTGCTGAGGTGAACGCAACTTTTCCATCTAGTTCTCCATCTGGATAGACACCCTCCGTACTGTTTCAACGGAGCTGATATCCATGTTGTGGATACCACCAGCCGCTCACTTATCTCGGAAGGACTATCATTGTCAAGTTTTCTACTGAGGGCTTGTTAGACCGCAGGTTCAAGTTTTGCGTGAACAAATCGTTCGTTTTTCCACATCGTTTTTTTGTAAGGGTCGAAATAAAAATTGAGTCATTTAGCTCGATTGTCAAATCTGTTCGCTCTTCACGGGTCCATTTTCAAGAGAGGGCTCCATATATGTGCTGGTGCTTATTGCAATGTCGACTACTTCGTTGAGCGGTTGATGTCATAAGAAGTGCCACGAAGCTGCTGACCCACCCATAGCTCATCCTGCGGTACGTGCATAGCGCCATTTGCTGAAGCAGTTCACGGTCAAAGTGTGGATTGATGGAGACACTGTTGTAACCCTCTATTTATCGAGCTGCCAATAACTGACCCTGCTATTTTTGTTATGTTAGTCTATGTATCGTGATATTTTGTCGAATTTTGCGATTGCTGCGGTACAGCGTTTCCTATTCCTTAAGACTTAGACCGTCGATGCCCACCGGCACTATGTCTATCCTCGTAATCACAGGTACGCTCCAATACCAGTCGCATCAATAAACCATCTGTGTACAAAGGGTACATTGATTCCAGCTGCTTCACTTTCGGGTCCCGAAATTGAGGGCGTGGGTGATACAGCGAAGCACTCGATTTGATGGCATGATCATATAGTTTGGGAAACTGGACAGTTGCACACTGAAGGCGATGGTTTGGGTACGGGAGCGCCACTGAGTGCATGACTGAGCCGTGTTTGCGAGTGTCACCAACTGTTGATTAGTTGAATCCCCGGGGTCCCCACTCAAGGAGGCGACAGTTTTCGACTCGATTGAGTCTACTTCTTAGTGTTTACATATTTCGTTGCCAGGTCATACATTGTTCATCTCTCAGTGGCTTTCACTCAACAGCGGGCTGCTCTGCGATGCAGATGATCGCCTGGCATTCGAAGTGCATGTCATCACTAGCCTAACCTATGAAGCCCGAATAATTCATGTATCGCGGGAGAGTTCCTTCTTCCTGAACCTATCTGACTTGCCTAAGCAATGCTGATCCAATGTTCCTATCAGACCCGACCAACGCTTCGGATACACTGATCATCAAACACTGACAAGTTTCGTATATCCTCTGCTCGTAGAGGCCGCGTCCAAACTAGGCACCTAATTAAAGGGGCCTTCAACGGAGACCGGTCATGCACTGAGTTCTGCTGTGGTCGTTCTCGACATTCAAGATGGCTGCTAGCCGTCAACATTATCGTAGTTTGTTTCTAAATTATCACTCTCGAAATAGGTCCTAAGGTACGCACGACAAGCTGTCACTGGTTCGGTCCTCAGGCTTACCAAGCATTTTAGTGATCCCAAGGATCGGTTACGCACCTCTGTCGCTAAACCTTCGTTGGACATCACTTGCGAGAGTTCCGGTTTGCAGGTTATCATCTGATGTCAGGCGAAACAATTGCGGTCTGTTAAGGCAGATAAATGGGTGCAAATTGAAAACTAAAAACTACAAGTTGTTTTGTCGATTCTCACGATTCCAGTATGACACGTGTAGAATGCTTCAAAACAAGATGAAATACGAACATTGACTAAGGAAGAAGTTCAGATCCCTCGGCATGTGATATATGCGCTGTTGTGAAAGGTCGCCAAAATTCAGCTTGCTTTGCTGGTTTGCTCAGAGCAGTCTTGTGATGATTGTTTGGTCAGAACTTACCTCCAGTAAAGTGACTATGATAACTTTACTGATCTGTAGGATACAACGTCGGGAAAACTGGTAAACTTAAAAGCGTCACCTCCCTCACCAGGATAAGCACAGGTGGGGTCACGGGAACCCCATCCCGGAAGCTGTACAACAACAACAGCACCCATACTCTTCGTGATCTCTTTCACGTCTCTCTGCTAAGCCATACGTTGTTTACATCGCGGTTTGAGTTATTCTGATGGATGCACAGGGAACAACAAACTCGGTCACTTGGTCACTTCAGGATCACCATACAGTGTCTCGTATACTGACTGAACGACGTTTTTGCGAATCTAGACTATGTGTACTGCTATCTGTCGATACTGATTAGCTTGTATTAATTGTTTGTCCCTGATCTATATCCGGCTTCACTAACGCCCACTTTGGCCCTCTTTACTTCTTAGTTCAAACAACTTCCGTTGCTGCCCCACCCGAGCCACTGTTAATCCCTTCTGTCCCGCTGGTGACGGCAGCTGTCGTTACCGCCTCGGATGTGACCCCACTTTCTTCTACGACTGGACTTGTCAGTCCGCTTGCCAACGATCAGCTTACCGTACGTCTGGACCAGCCTGCCAGTAAGTCACCATCCTCACTCAGTTCTATACCATGTTCATTGTTTGTTTGGATCCAGTTAACTGAACTTTCAATCATTTTGCAGCTGCAGTCGTTCGTGCCGCGCAGTCTCGTCGCACGAATCTGCTTGGACCGGCGCCACCTTTGGGTGATCAGTCCGCAATAGCTAGCTCATCATTTACTGGATTCTCTTGGGCAACCAGCACAACTCACGCCCCTGTATCATCTCCTTCATTGGCCAGCGTAACTGGGAAGAGGCGCCATGAAGATGCTTCTGCAGTAAGCGATAGCTCTATGGTTTCATCCAGCGAAGAAACACTGACTTCTAACACACCGACTGACACCAGTCGCCTTACAGAGCCCGTTTCTTTTACGCCGTACGCCAGTGTTCCTGCAATATTTTCCGAAGCCAAACGCCTCCGACCAATGGCCGTCTTGGCTTCAACATCTCATCATATACCACAAGCCGAACCCAGCGCTGTTGTGTTAGAACGATCCGCTTTTGGCTACCCCACTTCACTTCAGCCCTTAGCGCATGCCACAGCTTCACGTTTGGTTGCTGGGCAAGAAGGTTTGGCAGGTATGTTTTATCTCGAATGCTGAGCATACTGTCCTTTTTGTGTGGTTGTTTTGGTCTTCCTCAGCCACACTTTTTATCCCTCTAGCCATACTTTGGACATTCTATACTTTTTTCCGTGATGGTGGCGTATCAACTAGGTTTTAGTGTTTTTTGTCTGTCCCTTCACCTTTTAGTGTCCAATTTACTCCACAGGTTATGCGGTTCCGCCGTCATTAGAGCTTGGTTAGGGATTGTTACTCTCGTCTGCATTTTATTCGTCTTAGGTGGATTGGTGAGATTTTGCTGATGTGCGGTGCACAGCTCGCGTGCGACTCGGAATAAGCACGGGGACCGAGTTGCTACCAAGCTGCCCATGTGTAGACTGGGATAACTCAGAAGCCAAGAGTGACATCGAACGACGGACCTTCCCCCAACAGTTTTTCATCTTAACCTCTGAACTTTCTTGAGCCCATTACTTTAGAGTAGCTGTGGCTGTTTTGAGAAGTAGGTCGAATCTAAGGACTCATCTGATCTACAGAATTTTTATACTGTGTCGCTTTTAACTATTCTTGAGCGTTCCGTTTGTGTACGCTAACTTGAAGAATATGATCATCACAGTGTTACAGATATGCTAGGTATAAGCTGTCTATTCTTTTCCCGGCTCAAAAAATCCGATTAGTTCTGGCGCGCTTGGCTTACAAACAGAAGGTTCTCAATTCTACTGCTCTTGTTTAGATTGTCACAAGCTGGCAGTAGCCCGAAACTCCTGCTTCCTTTGAGTTGCTCAGGAACTGCTCAAAAGGCTACCACAGCTGAACGACTATTGTTTATTCATTATTCATTTACCGAAATGTGCGCTGCTGATGGGTTAGTTTCGGTTCATTGTACTTTCGAATCCGTTGATTCCAGATGCATGGAGCATGTCCGCCCCATCTGCCGTTGCCACTCCTATCACGGCGCCGACACCATCCCTCGACCAGAGTTCAGTAACTGTTTTGTCATTACCGGCGGCGGCTGCATCACCTGATCTCAGAACGGTGGATGAAGATCAAGGATTGATGTCGGGTGATTTCTACGCAACGGACGTTGCGTTGCTCAATGATGCGCAGGCTAATGAGGACCATGTATGTTTTCATTTTCAACGTCCTCCAGTGGTGACCTACTTTCACTGCACATTATTCTTGAAGAAAGTACACATAGGTGACTCAAAATCAGTATATGTGTGAAGGCTGGTAGCACGCCTTAAGGTGACTTGAAGCAGTACCTTACCGGACACTCCCAACCTCTCTGTCCGTTATAAGCCTCCCATACCGGACGGCCTATAGAACAGTTGGGCTTGACGTTCCCCAAGTAGTAGAGCACTATCTAAAAGCATAATCAACCGCAAACGCGAGAATTCCCATGGCCTGCGTGATATACTTGCAGTGCAATGGCCAAGAGTGCCGCCTCAGATTTTTTTATTCTCTGGAACACTGCAAATAAGGTAGTATCCTCTGGTTTTAGTCGAGTCTGTTCGTGCCCTGTAAACCATATAATCCTCTTGAAGTTAACTTAGGGGTCTACACTGATTTTTGTTCCGACTATCCGACCTCCGTTTTAGCTTCCTGTACCAGACTTCTAAAGGATAAAGTCACCGATAGGATTCCAGATTTTATATGACTTAGCAGAATGATGTTCTTCAACTGAACTAAAGGCATTCCGGAAGTTGTGCCCGACATTTTTTCTGTATTGTTGTATTGTTTCTCACCAGCATTTGGACATTACACGAAAACATCCTTCCAATTTCGTTATAGGAATCTGAAGTCACTCAAGAACCAGAGCTGGTGGGTTTGCCTCGTTCAGGCTCGTTTCGTTCAGAGACGAGAGAGCAGGATACTACGGCAGGGTTAGAAATTGCTGGGTCCGACGGAACCACTTCTGTGGAAACTAGTCATGCTCCGATCCTACAGGCTTCTCAAGAGGAATTCGAGCGGGTTCATCCTGTGGAGGACAGTACGGATCTTACGTCGGATTCGCAGTGTTTAGCTGAACATTACTCCCATGAGCAGCACGAAACGGGAGAGCAGGTTGATGAGGACGCTGGAGTAGAGCGGGAAGAAGAGGAGATAGACGAGGGTTTCGAACACGAGATCGAAAGGCAATATGAAGAATATGATGAAGAGCAAATGAGTGAGGTCGTGTCTGAAGGTGAGGTGGAGGAGGAAGAGGATGAAGTTGAGGACGAGGATCAGGATGAAGACTATGGTTACGGACAGGAGGAGCCAGTGGAGACATCTATGATGTCTACTACGGAAAGCAACGTAATAGAGCTCAGTAGTGATTCAGGTACTCCGTTTTTCGTCCTTCATCATAAAATGTCGTCCATTGCTTTCATGCTTTTCTGACTATAGAACGGTAGCTCGGACCTTTTCTGTGTTTTGTGTCTGTCGACTATTGCTCGAGAGTGCCACCACGCCGAAGATTTTAACTAATTAATCCTTAAAACTTGTATTTAAGGAGCGGAACAAGTCATTATTTGGCCAAATAGTAGGCTACTGAGTAACAGCCTCCTTACTCTCCTGTAAATTACAAGGTCAAGATTGTCTGAAACGCGCTTCCTGAAGTGTACAAAGCTCAGACGTTTTGCCTAGTGTACTACGGGTTTGATTTAGGCACGCCGCTCTGTCACAGCTCTTGGTGATCCTATACTGAACCGTACTCAGCTTGGTTGAGTGACTACTGCAAGGCGCATGTAACTTCACTTCAACAGTCTCTTAAGCAATAAACTTGACCATTACAGGCCTCATAGGTTGTGCTGAAGCCGCACTGCGTACGAAACAGAGTGGGGATTGCCAGCTTTAACCTTCAGGCTGACTTGCATTTGTCCATAGTCAGATTATTCACTATTTCCCGTAGTTTTTGACGATCTTCCCATTGTCGTTTATTTTTCAAGAGCATCGTAAAAAAATGAAATTGTCCGGCTTTAACACCCTTCCAGTGCCTAACTGCCATGCCACCCGAAGGAAGCACGAGGGCCTGCCCAAGCCCAGACAGGGGAAGTCGAGTTCGGGAAAAGTCGGGTTCGAACCAGGAACCTTCCTGTCAGTAAACTCACGCTCCAACCATTGGGGTGAGATGGTTCAGTGGTTAGAGCGCGAATTTACTGACCACAAGGTCCGTAGTTCGAACCCGACCTCTGCATATCGACTTCCCCTGTCTAGGCTTGAGCAACCTGGCACTATCCCAGCCCTCATGCTTCCTTCTGGTGGCATGGCAGCTAGGCACCGAAAGAGTGCTATAGCTGAATGATGATACCTTAACCACTGAGCCATCTCGCCCCGAAGAGCATGGTCACAAACATAAAAAATACAGCGGAGCGATTGATGTGGAGGGGTTACAAAAGAATATTAGATAAAACGAAGAAAGCGTCCCATTCGAAAGCGCACCACCAATTGTTCCAGTCAGACAGCATGACTCCCAACATGTGTAAGAATTTTCGGTATGGAAACACACGTGTGAAAACCATCAGCTGAAGGAAAAACAAACAATGTTGAATGCTCTTCAGTAAGCGCTAGCATAGTCAAGACTCGCACATCAGGTACAAAGTGCCCGTCTTACTAGGTCAGATGTGAAAGCCGTTGGCAAGAATGAACGCTGAATACCATGTAATATGCTTAAAATTATCGTAAGTACGAAGAGAGCCCGAAATGGCGGGCAAACACAAGTCGCTGACTGTGACCTTAGGAGGTCCCAGTCCAATAACAGCTTTGACGGATTGAGGAAAGCAGATTCTTCGATATGAGATGATCATCGATTGGTGGACGAAAACGTCAACATCACAATCGGTTGCACATAGGGCTGAGATAATGGCGAGGGAAAAATCATCAGCTCCATACTTCTGCTTCTTTTCATTCCACGCAGTCACTTCGCGCCCTTCCGGTGCTATGCTTACGTCTACCACAGTTGTTCGGGGCTCCCGAACAGCGATTAGGTCAGGCCTGATGAAAGACGTCGACGTAGGTGCTTCGAATGCGGTGTATCTCAGCCGACGGAGACGTTTCGCGAGGTTCCTTGGCCTGCAAGGAAATTCGCGAAACGTCTCCGTCACGAAGAGACTGGACCTTACCGTGGTGTGGCGGTTTGCGCACCTCAGCGACCCATTGAGCTATACTGGGGAGTGTCCCTGCGACACTCACAGAGTCTTTCATACCAGGTTGGTCAATGGCTGGAGGTCTGACGAACACAGTCTCCTGATCCTCCAGGTTGGGTGTTGGAACATGTGGCGACGTGTTCCGTAGAAATGGTAATGCATTTGCATTTCCCGCCAAACACCGCTGCTTTGCGGTATCCCAGCCTACGTACAACCATTTCATGGTTGTACGTTTCCTTGCAAGCCAGGCAATAATAGTAAGTTGAAATACCCAGCAAGGGCGTTGGCACTGAACCGGCGAAGCCTACCGGGTTTGAGCTTGTTCAGGCCTAGGGACATATTATCTATTTAACCGATCGTACGCTCGACTTTCTCACCTGTAATTGGCTCGATCAAACTTCAATCAGATGGTAGCACTGCACGCTTGGTCGGCTATCCACGTTTTTTGAACAGAGAGCACCTGTTTCCAATACTTCTCAGCTTTCAGAGGTCGGCCGCAAGTTTCTTTGCATAGGTGACTCCACGACCCATCGAGCACAGCATATGCTGCATCTTTCCGTCTTTGGTGGTATAGGGTTTGGATGGTGGCATAGTTGGCTCGACGGATCTGCCTTCGGTTGGCCGGCACACGATGGGCTAGCTGACGACAGCGTCCAGAGACAGGAATCTGCGTGTGTGGAAAGGTCCTGGAGGTGTGGAGGTCCAGCAGTGGCATGACTTACTTCGGTGCCATGATGCCAGGCTGCAACCCTCGGGCAACTACCAGAAGGTCAACACTAGCAAGCGAACTGTCAGAATGGGATTCCTAGAGTGACGCCATAATCCACGGAATTCTTCACTCAGCCAAGCTTATCTGGATTATGCCAGATGGGATGTGCATGCCGGTGGTGTTGAGTCTGGCCAGTGGGCGACCACGTTCGTGCCAACACTTTCATGGACGTGAACTCGACGGTGAGCTACCAAGCCAGCCTTCGATTTGCAGCACTTGCCACATTCCTCACACGTGAGCCCCACAAGTGTCTCCTGCGTACTGGTTAGAACGGGTGCGAATGCGCTAGTTGTACATTATCGAAAGTAACCAGCACATTGAAACCAAATGGGGTGGTTAACCCTGTCTGGAGTTGCTGAACCCCTAAGTCATTCAGGCTGACGTCCGGGCTACCCGCGCCGACTAAACGCACACAATTGTAACCACTCTTTACACGGTATGCATATCGTTATTGACTCACGATAGGTTTGACATTTGTCCTTCCCGTAGACATTATCTGCTCCTGGAGGTGCGTATGCTTTATACCTAAAGCCCGGACTAATGTTTTATTTTGAACAATGCCTTTTACTTCCTCCATTTATCACTTGACCCATGGTTGTAGCAGTTATACTACGGTGATTGTTCACTTAAGTGTATGTTGTAAATTTTCTAGATAACAACGCCTCTCATGAGGATGGAAGCGAAGTGGGAGAGGAAGAAGAGGGGGAAGACGAAACTGTCGCTTATTCCAGAGTGGACGAACCGGAGCAGTCGGAGGAGGAAAAAGAACATCCAGACGTCAGTGATGTGGATGACGACGAGGGATTAGATGAACTTGGAGAGAGACCCGCTATTTCTGGTGTGGGGGATGATGCTGAGGATGATGTCGACCGTGTTTCACAGGATGAAGGGGAAGAGGAGCATCTACCTGGACCACAAGGGAAAACTCCAGAAGAAGCAGAAGGTAGCCCACCATCCATGCACAGAACATCTGTCACTACCACTCCTGTCACGAGACAAGCGCCAGTGGTCACTAATGTTGCCCCAACTCCAAGCCCTCCAGTTTTATTTAGTTCCGCAACTTTTGGAGACAAACCTGGAGCAGGGCTGTTTGGAAGTTTTGATCCGAAAGCACCAATAACTGGCGGACTGTTCGCTGGTTTTCGGCCGTCTGCCGCGACTGGCTTAACTACCAGTGATCAGGTGTCTTCGTCAGGCCCCACCACATCATCGACTGCAATAACTCCAGGGCTGTTCCGGTCCTCTGTTCTCGCTCAAGCAGGTGCAACGCCTGTCCCTTCTGCTCTCTTCAAACCGTCCTTATTTGCCACATCCACAAGTTCTGGTAAGTCCTATTTAGATTTGTCAGGCCGTTTACTATCACTTCCTGTTGCTTTAGGTGTTGTGAATGATCCTCCTACGTAGTCATAAATTACGCGGGAATACGTTCTGTGACCGAAAACGTCTCACCCAATACTAACATCGTTACTTCGGACCCTATCGTCACGGAAAAATTGAAAACTGCCGTTCTGTGACGATCTGTGCACCTTCATGACCCATTGAGCTATCCTGGGGTATACCCGTGCGACACAGCCTTATACCGGCTCTGTCAGTGGTTAAAGGTCTGACGAACACAGTTTCCTAGTCCTCCATGTTGGGATTCGGAACATGTGTGGTAACTTGTTCTTCAAAAAATCTAATAACCTAGATTTTCTTTCTAAACACCGCTGTGTTGCCGTCAGACGTTTGATCCAAAGGCTTTTGCTGAAGACCCTATTCGTCCTCTTGTCTAGGTGATGTCGCTTTGGAAGTAGCCCAGCCAATGTAAAATCATGAGTCCTACTACTGAAAATACTGTCTTGTCACATCGACGGTCGCGTATTGTTATCAGCCATGGATCGTCTTACTTGCTGCGTGCGGCAGGACAGTAGGCGAAAACAGCCCACCGCTGACGCTTCACTTCCTCCTTCATTTACGTTTTTCCCTCCTACGCCGTCAATAATGCCCCCTTTTTAAGCTCATCCGTTAGGACTGAGAACCACGTTTGCCATTTGTCGGTCTTGCAGGTCATCATCATCTTCGACAACATTACATCAATGCTTAACATTAATGATTCGGTGCCGTACAGCCGTGATTGATTTTTTAAGACAAGTTGTGAAGAATAAAAGTGGACGGAGAAGAGACTCAGTGCTAGTCTACCACAATCATTCCGAGGTGCCCACACCTCCAGACACTAGTTCAGACAATCTGGATAGAAACTAAGAACAAGAACGCCACTGACACTGGTTAGCAGCCATATCTTGTAGCGTCTCCAACTAGGCACATTGGTGATGACGCTGTCCCCATCCCATAAGGTGGATTGCACCAACAGCACCCAGACTTTCCGTAGTCTCTTTAAACCCCTCTTCCAGGTCAAAGGTTGGCCACCTTTCTGCTTCCGCCACTCTGAATTGGGCACAGAAAACAGTACTCTCCTCGGCAAACGATGGTTTGGCATGCGCACAACATGACCTTTGATGGAAGTCCTCGTTACACAACCGAACACTCACTTTCTAATCATCTCGTTATGAATTCACTTACCCCAACCCACACGGACTATGGTTCTGAGACAACGGTTGTCGAACACCCGAAGACGTCTCAGTTCCGCTGGTCGAATAAGCCAAGTCTCACAGCTATATAACAAAATAGCCCGTACTGTAGCCCTTGAGATTCAGAGGTACACCGCTTTGACGCCAAAATTGTCTCAAATAAGCAAACGCTACCGGAGCCTTTCAGATTCGCGCATTGGCCTCATTTGTCACACTACACTCGGAACTAATATGATTTCCGAGATACTTAAAACGCTCCACAAGTTCGAGTGTCTCCCCTGAAGTATAAGTGGCGCGTTTAGTGACTGCATCTCCAGGAGCATGACCTTACACTTTGTGGATGTAAAGTGTTCAGTTGACCCAAAAGCACTTGCGCCTTCTCTTCGAAGACGGGAACGATGGCGTCTACATCTACATCGACAAGGCTTTCGTCAGAGGCTATTTGAACACCGGGGTTTTGAGGACCTTCCAACGTTTGTCTCAGTATCTCATCGAAACTGAATAAGAATGGAGAGCGTGGGTACCTCTAACGGACGCCGCTTTGTGTACGGAAGCTTTTGGGGAGCTCGCCGTATACTCTCACGTCCGGAAGTCTGAGAATACAAAGAACGTATTATGTTCACAAACTTCCGAGATATTCCTTGATGGGCAAGCGTGTCAACCGAATTGAATGCGCCTTGGAAATCCAAGAGTCTTTTGTACGTATGACGTTCTTCTAGCAACTGATGGAGTGCGAAGATTTGGTCAACGCAATCCCTGCCAAGCCGGAACCCCGCTTGCTACTCTCGACCCAGCGTTTCACCTGCCACCATAAGGCGGCGAAGCACTAGTGACACCAGCAGTCTCGTTACAACCAAGGTTAAGCTGATTCCTCTGCAGTTACCACAATCACTACGAGCCCCTTTTTTGGAAATGGGCACTATCATCGACTCCCCCAGTTGTCTGGTGCAGTCTGCTTTTCCCAAATGCAGGCAAGTGGATCAGACAAGCGGTGACCGAGTATTTCACTCCCGTCTTTGAACAATGCGGGTGGGAGGTCATCGAGTCCAGTAGCTCTTTGGCGCTTGAGAGGCCACCTCCGAGGCCCATTTTGAATCCAGATCTTCGGCAGCCACAGGGATAACTCAGCTTCTGGCTGGTTGCGACAGAGCATTCAAGGCATCATGAACTTGTATTTGATGATGTTAGATCTACAGTCAGTTGGGCGTAAACATATAAGGTAGACAGACGGCAATCAACTCCTCGCTTGTAAGACACCTTTACGGGCATTGCCAGACGAACTGCACAGAGGTGACTATCAACGGGCATCCAGTTAAGCAAGAATCCTCCCGTCTGGTGACTGGACGATACCAACCCCGCATCCTGCCGCAGCAGCCTCAGGATCCCCAGAGTTGCATAGACGGATGCGAGTAGAGAATGACCACTGTTTGTATCTTGAATTTTGGTTCCTGATACACAGCATATCAATGTCAAGCGAGCCAAGTGTGAGAGCAAGAGTAGCTCGTTGTTCTGCTTGCTTCTGAGTGCGGACGTTGAACGCAACCAGGTAGACTGAGTGTAGAGGCTAGCAGATTGATTTCTAGATGCCTGAGGATTTCGGCGTCTGATGACGCGCAGGTGTGCAAAAGATTTTGGGTCGATCTTTACTTGTCTTACTTCGGTGTGATGCTCAAATGTGTTTATCTCGTTGCTGTTCGAAGGTTTACGTGTCTTGTTCCTGATCAGTTTCCATAGGAACTTAAGGCTCTTTGTGGGTAGTCCCCACCCTCTCCGTTTCTTCGCATTCGTTATCAAG
Source organism: Clonorchis sinensis (assembly GCA_003604175.2). Lineage (NCBI taxonomy): Eukaryota > Metazoa > Platyhelminthes > Trematoda > Opisthorchiida > Opisthorchiidae > Clonorchis > Clonorchis sinensis. The sequence goes on along the minus strand of CM030369.1, from coordinate 61,889,566 downwards.
CATTTCTCATGGTTCCGTGGTATTGGTATATTGTTGCCGGTGATGATGAACATGACCGTTTAACTGTGATGTCATGCATTCTATTCGGCGAGGTACTGAAATATGTACGCTTTATTTTCTCCTTTTACATTTGTACGCGTGGATTTATCTAATCGTGCAAGTTATTCTTGTTTATTTCCACGTAACTTTGTGGTACGTGAGCCAAAATAAAGAATCCTGTAAAACGTACTTTGGTGGCCTCCTTTGTTCGTGTACTCTTTTGATTTCGATGCACCTTGCGGAATATCTGTATGCTCTCTGTCCGATTTACAGTGAGAAATGCTTTCTTGTATTGGCACCGCGGTCTTCAGATCAGTCTTTCTCCAAACCCTAGGGCCTTTATTATTTCCACCACTCGTGGAAACGGCATTAGTGGTGTCTCTCCTCGACTGTACCCAGATATGTAGGTTTCCTATCGGTTGCGAACCGTGATGTAAGCGCACTATCACCTTTCCATCGGCACCCGCTTTACTTATCAGAGTTGTCACACGAACGGGTGCAACTTTCGCTGGATTACCAAGTGTCTAGATCACTGTCAGCACAATTCCGCAAGAGACTGTGCAACCCCTACGTCCTCTCAACATCCAGTGTCCTCTTGTATGCACATTCCTTATACATGAGAGGTTGTGTATACTTTTAGCTCTTGCGTTTCATGTAAAGGCATCACATCCTTTCATCTACCGGTGTCTGCTTTCTGTGGTTTCAGCCGAAAAACCAGCGACAAGCGAGGGAGTACAGGCTAAACCGAAAATCCAGCCGATTGTATGGGATGCTCCAGAATCACCTTCCACTGTTCAACCGAGTGTGACTGAAACCTCTGTACCCCGAATTGGTGCGGCTCGTCGCAAGAAATGGGGAGGACCGTCCGTACGTCCTGGATCTTATCTCGGTGCATCCGGAGGTACTGGGGCAGCTAAACCAGATTCATTTGGGTCTTCTCGTGGAGGTTCTTCTGGTACATGTGGAACGCGTCCCGGTCCTCGGCGTGGTTGAATTTTCGCGTTGGCATTCTAACCCTGAGCATTTTGTTCGGATTTGTCACATTTTTCATATGTATAGATGCTTGCGATATGAAGATAATCTATTGCTGCTGTTTTTTTGCTAACTTGTCAATGTCGCTTATACCGGGGTGGGTACTACTCAATTCAGTGCATTCGTTTAGTATGTTATTTGATTCCACAATCCGAACTAGCAGACCCACTTGCCTCCATCCGTAATGATTCGCGACGTACCTCCCATGAATGCGCCTTGCTGGGGCAAAATACCATTGGGCAGTTTGCTTAGGCAGTCTATCTAAGGAGCATGCAAACAGTGCTTAGTTCCCTTGTGACAATTTAAATTTGCGAGCACTCTATAGCGGCCAAACACCGGTATTCATTACTGTTCTGTGCTGTCTATGATGATGGTTATTACAAGCACTTAAAATTCATTTAAAAAATTAAAATTCGTTACAATTCATCTGGCGTTGGACATTGAGCACAGTGGGTTCATGTGGTTATCAAGAGATAGTTATTTAATGGTGTCACCGCATTTTTGATTCACGAAGCAAACCGTAGCCAATGAACACTTGATATTTCATGGAAGCAGTGAGGTCAAGTAGACTGGCTTCCTGTTGGATGACCACATTTTGCTCTCAACAAAATGGGGGATTTCATGGTTCCAAACCACTCTGGACGGAATAACATGCGCCACGCCATTTAAATGCAGTGTTCTTACGTAATTAAATTTAGCGCTCTGCTCCGGTACACTGTATTCACCACCGCAAAAAGGGCACACCTGTCTGAGTTTCAAAGGTAACAGAAATGGATTTCAACGCTTCACCCGAAGGCCGGCTACGCGAAGATCTAAATAATTGTGTCGTCCAACTAGAATAGTGTTACATGTTTCCTGTCAGCTTATGTGACGAAGGTGTTTTTACCGTGACCTATTTAGTTACTACACTCGTGCTCTGTACTGTGAAGCGCACCAGTTGTCCAACTCTGAAATGCAGCTCTTACTTTCAAGTATTTATCAGTCCGTTATTTTTGAGGGCGTACATACTGGACACGATATTCGGGTTTCGAAACTGACTGACTTTTATTCCACTGCCGTGGCCATAGGATTGTTGCCGGTGACTTAAGCAGGCCTGACTGCTGCCTGTTTTTTTAGGGATGAGGAGCTCAATGAATATGTCCTTCCACACGCTACCCAATTTTCTGTTGAGTTGTTGAGTTTGTCAACAATACCCTCACTTCTGCTTTCTTTGAGATCATTTTGGGTTTGTTTCCTGAAGTGTTGGTGCAAATAGAATCGCAATTCCATGTCATAGGCTATCCGCTAACGTTTGTGTCAGTTGCATCTTGTCTGACATTCTTCCAGTGTGTTGTATGAAAATTCCATCTGTGAGAGCTGGTTTGTACCAGTTAAGTGCGGCCGCGCATGGCAAGATTATTGGAAGGCAGGTTGACTGATCAAAGAAGCTCTGAAGTAATTAGATCCGAATAACTCAGCAAGCTTACTCAAAGACTTCATTACCAAGCCTAGTGTTATGAAAGATATCTCAATCACTGATTTTTTTCCATCTGATTTAATCATTGATGTCAAACTATCCAATGGTGTGGCTTTGAGTAGAAATTATGGGAAAACGTTGATGTTGTGTTGGGAGGAGGCTTGTAGCCGTTTCGAGCTTCGCCTGCCGCATCAACTCTGTGGAATCTCAGACTGACATGCCATGTGTGTCAATGAGCCCGAGCAGACTTTGGTCTGTTTGCACTCGCGGATGACAGGAGACAAGGAAGAGAGGATGGCTGTAAAGCTAACAGGTGCATAGGCGATAAACTAAGACTGTCAAATAAGGCGAGGAAAACTAAAAGCCTCGATGTGTGCCCCGGATGAGCTAGTGGTCCACGCCAAGGTTAGACTTATGTAGCTAATAGGGGTGAGCCGAATTATGACCTTCAGAATGTCAATTACAACACCACAAGTATAGCGAAATAAATAGTTTCGTAGTGGGTATAGCACGCTTTATGGCCTGCTTGATTTCTACGGAAGCGAAGCATCGGTGTTGAACACTGATGTCATGCTGTCGATGATGATGATGATGATGACTGCTTGATTTCAACTGCTTTTGATGTTTGGCTTTTCGCTACCGCTTTGGTCTGTTAAATATCTGGCTTTGTTTTATTTGTGACGATAGATGGTACTGATGTTGCTGGATGGGACGCCGTGTATTTGGAGTCGAGTCTGTTGCTTTCATGGTAAGCTCAGTCATTGAGGGAAGATATTTACTTCAGTCAACGCACTCAAGAATTTCATGCGGCTTTATAAGAATGCGAAACCCGGGGATGCAAGGGTTTTTATCCGTATAAGTGTCTGGCAACAGCAGTGGGCAGTGGAACGTGTCCCGCGAAAACGTGGGTACATATGAGGATCTACTGATTATTAATACTGTGTAACTTTAAGGGAAGTTTTATATGAAGCGTCATAGAGGTTGTTCGATCGGAGCGAAATTTTATTGCATACAAATCCCTGCATCCAACTCACCACATACCTCCGCGTTTGGTGGTCTGCAGTTCTACTCATTGCCTTCAGGCTTTGAAGGGTCACGAGCCACAACATTCAAAGGGCCGTTTTATATCCTAGTAAGAGTAAGTCACAATAAAGTATACGCGAACGAATTGTGCAGTGTGCACATGAGATCTTATTTGTCGCTTCGGTTTACGCCTCAGGAGGACATTCGGCGTGTGAAACCTAGTCCGGCAACCTTGAACATCGTAGACTCCACAACAGTTGACTGCAGGAAACAAATTGTTCGAAAGTAGTCATTCATTACTTCTTGAGTTTTTCGGATGGACTGAACCCAGATGTCAAATTCATACAACTGGTGTACCATTTAGGTGTACTTTTGGGTTCTCGACTGTTAGCGATCTGGTATAACATAACGAAACAGTCCGTCCTTGCTATTAGGAATCATCCAGAGACCAGGTTACTCATTGTCATCGTCCGAAAATTTACTCTTCTTCTAATAACCAGTCTTCTGATGCGATTCTGGGGCTCCTTGTGACACCGACAGGAGACAAGTCATCCTGACGTACTACCAGTTACTTTCGAAATCGTTACAGAGCAGTGCACTGTTTTTCTCGGTATAATAATTTCGCATTCTGAACTGCAGTAAGCATTGCCGGCTGCCATAATTCCACTGCTTTGATCAGCGGTCGACTAACCAGAGTTATCCGTACCCTAAAACCTTTTATCGATGGGAAGCTGTGGATGGAACTCAGCCTTTGGATTGCCACTTCGAATTGATCAGATAAGTCGTAGTTGCACTAAGGAATCTTGAACGGTGAATTAGCTGGGTGTTGTTGGCCTCGCCTCAAGCTATATACACTGCCTTCAGCTCGATTTTAGTTTCCAAAGGGGTTTTCTTACAGATAGATGATTGCTGTTGTGATAGAAAAGGCAATCTGTGACATTTGCGGTTCAAGGAATAGATCATCAGATTGAAAAACATGAAGAATTGTGCTCCAATCACGATTGGACGAACGAACGCTTGAGTCTGGCCAGGTTCCGCCTCATCCTGAATCTACTACTCTCCGTCAATATTATTTAGTTGGACCCACTTGTATTTTACAATTCATAGGTTCAGCCTTCGAAACCCACTCATGGAGCTGAGTCCCCTAGACCTTCTTTGCAAGATTTATGCCCTACAAACAAATTAGCAAGACGGGCTTTAACAAGACTTGGCAAATTTTCTCAGAACTCCAGGATTCGTTCACAGCGCTACTCAAGTAAATGTTGCTATCGTGCAGTCTGTTTGGTGTGGGACGCTTTGCTGTGAATCACTTATTTGCCAGATACACATACCAACCCGGTAAAAAACCACCTCATTATTATTGCTTTTTCTTCAAGGGTGAGGGGTATCATTCATTGCACGACATTTTTTCGTCGCTTTATTACAGTTTTCCGCGAAAGTTTTGCACACAATACACATGATAGAACTGCCAAGTAAAATAAGCGTAAAATTGAAGATGGTCAAAAATACCGCGAAAGTTTTGCACACAATACACATGACAGAACTGCCGAGTAAAATAAGCGTAAAATTGAAAATGGTCAAAAATCAGCATTTACTCAATGCTGACTGATCTAGTAACACGATCCCTTCAAAGCAGAAGGTTTCAAAAGAGGAACGTATTTCTTTCCTGCATTCTGTAGTATTGGTCCCAGTTTTCCACTGTCGTGCAGCAATTGTATCTCCTTTGCTCCTCCGACGTGCGAGCCGTCAACGAATAGATGGGGCACCTGATGGAATTTTTTAACACGTTTGTCAGGAAATCATCTTTATGTATACATTCGTAGACAAGGTGAAGGCACACAGGTAAGCTTTTTCACGACCATCATCGTCATTGACAGCATAATATCAGTGTCCAGCACCGATCCCTCGCCGTATATATATTTACCTTTCAGGTCATTGTTAACAATATCAAAGGATGTGCAGGACAGTCTACACGTTAACAGCAGGTAATTACGAGCCTTCCGGAAAAGCATGCGTTAAAAATTGATTGTTTTGGCGCCTTGATGATATTAGTTTATTCTGTAGAAATGATAAAAGAAGGAAAATAATAGGAGAACACGGATCGCTTTTGCCAGTCCAAGGTGTCTCCAAGTTGCTCATGTCTAAACTCAGTCGTTCGTCAACGAGAAGCTAATTGTCATTGCAATTACCTCGCACTTTGATAAGACGTACCACTGCTGATCTTTCAGTCGCGATATTCACACCACGCAGCCGTGAGCTGGATGACTTCTCCAGCGATTACCTCTATGCTACTTGTAGTTTGCTAGAAAAATGAGTATTTCTGAAGCGATTGTCGTGATTTAGTCCTGTAAGTGCTCATCTATGGCTAATCTCCGAGGACTGTACATTTGTTTCATCCTCTCTGTAATTGGCAATGCATATTTCCCGAAACTCCTGGAGGAATCGGACATTCTTTTTGCTGCATACGTAGAAGTGAATATCGTAATATATTGCAGTCCTCCTATGACTGCTACAAACCCTTTGTTATTGGTACTCCTACGATTTTCCGGGGACTTGCTAATACTGGTTCGAAATTTTAAAGCTTAACTAAAACACCACAGGTCGAATGAGTGTTCGATAATGGCAACAGGGGAACCGAAATGGTATCGAAGGATCGAAATCACAGTTCATGTTCGAACACTTATTTCACTGGAACCGGCATACCTTTAGTTCATCATTTGTAACCGATTGATTAGAGGAATGACCGCTAACTTCGGTACCCCTTCAAGATTTAGTATCATGGCTCAACTGTGGTTTAGCAACTGTAGGTATTTATCATTCTTATAAAATTTGGCATGGCAGATTATTCTGTAACGTCATGATCAGGAGAAGAAATATGGATGTGCTAGGTAGAGTTTAGTAGTTCATCTGCACGCCTCCAATCGTTTGAAAGACTTGTTACTATACAGAACATCCAAACTCATTTGCCTAACTGACAGTTTTGGCGCTTGATCATATTGATATCATCGTTAAGTAAGACAACCAACAAAAATCAGTGCTCTTATCTCTGCATAAAATCTGATAACGTGTTTATTTTTGTCATTTTCAATGGGTTCACTTGAGTTAATAGCATTTTGCAGCGCTGTCAGGGGAATAAAGAAAGAAAATGAATGGTATGTGAGCCTAAACCACGCACCACCATTGCGAGTAAGGTGACCCATATAGAAGTACAGAAATCCTGATGGTATCCCTTAGGCGCTGAGATGCTTTTCTCTGACCCGGTAATTCGCAGGGCTTTGCAACAGATACTTTCCTGTTAGTATCATTGTTTCCAAAATTTGTTGATATCCTGTTAGCAGCTGACTCTGAAGAAGGATATTAATGAGGGATTCGACTAGGTGATCGTGTTTGGCCGTCGAGCTTCTCCATTGTTGGTCGCGCAGTGGGACACTTCTGGTATGTTTGCCTGTCTTGGTTGTCGGATACAGCAAATAACCCTTCAGAATGTGCTTTCTAGTGCCGCAGGCATGCATCATGGTGAGGGACTGGACAAAACCCTATTATACAGGTTTCTAAACCAGATTACTACAAAGTGCAAAAGTAGTGTGCAAGCAGTTTTCACGCATTTTGCCTCATGTTCAGCACACGCGCTCTCTCGATTGACAAGTGATGATGGGATAGGGTATAACCACACAGTTGAAGAAATTCACAATCTTCGCATTTCAACCGATATCCTAAATATTTCTCGAGGAAGGTTGTGGTCAAACAGAAAGGATAATACTTAGGTGGGTCGGAGTTAGCAAGTAATTTTACTTGTTGTATTCGGCTTCTGCAGTTCCAGACCACTGTTTCCCCGACGACGAATTCTAGCTCCGTGGGTGTACGTTATGAGACTCATCCTCCTCCAGCGCGCTTTACACTTGCGCATCCACAAAGTCCAATACATCTGCTGAACTAGGTCAAAAACATCAGTAATGAAGTTTAGTCTTCAAGTTATCTTGTTCTCCCACTTCTTTAAAGTAGGAGGTGGAGAAAAAAGCTGATACTTTAGCTATTCCTCTGCTGAAACCATAGTGTTTCTGGCCTTCTGATTGTTATAAGCCCTCTGAAGAATTTAGTGCCCCGCGGATGATCTTTCGTACGAGGTGTATGAACACGCTTGTGACATGGGTTACATACTTCACTGGCCCACTCACATGAGGTTTGGTTTATATAGGTAGCGGAATGGTAAAACGCCTGGTGTTGAAGAGTTCTGAAACGCGGCGCACGAGCCCTAACTGCAGCCTTATCAGCCTCAAGATACTAAGCTGGTTGGTCCAGTTCTCGCTGAATGATATTTCTCGGGCTTTTCTTTATGGCAGTAGCCAAGCAGACGGCTTCGACGGTCCAGGACTCTGAGAGGAAGAATGTGAAATTTCTGAAAGGCAAGTGGCTAACCATGAACCACTGATGGTCCACTCAAAGGTCTCCTTGAGGCACAAAGTTGTTCTGCAGTGACTTGATGCTGCTGCTTCTGGTGACAGCAGAAAATAGTAAGCATGTTGATGATAAAATAGCAGGCTGATCAATTGTAAACGTAAAAATCTGTAGTTGGCCCAACATTGAAACTTTTGTTTCGCGGCCGCGGATATGTTTGTGGTGCGACGTTGCTCAACTCACGCCAACTGTTTTTATTCACTGGCTAATTCAATGTTCTGTCCCTCGTACTATTGGGTCATGATATCCCTCAGCGACCATTTTTGCCAACAGAGCGTGCATGGCGCTCCACCAAATGTCTTAGATATCTCCAAGTAGATGAGATCCACCTCAAATATTTCCTCCAGGTCTTTGGTTCAGCTACTTACTGTGAACAGTAGATTAGTATGACAGGAGCTTTTTTGACCTAATGTGTGCTACTTCAGGGACAGTATTTTGCATCGCTTGGAGTTTGTGCTCGAATATCCGCCACGATGGATTACATAGATATGGAGAGCACTGTAGAAATAGTTAGCCAGCAGTTGGCATGGTCGGACCATCAACCCTTTCATAGCGTGGCGTGATACTCCTTTGCTTTCATTGTGTATGGAATGTTGCTAAAGCCAAAAAGTTCCGGAAGTACTGAGGCAACGGTGTGACCATGTCCTCAGTCAAATAGTACGTGAATCTGAGACGCATGTTTTCCATACCGGCCGTGGTTTCCCATGGGGTTTGTGAATTCGTGTTTCGAAGACTTTGTAGTGAATATTTTGTAGCTCAACTCACAAGACGCGTGAAAAATACGCATTGTCGTATGGTTTTATTGTGCAGTGACACGTAGACAGGGTACTGCTTCAGTGTGGCGTCTGTCACCCTGCTGAAAGAGCTCGTTTAGCCATCCTCATCTCGAAACGGAGGCTTGCCTAGCCCGACATTCCTCATGGAGTTGCCATATTTGTAAAGGATTTTTGGGTTTGCTGGGAACCATATAGACAGCGGGAGCTCGAAATGGCTCGTGGATTGACCCGCGAACCTATTGATCAGAAGGTCCCTCGTTCCTCATGCTCCTTCGTGTGGCAAGGCAGCTAGGCACAGAAAGTGTGTTACAGTCGAATCATTGATGATACGGGAAGACGTAGTTTTGTGGCCCCTCCTCTTCGAGGACAAGTGGGGTGCAGTTGTTACTAAGGGCAGTTTTAAACTTTGTAGTTTGAGGTATTGGGAGATGCTTTTTGTATCCCACAAGTACAGTCAAATTTCACCACTCACTTTTATATCTTGTGACAACTACCGCTGTTTGGTACAGTGGGTCAACAGCGTACTATTTTCTCCGAGTGCGTCGATCAGGATGTTGAGCCAAGGCATTCCCATCACCCTGTGGCGTAGGCGCTGGAAAGAAGTCCATGTTTTTAATGTGCACTATCCCTGCAGCAGTGAAAGATGAATACTGATCCGAGCAGCATCAAAAATACGGTTAAATGTAATTAAGTGTTGCCAATAACAACGAAATGACAGTTTTTGAATGGTTAACCATAAAATCACATCTTTTTCCTTATAACCGCTTGCTTGGAGTCAACTCGGAACTTACTTGCCGATTACGATATATCAGCTTGTGCCAAAGATAAGTTTCAATCACTCCACAATCGTTCCTGGATTCGATATACAATACTTCATAATTATCCGGCTTTTTGCCGTTTAGCTTGTAGTTGCTGAGAATGCCTTCAACGGCTTTGCAAACTGGACAACCTTCCTTGGAAATTAATAGTACTGGACGCTGTTTTAGCTTTGCTTCGATGAAGTCAGCTGTACGCATAACTCGGATTCCCGCCGTTTCGTTACCACCGCAACCAATGAAATTCAGTCACTTGGTTCACGGGTTCGTGCAGAGTGGGAAAGCACTTTTTTTATTTTTCCTGCCTCTGGTTCCTATAATGTACGTCCTACTAGTGTCGGTGGGTTACAAATGTTTCAGAGTGCAGCACAGGGGAAATGTAATAAGAGTAATTAGGAATAATATGTGTGTGCAGTGCTTGCATCTGAAACTGAAGCGTACATACGCAGCGGGTGACTGTGAGGATAATATCTGGTTTTGTTCGGATCCAGTAAATTAGAGTGCAGTAACGTCTGGATCGCAAAGTATCAGAGGGAGCATCGTGGCATCCATAATTCCACAGACTGTCTAGGCAAACCACTGCACTAAAGGCTCGTGCGTCCGGAATTAATAAACACAAGTAACGGGGCGGCGATCTAGGTAGGTGTAACTTGAAGGGATAGGCTATCGCCGTAACGCCACTAAATTGGGCCACCGTTGCCTCCGATTGGAACATACGCTTACTTACGTCTTGTCTGGACAGGATTTGGCGGACCGGTGTTGGACCGTTGATCAAACCAATGCAGGATGCGGACATCCCTAAAAGATCTTCAGAATCAAACCGTGCAAACTTTAGACCGCAGTTTTTCTCATTTTGAGGAGTTGGTGCGTGGAGTAGCCTTCCTTCAGCGGTCGATTACACAGCACCGAGGCCCCTGTTTAAAACAATTTTAGATGCTTAAATACGTATGTCAAGCGTCACACCGATAGAATTTTCGCTTTCGAAGTTCGGATAAATGGAGGCCGCTGAACGACAAGAACTAACCCGACCTGGGACGCTTGAGTGGAAGCCTTGATACTCGCCTCTGTGGCTCGGAGTGTTTCGTTGTGATGGCTGATTTGCGAAACTCCTAATGTGTTCTTTTGTTGGAACTTGTTGGCACAACTGGTTCGGATCACCCTCAACGGCGACAGAAGGACACCGCACCGAGGACTCAATTCTTTGTGCATACCCCTCTAACAAACACTGGGTTTGACTGCAAGCAAAATACCTGTGGATTTATTCTATTTGTATGACGGGATTAATGACCCAGCAATAAACTATCAAATATTTCATGCAATCTACATGATTTTATGGAACGAACGCTGAATTCTTACTCGTGCCGTGCGCCGTGCGAAGATCGACGACGAAGAATTTTCCCGGGCAAGAAGTAATTTAATATATGCAAGGGTATTTGGCCTGATTGCGGACATCGGCTCAAGTCACCGAATTAGCGCATCCCGGGCTCTTGTGATGATATCTTACGCATATCATATATGTTTATCTTGTCAAATTTTTGTGAATGTGCTGAGCCACAAATGTTGTGTCGGAGAAGAATCAAGACTCTGACAGTGGTACTGCAATGTGCCATAGGATCGATAACATTCGTTACATCGACCTGAGCAGCACAGCGTGTCAGAAAATTTCGCAAGAAACGAGGACTAGGCCCACTAATGATGCTGAAATAATGCAATGAAGCATTGTGTCAGTGGTGCGCATCAAACGGAGTCAGCGTTACTCAAGAGATTAGCCGTTAGTTTATTTTTGGGGCATGGGTTATATTTTCTGAGATGCTGCTGGGCTGCAGTGGATTGAATTGATGTGCCAATTGAACGTAATTACCGCAAGCTCTAGTGAATCCCTAAATTGAAAGCTCTCTTTGGCTATGCGGACTAGGGGACAATGCGGCAGTGCCTATATAGAGAAATTGTTCTCCATAAACACCGGACCTTCCACAATGTGCTGTGAGCCAAAGCGCGCGGAAGCATGATTTTCCGCGAAAAAGTGTCACTTGGGTTCATTAAATCTAGTGTTGTCAAACGTGGCTGACCTCCTTCATATGTCCTCTTCAACTTTTACAGTAATATGATAATGCAGGACTCCTTTTTAGCCTCAAATACCCGCGAGGTAGAGAGGCTTCCGGGGCATCTGCTTACAGATATCGACTGCGTGGACGACAGGGCGGTCCATGGGTCCGACGTTATCTTAATGCAGACGATATTTAGAAAGTTACTAACCCTAGCTCACGGTTTGTAATGTGCCTCAGCCTCCAAAGTGTCCTTTATTGAGACCGTGTAGGCTCAAACTCTAGTCTATTATCGCGTTTATAAGGTACACCTATTTATGCCGCTAGGCGAGCGTGCGTCGCTTCAAGACAGGCGCCCCGACTACTCCCTGTATACCTGGTCGTCAAGCTAGGGCCATGGGTGAAATTATCTGGGACGTGATATCGAACGGATACCGGTATCTAAACGAGTGCAGGTTTTCACGCAGCGGTCAACTGACAAACCCAGACTGTGTGGCACTGATGCTGGCCGACCTAGAGGCTGAGGACCACCAAGTCGGCATCAAGGCGAGCGCTCTATGCCATGTTGTGCGACCTTGGACCGTTCTTTTTTGAACAACGCTATCGCTACTACTGTGCTGACTGAAGACACCAAAGCGCCCTCCGTATGAAAAGAACTGTATACTCCTTGTCCGATTTGTTGCTTTTCGCTTGATTTTGGGCACCAAAAAGTATTTATCCAAGTCAAGTCCAACCTCGTTATGACGTAACTACGACCAGCCGTGGCCAACTTGCTCTTCACGGAGGCATCCATATCAAACAGAACATTCCTGGTGAGGGTAGGTTTCGTCTACTCTTCTCTGGCGCCTGTCTAAATCGGAACTACTCAAGGCTCCGTTTTGGTACCACTGCTGTTTCCGATCTAGTCAACGACATGCTAGGTGTTCGTTGAAGTCCATGTCTACCTTTCGCAGGCGACTTTAAATCCTGGAGTTCAAATGACAGTGATCTCCAAGTGGATATAAGTGCCGCAACTAGTGGTCGTCGGCCTGGTACCCTCTTCGAACGACGAAATTTGCGTCCATATGTAATTCCAAGGAAAATCAGCGAACGAGTTTTGCGTGCATGGGCAGAATGAACCAGAAAACACCACGGAAATGGATGTCGAAACGATTTGGGCATCTGTCTCTCTTCAGACATGTCCTTCTCACTGCAACATGAGAAATCGGCCCCAAGGTCCTTCGCCGTTCGGCGGATGATTTGGTGCACCCTTCATATTACTCGTATGGACTTCCAAATACTCTCTGAAAAGTGTGTCAGACCGCTTCTTGAATATGCCAACCAATTTCTCTAAGTAGGACGCGTAAAGGACGTAACTCTCATTGTGCGTGTCCAACGGGGTGCTACGAAAATGGTTGTCGGCCTTAAATTCGTGGACTATGAAACGCGTCTCGCAGTGTTCGACCTCTCTCCCCCGAAGTATCGTCGCAGTTGAGGAGACCTAATGCTTACTTATGCCCTGTTTGAACAATGTTTGGCTTGCAGGTTTTTACCATTGACCCAGCTAACACACGGCGAGGCTATAGTAAAAGGTTTTTCAAGATCATAGCGCACACTTTCTGGACAAAAATCTTTCTAACTTAAGTGAGATTGAGCGTGGAATAACCTTCCCCCGCTGGTTGTCCTCGCTGCATCTAGTACGCAGTTCAAAGCACTATCAAACACTTTTCGTGCCAGTACTGGCGCTGTCAAGCCTTCTGCCTCTCGCTGAGAACTTAACGACCTGTGTTACACGTTTTCGTTTGTTCCGTTCAGGTGAATGGCAGCCACTGGACGACAAGAATAAGAACGATCATGAAAACGTGGCCAAAAGCATCGATCCCGTGTATCAACGCGTAAGTCCCTAAATCCGTGAAAGTGGATGGGTCCATTTGGTATGTCGTACTCCGGTGACAAGCGAAGGGGAATCCTTCGGAGGAATGCAAATTATCTTCTTGGGAATGATCCTGAGACACGTCCAATAACAAGCAGGCATCGGGTGCCCCGGTTGGTTCATGTGACTCTGTTAGCACCCGGCTCACGCCGCTACATTTCGAGTTCGAGTTCGCAATCTTGAAAAGTCGCTTTAGGGCCTGCACCCCCAATAACAAAGGATGTCTGTGACTCACGAGAAATTGTAGGGCCTACAGCTGAATTTGGACGCTGATACCCTTTGCGTTCCTGGCAAGAACTGTCTAGATGGAGGCTAACATTGTGGAGGAATTTGCCGTGAATCATGCGTTACCTATAGAGTACAGTCGTGTGCTTCTCAGGGACACAAAGAATCGGCTTAAGTAGTCCAGAAGCTAGCCTGGACTTGGAAGCTAAATGTTGACCCAGCTCGCCAACTGTATGTACCGCCAACTGTATGTACCGAACGCCAACTGGAGATGACTAGCTTAGAAGTAAACAGACTAGCAGTAAACCGAAGGCTTCAAATCCTCAGTTCTGAACAGCGACGGGGAAGCATTCAGTCGGATGTTTTACAGGAGGCACGAAAGAAATTGAAAAAGTACATCGGCTGAGAACACACAGCAGAAACTGCATTAAAGTTGTGGGACAGAAACGCGTGGGGAAAAGCCTGCTGGGTTAGATATAAGGGTCTTTCTGAAGGGAGCTTTGAAATACATTTTCTATAGGTTTTAAAGGGCTATGCGTAGAACTAATGTAACGACGACTGAAAGGACTGTGGCTGCTTTCTTTTTTATCGATAAGAGATAGGTGATTTTCACATAGCCAGAAAAGGTCCTTTTTAAACACTGAGGTGGAAAATTCTAGAAGGCATGAAACGGCGTTTGTTATGAGTGATTTTTAATAACACAAGTCCTGTAGTCCTACCTCAGGACCTGTTTTTTATTCTGGGGTAATCAAGAAAACAGAGGGCGATGAAAAGCTCCCTTTTATATTTTACTGCGTATATATATATATATCGCAAAACTTTTTCGCGGCAGGTGCTGGTGCATTTTGACACACTCTTAGATGCTGGGTGTACAATTCGAATTGACATTTTTGGGTAGAGCGTTCGTCTTTATGTGGATATTGACCCATAAAGTCGTTTACTGCAATGCGCAGAAACCTTTGCCTTATAGTTCGCGCAATTTACTATTATGGTTACGCGACGTTAACTTTTGTGTGTAGGGACTGTTGGATCCGAACGAAAGGCAAGCACGGTACTCGCTAATTCATGGCACAAACCTGTGCATATCTTAACAGGTTTGCGAGGAAAAACAATATGCCTATGTAGGGAATCCAAAATGTTATGGGCCATTGCGCGTTCACGGCTTTTAATGATACACAAGAAAGGAGTTCCGATATGAACACTTATGGGATAAACAACGGATACAAATTAAAGTCAGGTGGAACCTCAGGTCGAATTATGAAAACAACTCTAATTGGAAGAGTATATGACGTTTCGACAAATGCAATCATTTGCACATCAGTTTGGTTTTCACGGAAGGCCCAAATGAATCTCTCGTTTATGATATTCTTAAACTGAATTTGATGCGCAAT
The DNA here is from genome assembly GCA_003604175.2 of Clonorchis sinensis. NCBI lineage: Eukaryota > Metazoa > Platyhelminthes > Trematoda > Opisthorchiida > Opisthorchiidae > Clonorchis > Clonorchis sinensis. Next base: position 61,874,397 of record CM030369.1, on the reverse strand, counting down.
GGGCGTCTTAAGTTTCACTTGGCGCGACATTGGTGATATCGCTATATATTTTCATAAAAGAAAGCACAAGTTCACTGGAAACACTTCGACAATCTACCAAGTGTTTCGCACATCTTGGGGCTCAGCCGTTAGTTCCCTTGTTCCCTTGTTTTCGTCAAATATATATTCCACCTGAACCCAAATCTGACAGATTTCGACAGGTTCACACATTTGCATACCAATTTGGTCTACGCGGGAAACCCAAAAGAATCTTCCGTTTACAATCATCTCCAGTTGAGTTTTCCGTGAAAACCACAGTCATGCTCAACTGAGTGTGTTGGTTGGATCCTGTCCAATTTTGGTTCGAGTAGAACAGAAACGCAGGGACAGCACCTATCTGACGATTCCAGAAGGACGAAAATGGCTATGGGATGTCGAAGAGTTTTAAGTATTTTCCTCTTTGAAAATGTACGCGAGGTTGTTTTCATTGAAAGAACCTATAAGGCTGTCAGCGGATTGGACGTTCGCCAAAAAGTAGCATTTCGTCATGGAAAGCAATCTACGCGGCTAGTCTGCACGCCAAAATTTCAAACCGCCGATCTTTCTGGTGACCCGTGTTTTTTCTTTCAGTTCAGGGCTTGTCTCCTAGTGAAGATTCTGAATCGAGCTTTCGCCTTGAATCCTACAAAGATATCTCAAAAACCACTGTTGTGATCTCCTCTGTATGAAAAGATTTCCACTAAAGTTGCATTGAAATCGAACTGTTTACTGCTGCGCGTTTGTGGAAAGTGGTCAAATTATCTGCATGTTATCATGTCAGCCATAGCCCACGGGAGACACTTAATCATGAATACGCTTCCCAACATTTCCCTAAAACTGTGCACTAAGATTTCTTACCAGGTTATGGTACTCTCATTTCACATCCGTTTACAATTCGGTAGTTTTACTCGTTTATTGTCGTTTCAACTGAGTTGAAACTGAGTTGAATTCAGTTTTCAACTGAATTGAGTGTTTCAGCTATTTTAATGAGTGACAGCAACTTTCCAGTTAGTGTGCTATTTAACACGCCTTCACAGCATAAAACTTGATGTATTTCGGTCATTTGGTTGAATTTTTCATGCAAGATGATTAGGCGATAAATGTTTTGTGTTCAGGTGTTATTTGACCACCTCAGATGTCTGCAGGTGCCAAACGGCTGCTGAGGGTTTATAAATTATTTAAGCTGACTTCGTTTCTCGGCCTCATAAAGTGAGGAAACATATGACCATATAGGGGGACAAAGACAAAAACTTCAAAAAAATTTGGGAGGCTGTTGGTATCTCACCTGTCTGTCGAGAAATGCGGGAAAACACAGTGTAACGCGATTCAGGAAATTTTCCATGAAGTCGAACCGAACAACAAGCGCTTCTCTAGGATGATGCTACGCTTGCGCATCTCCAATGTTCAGATGGTTTGACTGAAACGTGTCAGTTTCTTGTGCCAGGATCTTGCCCAAATTTTCTTATTATTTTGCGGAATCGCCTTCTGTATTGGGCACTGCGAAATTAGCTTTCCACTGAGCACTATCCAGAAATTTTAAGTTTCTTCTGACGGCTTGTTTTACCCACGTAGCCGCACTGGAACAGTAGGGAAGATCAGTAGATAATCTTAATTCGGAGCCTCACCCCAGTGGTGTTGCCATCTGGCACGCGATAAGGGTGTCTTTTAAATCTAGCACTTAGCAGTCGCTGATTGCTATTGAGTTGGGACGTCCAACCGGAGTTACCGAAACCGTACAATCATCCACCAGAACTAATTGGGCAGGGCGAATATTTGGCGTTTATCTATAGTGCTTTCTAGTGAGGCACCAGCCACGCATATGGTTCCAACTGACAGAACAAGTTTACGATTTCTTCAGGGTATCGGCTTTTACTCGGCAGACTCTTGCGGACATTTGCATTTCATAGGTTTACGGGATGTACTGCGTATCGAGCTGCTCTACCGGATGACACTTAAGACAGTCCATGTGGTTTCGGGGCTTCCTGTGATCTAAAATTTCATGAAAATTCTGACAACTTTCTCAACCGCGCCTTGATTGCCCTGGCACCAGCACATGAGAAGACAAAGGTTCTTCACTTCAATTGTGGAATCCTATGTTACGTGCGGTCGCCTTAGTTCGATGGAGACATTTGGCAGTAGTCTCGATAGTTGGACTGTAAGGATGCACTTCCATATAGCAGTTCACATTGATTCTGAAGCTGCATACAATGGACTGATAGAAAGTTTAATTTGGAATATGAAAAGCTACGAGACACGTAGAAAAGGATACTACTAAATCACTGGCATTTAGGGACGCTTCTGATCAGCACTCCCCACGGGAGAAGCTAAGCCTAAAAAAACGTTAGTTCATAGGGCATTCTTCTATGGATGCTGAGGACCTAGATCCATACCACTGAGTTAGATTTAGAGGGAATTTATGCGTGGTATACGGTAGTGGAAAACTACGGAGCCTCTATGAAGCCGACTCACTGTGCCACAGGAGCCAATGGTCACAATGAAAGTCAGTGTTATCTCTGCAGGAATCTAATCGAGACCAAAGATGATCATTTCCTCAAACATAGTTTCAATGAATGAAGTGACTGGTTTGAATGGGCCGTTTTAAGAAAATAAAGGAAGCAAAACTGCACGAAAAGCACGGATAAAAAATTTATAGTTTTTCTTTTAAAGACAGATTTTGATAGATTTTTCAAGTAATATTTCAAACGCCCGGGAAAAATGCGATATTCAGTTGGATTTACTGTACAATCAACTCAAAAAACAAGCTAAAGTACTGATACACAAAAACATCAAATGGGAAGCTATTTTCAGTGATGTTCTTTAAATGCTGCTTGAATACAAATGTTTACATCACACTTTGTCGAACATTAAGTGGTGCGAAAGTAAACCGACAATTTGCTCTGCAGCTGGAGAAGGTTCTCGTTGTTTGGAAGTAAACTGAGTGCCTGTACAGCGTAGTTGTAGGCGGCATAAAATTCACTCATCTGTAAAAGGATGAAAAACAGAATGTTTAACAGCTCATGGCAGGGAGCAACAGTGTACCGTGGTCTTCTATAAGAAACGTCTCCTGTCAAGGGAATGACAATATCATGCTGCATTTCACCGAAATTTCACCAAAGAGGTCGAGCCTGGACACATTTCAACTGCTTAGGTGGGTGACGCGATTTTCAGAAGCCAGAGCTGGCTGAAATTTATCGGCTCTTATTTTCTGGTCCTGGAATATCCTTTGCTTCATCCTAGACAGATATGGCATTACCGAAAGTGAAGACTGGTTATTCCTTTATTTGGTGTTCAAAACTTGTCATGTGGTTTGACTTTAACTGACCTAAATATAATGTGAGGCGCAATACGTTAATCCTGTATATAGGTAGAATAGATAAAAAACAAGACGAGTAAAGTAACCAACTTAATGGCAATCATAATAATGACACTCGTCATGTTACGCTTTAAGTTTCCCGGAAATGCTGAGTCAGTGAGCGGAAGGGAAACAGAACGACTGATTTTTGCTCCGTATGGGTTACGTTATCGATTTCTGCTCTACTGAATTATCGTGTTATAATAATAATTACTTGTAGCAGAAAAACAAAAAAATTCGAATAAGAAAGTAAAAATGCATACCGACTGACTCATGGAGGTAGGGTATAACAGCAGAATGAAGTTACATCCGTTTTAAACAAAATGGAATTACCGACTTCAAATTCTGTTCGTGGTCCAAGTTCTCTAAAACTTGGTGACATAGTTTAGCCGCCACATTTGATAGTTTATTCAGCCGAAAACCGACAGAGTCGCGTCTACCCAATCCTGGATGGCGAACATCACCAGAAACCCCGGGTTTTAACATCATTCCTTTCTACCTTGTCCTACTGCGTCCACGGCGAATTAGGCTAAAGGACAACACTCGTCGTGAAGGGCGGTAATGTGCAGTTTGGAGAATCGGAGGTAGAAGACCTAAGGTTGTCTATGATCTTCCAAACGAAGTGGCCAGGTCCTACAGCCGTACGACAGCATATTCAAAACCATAGTTTGATACGAGCGTCACACGGGAACCACTTTTGTGCCTTTATGATGTGACAGGTATCAAAATCTAACAGAATAAATTCTAGCCTTTGAGATTTCTGCGTTGACTTCGTCTGTCACACTGTAATCAGGGCTAATTCAACCCAGAAAAGCGCGAAATTTTCCATAGGTTTTCAATGTCATTCCCTAAGTTCTTAGAAGCATCGTCCAAGACTGTACTTCCGTTATTCTAACTTTGCACCGTGTGGGCACAGAGCCCATGCCGAAGGAGTGGATGATATCGGTCAGATTTTCTAGTGATGTTCTGCTCTCCTATAAAAACAGGGACTGTATTTTATTCACATCCAGGGTCGACAAGGTCCTTGTTAGGAGAGATATGTCAACGGCGCTTTGGAGGCCCCCTTTACCTAATCAGTGACAAGAGGAAACAAAGATGGAGGGAGTGGACACTCTTGTCATACATCGATGCTGTGTGGGAGGCTTTTGTGTAGCTACTGTACACAAGCGTGTTGATAAGGACGAACAGTTCGACAAAATGGAATGCACCCCCACGGTTATGGAACGCAAAGATTGTAGATTAACTATAAATTTACCGTCACTGTAACATGTGATTAAGTGAAAAGATGTGGTTCATATATATTCGGCCGACATTTTACTCGCTATTCTCTGGTCACGCCTTAACGTGCCTCCATAAAATGATGAAAATAAGCGATGCAAAGAGCCTAGTTATAAGGGGGTCGCCCAATGTCTCTGTGACCCCCTTTACTGTGTGCTCCTTTTCTGAAAATGAGCACTACTCTCGAATCACTCCAGTTAGTTGAGATAGTCTCTTTTGCTCGGACAGATGTGAGTAGGTTATCGTGGACTGAGAATTCCGTCTCTATTTTTGGACAGAGCGGGTGGGAAATTGTAGGGGTCAGGGGATCCGTGACGCTTGAGAAGGAAAAGATATGCGCGTAGTCCCGAAGGCTTCAAACGTTCTAAGTCTCCTTTAATGGAGGCTTCTTCGTGTAGGTGAAATCAATCAATGCTGAAAAGCAGGGAAGCACTGTCATCATCATGAGCTGTAAGAATTCCGAGCTTGTACAGTTATTTCAGCTGCTAAAGTACAGAATTCAGTGTATATATCACGAAACTCTGCTGGAACAAACTGATCAGTGAATGTTAGCGCCAGTGAAACTTGTTAAGTGTTGGGGTTTTCTAGAATGCGTGAAACAAAGCCAGTATCATTGTTGGTGTTTGTCACAAAATGACGTCTCAAATAACGTCAGCTGTCGGTAAGCCACTGTATCAAGAAATGCCGCAGTGAAATATCTGCCAAGAGTCATCTGTTGTTCCTCAGTTCCAAACCTGACACAAAAGAACTATTGCAATTATGACGAATAATTTGGTGGTTTGCAGCTTTTGTTGGACTACGCACCAAAAACAAAATAGAAGTGTCCTGAGAAAGGATGAAATGCTCCAAAGTCGGTCGGCAAAAAATCCCTTTAGACAAAAGTGTTGAAAAACAGCCGTAAAAGAATCGTGGTGGGAACAGCGTAATATGACACCAATGGCGTAAGAAGCAATCCGTTAACGATAAAGGCGGCCAGACCACTTTCCGAAGACAAGCACTGTCGATTTCAGAAGGACTCAAACACCATCGACATAATGATCTCTACCCTAAAGGTCTGCTGATATTACCTGTGAACTCAAACTTGTGAATTCGGAAAGGAGCATTCTCAAGGTAGTCTGAAAGACGCCTGAGTGTAAAAAGAGCCGATGGGATGGAAAGTGACCTACCTTAGAAAGTTTGATGGTTGTGTTTCTGATTCTTTCCTCTATTCTTATTATTTACGCAGGGAATCCTCGTTTTGTTGTCTCCTTTTTGTGCCCTTATTGCTTTTTATTGTTTTTCGTCTGACGGTGAACAGCTCTTTGACTTTGACATTACATGCTTAGTGCAATAAAGTCACATATGCTTCGTTTTCTTCTGCCCACTTTGGTCTGACACAATGAGCTCTGCTATAGAGGAGAATGTTGGTAGCTCAGGTAGTATAGATGACCGTTGGTTTGTTCGCTGAGCTGGGCAGTTTGATTGCGAACGTTTCATCATCAATCGAGGTGACATCAACAGTGCGTTGGTAGGGAGCGTAGTGGAGCGTAGAGATGGGTTGGTGGTTGTCACTAACATTGACGGCGCACTCATCATCATCATCATCATCATCATCATCATCATCATCATCATCATCATCATCATCATCATCATCATCATCATCATCATCATCGACAGCATGACATCAGTGTTGAACACCGACGCTTCGCTGCCGTACAACCATGATTTATTTGAAAGCCTTCTTGTGAAGAAAAAGAATAAAGATGGACGGGGAGTGGACTTATTGCTGCCTTACTACAATCATTCTGAGGTGCCTACAACTCCAAACACTCATTCAGGCAATCTAGATAGAAACTGACAACAAGATCGCCACTAATAATCGGACTTATACCTGAATAAAACAGTGCCGCCTTCGAATGCTTTCCCAGCCGTTCTAGGATAGAGTGAAATACCGACTTCTCAATGACATCAGCTGGCATCAAATAGCTTGCATGCAGACCCGAATAAATCCGTGTGATGCAGGGTATGCTCATTCCAAAAGATAACAGAACGGCATTCGGGCCAGCCGATGCAGTCGGTTATCTTAGTCAATTCTAACTAAAGCTGGAGATTCGATGAGGCCAGTTCGCACAATATCAAGCCACGGAAATGGGGCGGGTATGGACAGACTTTACCTGAACAGATGAAGTAAGCCCGTACTTGAGCCCTCACTTTGACGTATTATGATCCGGATCCGCTTTTTACCATTCAGTGCGACAGTAACCAATCCGGTTTGCGAACAGCACAGCTTGAATGAGGCGAGTCAATACACTGTGAGAGCGTCAGTCCATCGCGACCGAAAAAGAACTACGCACAATGAGATAGAGTGCGTGTGTGTGTGTGACGCTGGCTTGGTAATGGTGGCTCGTGGTGGTAGTTATGGACCATAATATGCCTAGATTTCCTAGGCGGTAGAGCTCCAATAGAGGTATCCGAGCTTTCGCAGAGGGTGAACAAAATAACAAAATCTATTAAGTAAGCTTTTATTCCACCGAAGAGGCCAAAGTTTTATCACCGATACTTTTCTCAAACCTTAAGATCCAGGATACAGCAAGCGTTAGGAGACCCACTTATACAAGTTCAAACTCGCACAAGAACCTGAAACTTGACCATCGACAGCTACGGGTCGAGACCAGGCTGACCAGTCACAAAAAAGTAGTATCCACTGGAACTCTGGATTTTCTTCAGGAGTCGATATTTATTCGCAAACTAGAGTTGAGTAATATTCAGAGTGACCAACTGTGTATATTGGGTGGTCTCAGAGATGTTCGACATTAATCGGACAATGTGGTCAGCTATGGCACGTAAAGGGCTTGCCAACTCTAATTCTGACTGAGAATGGCGATAACAACCAAAGATAAAGAAACTCCATGGAGTCAGATAAATAAAAACCACAAACTAGACTCCAGAGAGGCCAAGGAGAGAAGCCACTCCAGCACCGACCAAAGTGCAAGAGCGGGGGAGGCCAACTTTAAAGGTCACTTGGTTTTGGAGCAAACAGCAGACAGGATAGCAGAGCAACCAACAAGACCGCCCGACCGATCGTGATCGAAGGTCAGCCGCGCCTAGTAGCGCGTTTATTAACACACATGAAACACTACTCAACGCACAACCACTGACCTGTCGCTACGCTACCTGACAACACACTGATTATGTCACCTCGAATGGTGATGAAAAATTTTGCAATCAGATTACCCAACTCGGCGAAAATATCAACGACCAAATAGCCGCTTCATGTAAGGCAGCCTCATATGGAGAGGATGAATGAAGCTGCCTGTTGTGCACCATTCAGGAACTAATACTGACCGCTGATAATATTGTCAGTAATAACCGGGGCGGAGGGAAAAACGGACTCAACCAACTTAAAACAATTGGTGGATGAGTATCTCTGTCGTAGAAAACACTAAGGTCAAGACCGAGAATGTTGGTAGTCAGTAGGGAAAAGTTACAGTTCAGCAGAGACATTAGGGCATCAACAGTAAACCTACAGATAGCCTGATCAGGGTGACCCTAGTTAACTGCAACGTGAACACAAGCTTTCGTGAGAATGAGGTATTCTAGATCTGTGCTCATGCCATAATATTTCAAGCCAATGAATTGTTTACTTTCAGTTCACGTGCCATCATCAAGGGGTAAGCGGATTAAACTTTTTTGGTTATACTCCAGGAGTTAGATGACTGTTTGAACAAGCCATCAGTTAGTTAAGCCCGGAGTTGATTTTTCGTTTCCCACGAAGAAAGTCTTTAAAGACAGAAGTCATTGGATCCTACTCACCTGATCGTGCAGTAATGCCATATTGTGACGTGGTTCAAATAGCTCCTCGTCCAAGTCACACGACGTTTCGTAAAACACCTTGGCCTAAAAGGAATGAAAAGTTCGAGCGACCTGACTACGGATAGATATAGATTAGATCTATGTAGGTAAGTTTACCCTAGGAATATCAGCTTAGCTACAACGTTTGCAAAAACCCAGCGAGTTACTTGTTGTGTCCTGGCTAGGCCATTCTTTGGAAGGTTTGACAAGATGCAGTCCTATGGATTTTATAACAAGTTTTTGTTTGAAACCACTTTGAAACTACTTTCTAAATTAGCGGACCACACTCATTTGCAAACAAATTTGTTTTTGTGAGAGACTCTTGTGAAACCCAGCTGAACCTCCCGTTCCAGGTGAGTCTCCCGCAAAACTAAATTTGTTCGCAAGTGGGCGTATTACGCTAATTTCGTGCAATCTGGGTTCAAGTAGAACATACGTTTGACGGAAACCGGGGGATTGCGCCTATCTGCTTAGTCCCAAGAAGGGTGAAACCTGTTGTGGGCTGTCGAAGAATTGCGACAGAGTTCCTGCAATCACAGTTGGTACCTGATTCAGTGGGCAGCTTTTGGTCAAACCTCATAGTGAACTTCCTCATCCAGTTAGGAAAAAAACTGTCACATATCTCTCATCCGATTCTGTTGTTCATTTAAATAAACAAGTGCGTTCTAGACCAGTTCTCGAGCTAGTCGGCACTTCGATATTGTCACTACAGGAAACTTTGATGTAAGTTCGGTGGACTCATTGCAACACTTTTCTCCGAGCTCGGGAATTCAGTACTAAAAATGACTTTTTTGGAAACCTCATTGATAAACTTGAGCGGTCCACACTTGATTGAGTATGTCGATGTAATTTTGGAATTTGTTTCGGATGATGAGCCTCGAATTAAGCTACTTGTTTCAAAATGCGATATTTCTCTACAAACGAAATTCGGCTGCATTGTTTCCCTAATTATTATCGTTAAAAAGATGCAAGGCATAGGTGCTCAGAAAAAATGCGCCGTCCTGTTCAAAGGAAACACTGGTTAGGAGATTCGGCCAGTCTGTATGTTAAAGAACACAGTATTATTATCGATTGCACAAAATATTAATGATTTAGAACACATTCTGAGTCTGTTTTTCGATGGTGTACTATACCAATGATACATTTTTCTCACCTGTTTTATTGGAAGCACACTACATGACTGAGTTCGTCACAGGAGACGCACAACTCTGTCCCCATGTAATCAGTATGACATGAAGATATTCAGAATCGTGTGCTCACATTTTTAGTTAAATTCTAGGTCTTCAACCTAAGCTTTAATTCATTTGAAATGAGCTCAGTGCTTTCAAACGAAAACATAGAAAACGGCACCAAAACCTATCGAAACTATTTTTTTTAATTGTGTACATACCATGTCCATACGACCTCGGTATTGTTCAACGACGCCCAAATTATTATAGGCCTCCGCATGGCGGCTGTCGTACGCGAGGGAAATTCGAAGGCATTGATAGCTGAGATTAAGATCACCCAACCTCTGCAAAAAAGAAGGAAAAGTAGTGACTAACTTTATTTGCCTTGATTACCTTGTGTTTCTAACAGAGATTTTTTGCAACACCACTGTGACATTTTCCATCCTATGAGACCAGAGGAAAAAGACTCATTCAAGGCAACATCGCTCGATAAAGCTTGACAAGCCTCGGGACGAGAATAACTCAAGGGGGTACTTTTCGAAAAAGGTTTGCCTCGTCAGCAACTGTACTAGGTTACTGAACATGAATTTTACAATTGGGGTGACCTTTCTAATTTAGGAAACCGACTGAGCAGGCAGGCGGTGGCCATGTTTCGTTGGGCTCGACGGTTCGATCCAGTTCTACCAGAGGGTTCACAACTGACAAGGGGGTGGAATAGTTAATTGACAAAAATGTCTTCGACGAAAAGTTTTATGCACTATCTTGCTTTAACATTCCCACCAGCCTTAAGAGCATATGGCAACAGGCCATGCACATGATAGATGATGTAAAACCAACCATAAAGCGGCATTACCAAGCTGCTTTCCGAGCGCCCTGACTAGTGAAAAAAGACGTCCCTAATAAAATGTGGCGTTGTAGCAGCTGAAAGATTCATTTCTACCATCACCAGATTTACCTTGGCGTTGGAAATGTGAGTAGCCAGTGGCAGAGTTAGTGTGTGGTTAACCTGGGCAATTGAAAGTGGTAGGCATTATCCAAAGTTTAGACCCAGTTGTCTGTTTTTTTTTTAAAAAAATACTTACGATTCCAATGTGTGCGACATTATAGAAGATTTCGGCCGCGGATTTCGAAGTACTCATTTGGATGGCTTGGTTGAAGTAGTTTATACACGTCTCATATTGCTGAGCGTAGAAAGCACACAGTCCCAGATTGTTGTAAAGCTCGGCAGATTCAAATCCAAGAAGGAGCATTCGTCTAGAAAGCGCAAGTTTAAAAATCACTATTTTGAAGCAATCAAGGACAGAAATACGTGCGCATTTAATCCTAATCTCCTTTTTATAGTAGCCCATTTGGCGAAAGGATTCTACACTATTATCTGAGTTCTCTCTAACCTAATCTTTTTTACTCTAGGGAAGAAAGTAATCATAAAGAGCAATAATGCGGTTTGATAACGGGTAAGCTTATTCTGCAGTCGATAACTCAAAACAGTCTGTTTTAAATATTTGCAACCTATCCACCATATTAGGATTGTAGCTTGTAGTTGACGCTTGCGCGCCAAAACCTGGAAGGTAAGTTTTGCCTCTGCAAAAATGGCAAAACATGTAAAAAAAGAGAACCAGGTCAGTCATTTTCAGCACATGCCGTCTACCTCAAGCAAACTACAGGTAGACACTCCGTCATGCCCCGTCTTTCTCGGTTGTTTTATGTGTGTGGAAAACAAAGATAACATAAGGGAAATGCTCATATACTGCACATATAAACGATGATGGTTGGCCAGGTCCCATCAAAACAGAAATCTACATGAAAGTGAACAGCGGAACCCCAAGCATTCCAGGATGGTTTTGAGAGCTCATCGTTGTGGGTCTCTCATTTCAACCTTCTTTTTCGGATAACGCATCAACAATTTAAACCTAAAGTATCCTAGTGCTGAATACAAAATATTTCCGGTTACATAGGTAGCAACACACGCTACCGCATGGCATGTCGGAGAATTCGCTTTTATTTGCAAAATTTTAATTCTCATTTTTGACCATTTGTATAGCCTTTATCGACACGGAACAAATGGCTTGGGCTAGCACTGAAGCTGAGTTAAGTCATAAGAGCACAATGATTGTATCAACGACTAATCCTGGTCACGAGCAATGTAAGGCGCTTTATTACTGTTTAAATGACATCTTCTTTATTGATTTATCTGTTGGAGGTCAGTATTGACTAGTGCTACATACCGATTTCCCACCAAAATAGGTGCGGATGCAGTGTCGCCCACTTTGTAGTGACTGTGCAGCAGTTGAAGCTCAGATATGCAATTACACAATCCCCACGGTTGATCATGGAATTGCCAGTGGCCGCGAACCATCGACCAGGTACCATGTGCACACATCCCCAGCTTCTTTGGTTGCGCATCATTTGTTTGTGACAATTCATGCAGCAAACACGTTGTCTAGCCTGCAAGTTCCCTTCCAGAACTGCGCTGACTAACGTGCTGTTGATAGACGCCACAGACACATGTTGTGAGGAGGCTGTTCGCTTGTTCGACTATTACTGCCGTGTCGGACAGTTTGGTTCTTTGAGTGATGAAAGCAAGCTGACAGGTTGATATTGTATGATGTTTTGTTCTCCAAGGTGCATGTGTTAACTTGAAACAAAATTCGTTCAAAAGTCACACTATCGGTCATTTTCAAATGGCTATTCAAATTTATGAAGATAAAAGCCTGTCTCTCAGTTGCCCAGCCTAGGTAGTGTAGCATCCTTCCTGGAAAAACGCAATGCACGTTCTCAGTAAGGCCAGTCTTGCTTCTTAGTTATTGCCAACCACTTTAAATGGAATAAAGTCATATATTTATCTGCACCGACTGCGTTGCGACCACATGACTCCAGTTAAACCATCGTCATTGTTATTATTATTACTATTACTATTGACTTGATCATCAACATCGCCAGTCTTGTCAACAACTGCAACAACAAAAAAATCGTAAGCGTAAAACCGGTGCTCATTACTGATTATTTGCCGCCGTGCAAACATGATTTATTTTAAGACCATTTTGTGAGGAAAAGAATGAACATGAGCTGGGAGAGAACATGGTGCTAGCTTACCACAAACTTTCCGAGATGCCTACATTTCGAAACACCCATCCAGCCAGCCTGATTAGAAACTGACAACAAAAACGTCATTTAAATCGATTATCGGCTTCTCAAACCATGCACAGAACGAATGAAGCGGACCGCATCCTAAAGGTTGAATAACACTGAAGGTTCCCAGATAGTGAGTAATTAATTCCAAACCCCTGAGACCGGTCAAAGGTTAATCGCTTTTTTGCTTGTTCCCCCATAAAATCGGATACGGAAAACGGCACTCTTCTTTGCGAACGATGATTCGGTACACACAATGCACGACCATCATCCTCAAAGTGAAGAAAATTTAGGTGTTCCTCCGAAGTGCGACCATGGACGTTTAAGTAGATGCAAGAGTGACAACAACAATGATGGAGTGGTTGGAGATATCTGTTATGTCAAACTTCCACAGAAATGTACTCGAGTAAAAGAATTTTGGCCGTACTGTCCGCAAAAACCGGCAAAGACTGTACCTGATCACATACCTGCCAGCTTACAAAAACACGTTGTGCTGGTGAAGCCATGGTGATGTGAGTAGGCTGAATTGGTATGCGGAGAACATAATGCGGAAATCATTAGAAGACATGGTCTAACAGAAGTAGATTGAACGCTCCATTATTACATATTTTGTATGCATCACAAACACAAAACACAGGTAATTAAACTTCAGAAATATTTTAACACGGTAAATCCACATCCACAGTGGGTTTAGTGCAGCGGTTTCGCACCAAGTAATGACTTGTTTGTGCACTTTCCCGAAAATTTATAGACAATTTAGCATTTTTATTGCAGATTCAACGGTTACGGCAGAAGTTGACACATTGGTCCTGATGGATTGAACCGTATTTCCATGCACATGATAGCCTAAGTCCTGGCTCGCTTGAAAATGCTTGGGCAAGGGAGTATTTGCGAACATAAATAACAAATTACACGTGCTAGGCGCTTTATTACAACAGTAAAAATTTAAAATTTGTTTCGTTTCACTTTAAGCTAACAAATCAACTTTGTACACTTAGGAGACCGCTGTGACATCAGACTGAGGAACCTAGATTTTTGTATCCAGTTTCGACCCACCCGAGACAATACGTAATTTTCTATATAGAACTAACAATGGACCATTCTCGAGGTTTCTAAGCATAGCAATTATTTTATGTTGAATTAAGGACAGGAATCTCCGAAGTATCTTGTCGGAATAGTATGTAACCAGTGGGGCGCAGACAACAGAACACATTGCGGTGTATTCAGCACTTGGGGCATAAAAATCACACAGCACTAATCCTTCTGAGAGGTGACGTAATAATAAATCCGTCAGCGTAGGTTGTCTCGTATCGGTAGTTTCCGTGTAACTTACCAAGACAAGCCATGAATGCGCGAAGCAACGATTCAACTATAGGTCAAGTCGACCCCGAAATTTCTGTCGTCTAGTCAAAATTGCCCAGTTTTGAATTCTAATGAGAACCTTCAGAGGAACTATTGGTAAGTTTTGTTTCAATGTCAGTATTCTCCATTAGTCCAGGCTATTGCACACCAATACAAAAATACCGGCTCCATTTATCGTGGTTCCGAAATAATGGACTCCCCAAAAATTAAATCTTCGACAATCCAAATGAAACGCGTATAGAACAAACTTGTTTAACATTGTTTCCTTTTTCGGAAAAGTTTCGTAACAAACGGTAGATTTATTGCTGGGTAACGTTTCGCTTTTCACACCAAAGCTTCGTCAGGCCAAGTGACTAGGTTACGAGGTTGGTCGAGACTTAAGGCTAAGTCAGGCTAAATCTCTGTTGGGTATCGGCCGAGGGATTTTGTGTGTTAGGGTGGGTGACCAAGTGTTAGGCCGATGGGGAAACCTACATGGATTTGGGTCCAGCCTAGGGATCTTCACGTGAACATCCCTCTTGAATTTTGGCCGGGTTGGGATTTCCACCCCCTGATTTGCTAATGATTCTACGTCCATTGACACCCGCACACAGTCACGTGTCAACTCCGCTTATCTAAGACCGCTTTCCACATGCTCGCCAGTTCCACACTCTCGATTCTGTTTACGCTGTGATGCTTGGTGATTTCCACCGTCTCGGCTATCATCCGTTGTGGTGTGAATCGCAGTTCCCGTCTTAAAACCTCCACATTATCTAGATTTATTCTACGTCCCGTCTCTAAGGCGTGCAGCGCCCTAAATCTCGACCAACCCCGTAACCTAGTCACTTGGCCTGACGAAGCTTTTGTGGCAAAAGCGAAACGGTACCCAGCAATAAATCTACCTGTTGTTACCAGGCTTCTCCGAAAATGATGACTACTCGATCTGTTCCAAGCGCTTTTCAACTGATTGAACATTGCTTCCCTTTAGACGCTCTTACATGCTACAGAAGAAATGAAGTAAATCTGAGCTGTATGACTTTTATAGAACTAATGTGATCACATTTGGCTTTTAGTTTCCTCTTTTGATACGAATCGGAAGCTTGCCGAATAATAAATATCGTATGTGCCGAAAACACTATCGAGTTTACCTGTAAACGTTCAATGCCACCTCCGGTTGCCCCTCGTGATAATAGTGAGCAGCAACAGCGTTCAGCGCCCCAGTGTGGGTGCTATCCAAGTTTGCCACTTGTTTGTAAAGCAGCAGGGCCGAATCTGTTTCACCCATTTCCTTCAGGTTTAAAAAGGAGCACAGAAAAACAAGCTGTAAATGCGCTATTGCAATGTCGAAATCATAAGTCAATTAAAGTTTGCATTGTTATGACCAACGGTGCATGTGACTTAAGGTTGCCTTTCGACTTCATCATTTTTCGGCACTTTGCACAACAGTCACGCAAGAGAATTTGTCTCCTGGAACATTTTACTTAGCTTCGTAAAGAATTTAAACTAGGTCTCCGGGGCATCATAGGGCTTAAAAAAAGCATACGAAGACCTATTGGATTGTCCGGAAGCGACGATAAACCTTATGCGCATGGCTATCATTCGGCTGTTTAATCCAACAGCACACGGATGATTATTTATAAACTGTTTGCAAGCAAATTGTCAACCTTCGAAAGCTGGTCGACAGTCATCTGTTAATGCAACCAGGCTGTCAATATTTCGATGTATCGCCAAACACCTTCTTCATGCAGTTCATTCCATAAGCTAATTTGCAAAACGTCCACAAACGATGATGTTGCAAAAGAGTAATTCATTTTTCAGCAAACAGGTACTCTTCCAACAGGAAGACGATATGAAAGTATACCTTCGAGATTAGTCAAAATTTACGTGGTGGTAGTGGTGGTCACTCATTCGTCAGCTCCAGTCCGATACGCTTAGGAACTACCACATCTTCCTGCAGGCCGGACGTAAAGTGCGTACACGTCAGAAGACGTTTCTGTTATCAGACAAAGCACTTTTTGTTGCAGTAAAAAAGCAAATGCTTGAAAGTTTACGGTCCAGCTTTTTTGTTTGGCATCAAGTCGTCCAAGCATGATTATTTTGGATGCATAGATGCCATGACTGTTGACTGAAACACGAGAGCTGACAGTACCCTGTCGTTATTTGGGTCCGGAGGAAGGGAATTCACCAACATAGCAAAGCTGGATGCTTCAGAATGAACCAGTGGTCCATCTTAAACTAAAATCAGTTACTGGTAAGGGGACAGGACCGGTCTAATTGTGGAAAATTCTGTTACAATTTGAAAAGTGCGCAGATGAAACAATTCAACCGAAACTGTTTTCTGATCAATGCAATTCAAAAACATGAAAACGTGAATACAACACTCTCCTTACCTCCTTTCTGCATGCAAGGGAGAATAAAATATCGACATCTTCTGGAAGCTTGGATAAACCACAAGTGTAACTTTGAATAGCTCCCATAGGCTGGTTATTATGGATTGCAAGAGCTCCGAGAAGCATATAGGCGTCTGTGGAGGGCTGTTGTGCTACAGAATCTTTGGCCGCTGTTTCCGCATCTCTCAACATCCCCAGGCTGAAACATCAAGGGTCATAATCACACACATGAGACACCCAAGAATGCTTTTATGCCTTTGTTAAATGGCCAGACTGTTTCTATACTATTGTCAAGAAAACCGCATCAATTCCACACCTGTTAAGCTATAAGTCCTCTATTCCATAATCTTCCGTTCGTCAGCAAACTTTCTAACAGCGGAATAAATGCGATTGGAAAACAAGCTGGCGTGCTCTGAATTACTTAAAGGTATCAACCACCCGTCTATAATCACTGTTATCTGTTTGGCTGAGTGCCGTGCAAGTGTTCCCGTGAATCCATAGGGACACCCATGACAGTTTCGATTTAGTTTTCTACCTATAGTGATTTGAACCTTTTCCAGCCTTAATAAAATTAAACGAACACAGGATAACTACATGTATAACCAGTGGAATGTAAAAGGCCTACGCGGAAGGAGGATAATTGAGCAAGAAATCGTTCGGACATTGGATCGGGGTAGTATCTTACTGCTGAATATTTCCCGGTCTTACAATCTTGGAGAAGTACGGCTTGTGAACATTTTTTGCTCAAACGCGCACCTCAGTATCTCAAAGACCTAGTCAATTCACTGTGATTATTCAAGCCAGTTGGTGCACTGCTCACTGTACGGTCAAATATAGTTTCTTTTTCGTCTATAAAAGTGTAACATTTTGATGGAATTATCTCCGGTCTAAATGGGACAGTTACTGCCTGTAGCTTGACCGTTTTTAAACGATACGGCGAACCTAATCAAAGTTCTCAATCAATTGGAAAAAGTTTGGAACCGATTGAGAAGTCATCGTTTCAGAAGGGCTTGGTAAAAAAACAAACTACCCATTATTTACCAAGTCCTTCTGAATCTATTCAACGTCCATTTAAAATATAAATAATCATTCAGCTGTAACACCCTTTCGGTGCCTAGCTGCCATGCCGTCCGAGGGAAGCACGGGGGCTGAGATACTGCCAGGTTGCCCAAACCTAGACAGAAAAAGGAAATAAAGTTCATTTATTTCCTGCAAGTAGCCTGTACGGCAACACCCGAGTGATAAGTATGACTGGTCGTGAAAATATCATCATTAGGACAGACTACGGATAAGTTCCAGGTTTGTATGACGTCCATCAGCAACCGGGCATATTTCCGCACAACAGGAAAGTTAGAAGTTGCAAAACCTCTTTCAGTTGGTGGGATACTGCTTACAAAGTTGTGGGTCACTTGATGATTCTTGTGTTTCAAGTATCACTCAGTTACTCTTTACTTGCTTTTACCAACATTTTTTTCTAGGGACTGCTGTTTTCCTTTATTAAATCCGGTCCACACATTCATTGAAGCAATGACTAACATAACTCAAACCATAGTGAAAATGAATATTTTCATTTGTACATGAGCATGTTTTACGAGTGTGGAAAAGTTCAGACAGTCATGAGGCTGCATATCAAAAATAGGATAAAATCGTTTAAGTTCACGTTTAAAACTGGCTGAAATAACTACTGTTGTTCACGGTTAAATTTAATGCTAATGCTATCTAGCAAACGTTTTTTATTTTGTCTGGAAATGTCTAAATGCCAAAACATATTTATACGTTTCCTGGATAAAATGGGTAACTGCTTCGCTTCTGCATTGGCAAATGGTTTTTAACCCTATTCGTTCGCTGAGTTCGTTGTGTTTTGGATTACCAGAAGCCAAACCCAGTAGCTTGCTTTAATTTCTGGTCTGTTGACGAAATTTTACCAGAAATAATTGTCCTCGGATCGCATAAATAACAAATGAAGCTATTCCAAATGTCACTTATGGCTGATTCTCTATACACTGCATTGTATATGAAAACAACACTGAAAAAAGACTTACCGAGTGAAGCACTGTGCCTTTTGTAATAACCACCACCAATCTGGGCCAGGTGTCTTCCGTTTCTTGTTGTCTTCTGTTATATTACAAGCCTGCCGTTTGCAGATAGGATTTCCTTTTCCGCTGACTAGTCCAATTAATTTTAGGGCCAGCTGAGGTTCATTTAGAGCGTAAAAGAGATACTCAAACAGACTTCGGGCAACCTCTAGTCTCTGTGCATACTCAGATAGGTTTATTCTGGAAATGTCCAACAATGCCAGTTGGTTGTCCTTTGGGGCCACAGAAGCCTTCAACAAAGAAATAAGAATGTAAGTCTGTGATGGCATGTTTAACAAAATTCCGATAAATAACAAATTAATGTGAGACCTTCAAGTTTATAGAGACATGTGGGTGGACTGTTTTCAAGTGATGTTCGAATGGTTGGGTCTTATTTATCTTAGCTCCTGGTAACAAAAGAGCGCTGAATGAATTCTCAAAATCACCAGGCTCATCAGAAAGCAGAGGATTTAACTAACGCCAATAGAAGGCGAAATCGACCTATTCATCCATATTGTAACTGCCATCTTGGGGCCGACACTAGCTGCAATACCCTTATTAGGGTGGAAAGCAAAAGCCAGATGAAAGTGAAGACAATAAGGAAAGTTTTGTTCAGTAGGTTCATGGCAGTC
Organism: Clonorchis sinensis; assembly: GCA_003604175.2. Taxonomy (NCBI): domain Eukaryota; kingdom Metazoa; phylum Platyhelminthes; class Trematoda; order Opisthorchiida; family Opisthorchiidae; genus Clonorchis; species Clonorchis sinensis. The sequence continues at coordinate 61,855,182 of CM030369.1, read as the reverse complement.
TATAAATCACATAAAACTGCTTATGAGCCCACAGACTAGGTTAACTGCGCCAGTTGCGATTACCTCGTAGAAAAATTAGCACAGATGGAAAGATTGGATGCTGAAATCTTCTTCAAAATAGAGCTTCTGACTTCTAAACAATGATTGTTGGATAGTTATGGGCTTTGGACGCGATCACCTAGCGGCGAGCGCTAGTTTAGATTTGACACTCTTTTTCAGTCAGAATGAAACATGTTACTTGTGTCTAGGTATGAGGAACTAACAAGATCTGGTACTGAAACCTGCTCATTGGAACTGGAGGATGAAATATGCTGAACTATGTTACTATTTCTTTTATTCCCTTCAGAAGCGGACGTAAAACATGCAACTTGTATGAGAAAAGATTGAGAACAATTTAAACAGGTACTTGATGACTGATTTCTGCTAGTTGAAATGTGACTTGCTCTAAGTTACACTTGATTTGACACATAATGTTGGAACTGGCGAGAATGATTGCTTCTGCACTTAGCAAGGGTAAAATGTAATCCCCGAAGCTGGATGGTTACTTGTAGTTCTGACGCGCTATGCGCTCTTTCTAATGCTGTGGAGATTGATACTTCAACAAGTGGTTTGCCTTTTAGCCAATATTTTAGGCTTGATTACTGGTGCTCTGACTTCCACTTGCATCTATGATTCAGTGGATTAAATCTATAGATTTAGATGTACTACCCAGATCGTGTGGGCTTCCTATGGACACCGTAGTTAGCTGACCCATTGTTTCTGCATGTAATCAATATACCCCTACATTCAATGACAAAGTTGTTTCGTCTGGTGACAAAACATTTACGACTAAATTACAGGGCTTGGAGAGTGGATCAATTACTATCCGATTAACACCCACCAGCTGTTTCTAACAGAGGAACGTTGGCGAAATGAGGAAGTTCAGCAGTTGGCAAATGCTCTTATTTTTACTTCATCAGTAGAATCCAGAGGTTTATTGACATCGTGTCATATACCTAAACTAGTGAGTTTACAACCGAGTAGCTGCCGGGCCAGTTCATGTTGCCCTAAATTCACCAGTTTCCTTGAAGACGTCAGAAAAATCTTTCCTTTTGTTTTATAGTTCTTGCACGGTTGGAACCCAACTTATGCATCTTGGCCACTTCTGTCTAGAATTAGGTTTAGATTTTCCCTTCCACATTAATATTTATTACTTAGTGACGAATAACGTACAACAACTTTCGGCTACTTTTCAAGTATACTAAGCTCATGATGAGTAACATCTCAACCGAAATAATTTTGAGCACTCTACATTCGTTGTGCGGCAGACTGTTTGTCTCTACATTTCAGAGACTAGTTTAGTAATGGTACGTTTGAGTTTACTCTCCCACTGGTGCAGGCATCAGCTGTGACCCATAAAATTGGTGTTCGTATGTGCTCAAGCCTTAGCTTTACGCTGCTTTGCTTCTTGAAAATGTTACGACATCACATATGTTGTCCACTCAGATCACTCGTTTTTATCTGAATAATTACTCCACCAAGGTTTAATGATCTAACCTAGTTTAATGTGAATTTCTAACATACTGATGGTACATACAAACAACCAAAGGTATCGGTGAAAACTCAGAAATATCTGACGAATAAAAAGATTATACTCGAGTTCACTCTCGTGGTTTAAAAAATCCCTTAAGTTGCTATCAACCTATAAAAATTCATCCAAATGCTTTTAATGTTCTGAACATTTCAAGAGAGAATCTTGTCTTATTGCTCTTCTACGATCCTCGAACCAGTTTTTTGGTGCCGGTCCATCGTAACTTTAGCTAGATACAGCCTTTAAGCTTCCACTCTGATCACGACGTTTGAATTGCTTATTTGTGTGCGATATAAATTGGATGTAATTTTAAGTTAAGGGATAGACGTTCTTGAAGTATTCTTATACGTGTCGTTACTGCTCGCTCTCGCAATACACTGGAGTTATACGAGTCACTGACAGGTTTTTGCATATTACGGTCGGGGTCTCCAGAAGCTTCTGTCTAACAAAAGTGGAACAATGTGACGCACACTATTCGCCGCATCATTCGTGAACATACTTTTTAGGTTACTGACCCGGCCGTTGTTCTCTGTAACCATCAGTTGTCTTAATTTGACATAATCTACCTACTTAGACGGAGAAAAGACCCATAAACTTGTCTAAGGATGTCATTTAGAAAATTTGTGGGACTCAAAAACGCACATTTTGTACGTAGGATTTATTTCTATTCCTAAGCTCCTTGTTCTTGAATCTACCTACTACCCGCATAAATCACCTGTGCACTTAAAGTCTGCCACAAGCGAAGCCAGGAAATGATTATAAACTAAGAAATAATGAAACATTAGTCTGTAATACCCTTTTGTTTCTGGCTGCCATGCCACTCAAAGGAACCAGAAGGCTAAGATATTTCAGGATGTCTGAGGCAATAAATAACCTCGAGGTCTTTTGGGTTGTCGATTTGAATACCAAATAAACTATCTTCCTTCATCTGGACCCTGATGGAACCTGCCTGAGTATGCTGATTTTAAAACATATTTCTATATAAACCTAAACATGTAGTCTTTCCTAGGAGATTTGTAAATTCTCTGAATAAGTCTGAACATGCATGGTCTTATGAGCTCTGTTGAAACATCTAAGAAGATGCAAAAAAGAACTCACAATTGTTGTCTGCTGAAAACGTCAAAATTAAGTGTTATAGATTATTTCACTACCTTGAAAAAGGCCTGAACCAACCCGAGGTGTCCGTCACCACTTCTAGTTTTGGATGGAGAAGACTAGTTAAATCATGGAGCAATTTCAGCATGGATAAGTGCATAATGACTACTTTTCCTATCCGTGTAACTTTTTACTATTAACATCCGCAATCGCATTTCAAACTCAGACTTGTTTGCATACAGTGGAACAGTCTTCATCTGTGCTCTGTGCCAGGACCGCACGAGATGCATGTCTTAGCACTGTGAACCGCACTACTCTTATTGCCTTTTTGATCCGTGTGATATGTGACCCTTTTCCAAAAACGACTGTCCTCTGGTTGGTAAGACAACGGTGCTGTCAACTGGAATCCCATCTTAAACTTTACCTTCAAGACATCAAACAGAATCTACAGTTCCACTTTGAAGGTTTTTTCCTTCTCCTGCGATCAACCACACATCAGGAGACAGGGACTCTAACTGACGCAGCCTTGTTCACCTAAGGCAAATTGAATAGAGTAATTTTACCAGTTTCCCGGTATTAACTTGTTCCGTTTGTCCATTGTGGCAGGATGTATGACAACAACACAGGGCCGCCACTGATGAAATGGGATAGATATGTTTTTATGTTCACTGACCATTCATCTTCTCGACCCGTGAACCTTATCCAGAAAGAAAGCAGCCATAAAAACAAACTAACCTAGCTTGCATAGACACCGGCCGAGGGTTGTTAATATTCCTCAGAAGCGTCGATAAGAGTCAGGAAGACCGGTTGAAGCATCTGAAGTTTATCAGTGACATTTCAACCGTGGTACTTTTTTATCAAACCTGAGCTGCTATTAGCAGAATTATAGATCAACTTGCCGACCAATTGCATTCACTAGATTGTCAACATACTAAACGAACTTGAAAACAGTTAGGACCTTCACCATTCTCGTAATCGAATAGTCTTACAATATAGGTAACACGCACCTCCCCTATTGACAACAAGAGAAAATGTCCTGCTGTAAAAAGTCCAATTATAACTTTGTATTAGGTGGCCTTAAGGTGTTTGGCTACCATCACGCTGTTGAATAACGTATCGCTTAACTGGTCTGTTTGTAGTTTTATCTTGTCATTAAAAGTCCTCCATTCAAACTCACCGCTCCTACAAGCCGCATTCTTTATGCTGACGCATTTTTGCTCTCATTATTGAATTGTGCATTTGCCCTGTGTTTTAATTTTTGTATACTGTCCGTTTGATAGTGAAGTTGAACTTGAAGTATGTCCCGATTTTTATAGCCCGTACGTAGGATGTCGCAATGATACTAAATCCGGATATTTTTTGGGTTCTTCTCTTTTAGAGCTTTGCGCTGTAATGACTAGTGGTTACCCTCGTGTCATTTGCCCTTCCCGCACTGCCTGCTTGCCTGAACGCACTTGGTGACAAAAAGAAGTTTAGAAAAGCAGGGGACTAAATTCAGACGAAATTCATGTGAGCGAAGGAGTTCAATTATCTTGTATGAGGTGTTTTACAGAAGAATAAACTACTCACGGTTCTATTAGCAACTGGACCACAACTGGAATTGAGATGGTATTTTTTCTCCAATATATATGGTGTCCGAATGGCCTTCTCAAAACTCAAGACTCCGTTTCCCCCGGCGTTTAATGTCTGATAACGGGCACTCATCCCTCGCTTAGTTTTGGCTGACCTAAATTGCTTCCCTATTCGTGCATTTCAGCTTTTACCTCAGGGCTTTTGCACTAACGACATCTCCACGATTATCATTGGACGTGGTTCTTTGGATTCCGGACATAAATCCACCCTCTGTTTCACATTTGAGGACAAGGTCTGCAAGACCATATGAATACGGGTTCGTAGACCGATCGAGAAGGTTTTTTTCAATATTGCACCATATTTTTAGCATCGTCTTGGCCTAAAATTGGCAAATGTAAGTAAATCAGCTACTTCTGTGTTCAGATTATCTCCAGATAAGTTCTCACATATACCTTCACATCTATCGAACTGACGATTGTAAAACATTTTTATGGCATGTTGCAGCGACATCTTTTGAATGCATGCGTTGCTAGGGCCTCGAAAAGACAGGTCAACTTCAGTTCAGCGATAACACGGTAGACCAAGGAACACACGAGCATGTGGCTCGAAAGCCAAAGAAATTCCCACGTCCATGTTGAAATTTTGGCTGGTATGGTTCACCGAACAAACTTACTCTTCGAATCGGCCTGTTTTTTAATCTTGAAGACAGTTCCAGTTCTAATTAGGCGGTGTCAACTCTGCCCATGATCCATGCCCGCCTAGTTACCCTTCAATAAAAACGAGATAAAATATTCGGGGAGATACAAGTTAACGCCATGAAGCCTTCAATCGCGTGGTAATGCCATAAATGCTGATAGATCGCCGGTTGGAATTTCTCAATGGTGACTACGGCCACTATATCAGTCAGCAATCTAATACGTGAATTTACTCTCCTTGGTCGCAGTGAAAAATCTGCCATGTTTGTCCAGCTTATGCCTGAATGATGTATCATAGAGAGCGGAAAAAGTGCATCAATGATTAGTACTTCTCATCCTCATACCGCCTTGTATCTGGGAGGTTCTTTGATGTGTGGGATACCTATTGATGTCCCATGGATTGTTACACACGACCGTGCCATAGCACAAGCTTTCCGGGGGTGGGCTGGTTCCCTCCATTCACCAACTTTAGTTCGCCTGAAAAGTGAAAGCCAAATCAGGGTGTTTACGTCATCGAAGCAAGCTCGCAAGCTCGAGGACTTGCAAAACTGCAGATCCAAAAGTGAGTTGAGATCGGTCCTAAGTGCGGTTTTGACGGCTGTCGAAGGAAGGCTTTTCCACACACCAACTATACGGATTAAAAACTGTTGCGTAATAAAAGTGAGCAATGTCATTCCGAAAATCTTCGTACCATGCCCCACTAGCGGTGAATAACCTATTCATCAAACAGTGTTCGAAAAAGGCGTCAACATTCATAAGGTTCCCCGGAAGAGAAGACAATCTAAGAGGACAGGGTTCAAGGGTTTCCAGAAGCTTTTGATGATCGGCAGATTTGCGAAACGTAACCATCCATTTGGAAGAATGTGATAGGGAAAAGGCATTCATGCAACCAGTAAAGTCTCGATCGGTCTATTCAAGTAGCGTTCCAACATAGGCTGCTGAACCAATCTGGAAGCCCGCGGAAGCAAAACATGAGAGGTTTCGCCGAATATATCCTTTGAGCAGAGTTTTCGTGATGGAGCAAGAAGTACATGCTTGAAAAAAGCCAGATTCCTGAAGCGTTTTATTATGCACTCTCATTGCGACCCTGCATGACAAAAGCGCTTGCTTTATCTCCTCCAACCGATTTAACTGTAAGCTTCTCGTCCTCCAGCCGAAGGCATTTTTCGAGTGAAGGCTGCATTGAAACGCCAACATCAATTTGAAGTTTGCTGCGGCTGAAACTCAAAAATTTTAAGACGTCCACAAAATGCAGGCGTCGGCTTGAAGGCACACCCGGAAAGTCGATCGCAGGGATCAGCAGGAGGAGTGACCATAAGGCCGCGCCCTGAAGAGCCCAAAGGTAAATCGGTGCTCAAGTGATGGTTGTTACGATTTTCAACAGGATGGATTTGAAGCTCTGATGAGCATATTTTATTTTCGGCACCGTAGCCCATTTTTGTATGGCAACCTCAGGTGTCCCTGACTTTCAGCCGTTTCGCTTTGCAACACAGTGAACATCAGGATGGTTGTTCGCCGGGTTTTCTACCTCCCAAAATTCATCATTGGCGCCTAGATTTTATAGTCTTGCACCTTATTCTGACACCGATCATGTATATGCCCTCAATAACCTCGGCCATATCACACCATCCGTGGTAAACCACTTCTTGTTTGAAGCGCTTGGATAGTAATTCATTCACTCAGATTCTCAGGTAGCAATTATGAAAACGCCTTCTCTTCAATTTGCGGTAACCGCAGCTGGTAGCTCCAGAAAGGACCAGTTAAAAAGGTTTAATCAAAACGATCACATACCTTAAAGGAGTCCAATCCATAATGCATGTCTGCCTCCACCGTCAACAAACGTAGCTCATTTTTATTCAACTAGAAAAGCGATCTGCTGCCTAACAAACCTTGTTGCCAAAAAGGGAGCAGCGTTCGCCTCTACGTAATTGGTGAAAATTTTGTTAATCATTCCACCACGACGTTTCCAAGTACCACGGGGAGAGTGGCCGGAAGGGAGTTGCGTGGGCTGGGTCATGTTCATTTCTTCTAGCATTTTGCAACAATCACATACTTTCATGGTTGTAGTATGTAGTTTGTCTGCATCCACCCATTAAATAGGGCTGAAATCGACATGCGGGGTGCGTATCGTTTTGTCCCGGAGTCTCCTTTTGATCCGATGGATTATGCAGCAGTTGACCTATACTCATTCAGTTTATGGGCTTCATACCTTCATTTATGATTTACATCATAGTTCCGAACTTTTACAAGCCTGAAATTTGTCTGTGGTTGCTGACTGCAACTATACACGCCAAACTCGTTTTCATAGGTGCAATCCTCAACGAACTTGACGGTCCATCCAAAGCGCTGCTCCATTTGATGCGATGACTCTCCTAGTGATAAGCGTCTCAGATTCCCGTCCTACATCATTTCCCAGGCAACGTAAAACCACAGGCAGCCAGGGATTCGTAGGCCCCCCAACTTTGTAACATTTCCTCAAGACCCATCCATAATGTCGGATACGTATGCTTAAATCCTCATTTAACACTACTTGTACCATGCCTTTATCATGTAGATGTTTTCCATCCATGTTAACCTCGCCCCGTGTCCCCACCCATTCTTTACGTGACGAGACTGTGTATTTGACCACTTTTATGCAGACTTTCATCCGAGTGTACGGGCTACTACCCACCTAGTGTGGCAAAGATACCTGTGATCCGTATTTGGGCCAAGCGATGTCTCGTCTCGTCGACATACATTCCTACATCTGGCGTCAGGCTCACCCGCTTGACGCACCAACAGCTCTTGTGCTTTAATTCGTCACCAATAACTGGGCCGTTGTACTCCACCTACCCTAGTTCAATAAATTGTCAATCACAACGAATTAGGTCCTGGCATTTTAGATGTTGTCAGCGATCTTATCATTATTTTACCAACGTCCGGTGTCTATCTTGGTCGTATATAACAGTACTAAACCATTCAAGATTGAATGGTGGGTGAAATCTCGCGAGTAATACAAGTAGTAATTTGAATGCCGCAAAAACAGCGGTTGTTGCTCCAGCTGTGTCTGGTTTCCGTCTCCTGCGACAATGGTATTCAAACCATCCACTGGATGATGGACAACCAGTGGATTGTTGGAATTTGTTCGCATATTAGCAAGGCCTTCCAACATGCAAATCGGTTATATTGGATGTGCGCACCCATATCTTCTATGTTCCGTTTTATCAGTGACCACCCCAACTCCGTTTCATAAAAACGGGATTACCTGTACGTCTTTGGCAGCTGACGGATCAATGATAGTCCCTGTTCTTAGGCCAAAGGAGTGCATCTCTCCGTTCTTCCGTGCATCCAGGGGAAAAAATCCCTGAAAACAAAAACCGTTAGGTGAAAAAAGCGAAGAGGAACTATTCAGTTAGATACGACTCAGATGGAGAAGCAATTATTGGCCTAAAACAACGGCTGACTCCTTGAGTGCTAGGTGATAAGGGCCGACGAAATAAATCTAATGGTGATAGCCATGACATGCTGACATGGGAATCTCTTCCCCGGTAAACCAGGGAACTGAACGAAAGCATGTTCACTGCCAATCTTCAGACAGTGTCCAGTACAGGGGTCCAAAACTTGACACTCCACGCAACGCAAGCAGCAACCACCGAAGTTTGCGACCGGGAGAGGGAATGCTGGCCAGGCATTACACTGTCTACACTGGCATTTTTAAACTAGGGCTTCCGAAGGAGGACATAGCAAACCACGAACACCAACTGTCAAATACAACATTACTTCCCCGATTAATAATAATAATAATGTTTATTCCCAACTTGTGGGGGCATGCCGTCAGGCATGATCATAATGTTACAGTCAGAATAAAGGCATGACTGGCGGGACCGTGAGTACACGGGGTTTTGGGTGGGAGAAGAGGACAGCGACATAGGCGGTGAGCTGTATCCAAGGTAAACGCGGTTATCACTAAACCGGTACGAACCGAGAAGCTCTTTTTTCGAAGAGAACATTGAGCAAGTTCGGATCGTTAGGATTTGAAAGTGGCGGGCAAAAGCAAAACAAGGGAGGGCAAAAAAGACGCTTCCTGTCTGACATATGACAAGAGGAATGCAAGCTGTGGAAAATCAGAAACCAGAACACCAGATCTGGTGAAGCAGCAGAGTTGACGTCATCCAGCCGATCAAATTGAACCGAAGCCAAAAAACAACCTCTGACGCCTCGCGGCCTGGGACTGTTGGGCTCGTGGCTAGGGTCGCAAAAGCGTAAGTGGGGATGATGAAATGGAGGGACTAGCAAAGCGGGTAAATGGTAACAGGGATCTCAAAAACGTGGTATACAGCGAAACTGTGATGAACTGCTGAAAAGTAGGAAGCCACAAGCTTCGCAATACACACACGCCCTGACGCACTAGTTCATTATTTGCCCGCTTGGTTAACGAAAACGTACCATACTCAGCCTATTACCTCGCAGATGCAAACGCTGCACAGTTTATTTCCCGTCGATTTGTTGCGCATGATTAGACAAATGATTTCAGTGGCGGCATCTGCACACTTCATGCGACGTATGTGACCTCACTGTGACAACACACTCCATGCACATACTGCGACAATGAGCGCCATTTATGTAATGCATAGGTGTATTCCTTCTTCACTTGGTTCGCCAAAACTGCCGCATTACTATGCCTTTTATATTGCAGACACAAACATTACACATTGAATTTCCTGTCTGTTTCTTCCCAGCATGATTGAATCGATGATTTTAGTTTCGGCATTCCTACTTTTCAGGGCATACGTAACAATTAGGTTTCCCCGGAGGCGACCATACCCCAAGGGAAGGAGGTCAAGCACCACGAGACGCGTCTCATAGTCTACGGTTTTAAGGCTGACAACCATTTTCGTAGCAGCTCACTGGACACATTCAACGAGAGTTACGTCCTACGTGTGTCGTGAGTAGACAACTTGGCTGGCATATTCAAGAGGCAGTCTGACGCATGCCCTATAGAGTATTTGGAAGTCCATGCGAGGAATATGGGAGAAGGCATGCCGAATCACCCGTAGAACGGCAAGTGGCCTTTGGGCCGATTTCTCATGGTGCAGGCAGGACATTTTTGATGACGGCCAGATACTGAAATCTTTTTTGGCATCTTGGAAAAGATTTCTTAAAAGTTGTTAGGATATTTTTGCGCTTGGTTTAAGAATCCATCTTCTCCCAGTTTATGCGCCCTAAGTATTTAACGCGTTCTGCACTTGTCTTGTGTGCAAGTACAATTTGAGTGCGTGCGCTCCCTGCCTTGTGCGCAACTAACCAATCAGAACATTGGCTTGTGCATGCACCGCATGCCCACCATATGGACAGCCTGGAGGCCCTTTGGGGCGATCAAGTGTCTTGCGGCGTCATCCCCATTCTGATTGGCTGAAGTCTCTATGGCGGGAACATTCAAAAATGGTAAGATGGCGGATTTGAGGGCCGAGCCTTGGATGCACACCCAAAATTTCTCTGAAACCATAGTTCGGAGGAGGAAAATTTTAACACAAACTTTCAGCATTTGATGGCATTTATTCAGTCCCTTAAAATCTCCCCATGCGGGCGCAGTTTTGTTGGAAGTTGTTTAAACGTACTCGAGGTCCACCATGGGCGCGGAACTTATATTTTAATGGCTGCTGACGGCTTCGCGTGATGTACCTTTGATGACGGTGGGAAATTGGTGGAAGAGCCGGTTTCTTCACGTGTTTTATTTTGCACTGCGTTTGGAAGTAATCTCGAAAAGACAAGGACAATAATTTCGCCCTCTGTGTCGCAGCAAACTCAAAATTAGCTTTTAACGGACTGTGTACAAAAGTCTCCTATCATTGTGGCAGGTGTCCTGCAAAGCCAAGCCAAGGGATTCGTCACAGCTAGTAAGTTTCTTTTTATGGTGGTCAGTACATGCTATATCAGGCGCAAGGCTATACCGAACCGTCGATATTGATGTTGGTAGAATTAGTGTGCTTATGGGCCATCTTGTGGGTGCACGTAACGCCTCTCATCCGGTAAATATTGTGGATATGGTGAACTACGGGCAATCCATCAGACTGGGTATGACAGTCGCGGTACCGTCATCGCAACGCCGTACTTGGGTCTGTGGACAGCCCCGTACATGAACATTTTGGGTGAGTCGTTTAGGGTTGTTATTGTAGTTACGATTCGCCAAGGAATCGTCACAAATTGAGACCGGCATGGATTAGGGGTATTCTTAGGTCCAATGAGGGCGCACGGTGGTTCATTTCTGTCATTCAGACAAGGCAATAAGACAGCCGTGTCTACGTCGCGGACTCAAAATAGGAAAAGTCTCGGAAGGACTTCTGGAAGGCACCATGACGTGAGTTAGACTGCGGCTCAAAATAACAAGCGGCCAAAAGTGGTCACAATTCTGACTAACTAACGTCTTCCGGACCCGGTTTTCAAGTATCTGACGAAAACCTCGTCGAGATGGAGCATGCAGACGTCGTTCTCATCTTCAAAGAGAAGGAAAAGTGCAGTTGTTTTTGAATGAACTGCCAAAGCCATCCCGTCCTTTGGTATGCTCTGCACTCACGGTGTAAGGTAATAATAACAGTAATTTTTGTTCACAACTGGTGTGTAGCGTGATTATAAGATTACATTCAGAATGAAGCGTGAGTTTGTTCAAAGTTGTAGCTAATGGACCGAGTTGGCGAGAAGGTGTAGTCAAGAGTAGGAAGGGCTTAGTTGCGGGTGTGCTATCAAACTGGGTATGGAGGTGCCGTGCCATCATTGCACTGCCGTACTTCGGTTTCTGCACAGCCTCGTAACGGACGTCATTTTTGAGATGATCGGGCTGGGATGTGCAATTCTGTGAGCAGCGGGGTTTGAGTTGGCCAAGGGAATTTGCAGAGGTAGGACGAAGCCAATGTAAGACCGCAGGTATTTTTCTGGTCCGTTTGGGGATCGCTGGGGATGTAAATCACTGACCAGTTGGGGTGGATAACAACAAACAGGCGTCTAAACCGGGTGTTGCCGGGTATTGAGCTGAATTGCCACGAAGTACCCGCCCACTCTATAGGTCTTCGTTACCCCTGCATCCATGGGTTCACGTATGATGACGCACGTGTTCCTTGGATCCCAGGGCTCAAGTCTACACCACTTGGTCTACGGCTGACACATACACCCCTCTTTGGCTTTAACTTCGCTGCGCTCAATAATGCACACGGTTACTGAATACCGCTATTGAATAATCGATGTACACACGGACTAATTGAGCAAGTGGTGAGTTTACCCTTATAACAGTAAGACTGCAACTTCAGCGTGGACACCAATTTGGAATTGTGGACAAAGGGATTTAGTAGCACTTAGTGAGTTGGCCACTACAACTTTGTTTAATTATATGTTTTAAAGGGTGTGTACGGAGTGTGTACGAGTCGTAATTTTCATACATTTTCCTTTCATAAATCCTGTTGAGTAAATGCGACTTCCTGAAACTGAGAACTGGATTGACCACATTACGTTTGTACCGATACAACCAATAAATAGAAACATGCTTTTTGAAGGTGGCTGTGTATTTTTAGGCATGGAGTTGGCACACGGATGACATGTATGGACATGAAGGACCGCCGTTGGTCGTTGAATTGGTCTATTATGTATAGTTGGGGCATTAGTCAGTTACGAGCGTGTGTATGGACCCATCAGTTACCGTAAGTAGCCACGGTAGGCAACGTCGAGTACGGTTATAAGCGTGACGGGCCGTGGTTGGCCATCGGGTTGAGCTGTTGAACCTAGTTGAGGCCTCATGTTCGGCGTTCCGCATAGAGACAGGCCTAGCAATTGCCATAAGTAGCCAAGGTGGGCGACATCGACTGCAGTTATGAGTATCACAGACCCACGTTGGGCTTTAAATTAGGATACCACGTCTAGTTGAGGTCTTATTTTCACCGGCTCACATAGATTCTGGCTTGGTGTTTACTATAAGTAACGGAGATAAGCGACATCGCGTAGGTGTGTGTGAGAGACAGTCGTTGGTCATTGGATTAGGTCATTGTACATAGGTGAGGCCTCATAAGCAGCGTCGCACATGGAAGTGGGCCTAGCAGTTACAAGTATTCGAGAGGATTGAAAAAGCGTAAAGTTATGATTATAAAGACCGTCATTGGCCATTAAATTAGCTTGCCGTGCATAGGTGAGGCCTCATAATCAGCGTCACACGTGGACACGGGCCTAGCAGTTACGATACGTAGAGAAGATAGGCGATATTGAATACAGTTGGGTATGACGGGTCGTCATTAGCCGTTGGATTAGGTTATCGTGTATAGGTGGGGCCTTGCTGGAGTGACGATAAGTAGTCGAGGTGAGTGACAACGACTACCGTTATCATGACCGCTTTATGACGTATTCCGCCTATGGTGAGTCATATCCCTAATAGGAATGATACCATTGTGTTGGTAATTTACCGAAGGTTACCTCCTGACGCTGTATTATCCACGGGCTAGTTATGCATAGCTGGGAAAGCAATCATCCACAGAGATGGCCTCGCATCTCCATTGCGCAATTCATACTGTTTTTTGACAACTTTATACTTAATGGAAGCTGAGCTCCATAAGAATAAGCGTTGTGATTAAGTTCGTTGAACAAAATTAACTCGTTCGTTAAATCTGGGGAGGATTAAGGAAACAAACGTTGAGGACCGATTTTCCTGGGTTGAATTTGCATTGGATATTCTGTGGATGTTATTTTATCCTTGAGTAACGCCAAAATATGGTAAAGCGCGATTTCGTGTTTTATCTCTCGTAAACCGGTAGCAAAATGCGAATCGAGGATGGTATGTGACCTTGAAATTTCGCCCATTTAAACAAAATGCCTTGAGCAACATATCACCTACAAGTGTAAATGGATTAGACTAACTCCCAGTAAAAGTCACAACCTCCAAAACCCTATAGTTCCGGCGAAAATAATTTGGGTGTGCTTCTAGTGAGCGGCGATTTGAGGTTTATGATTGAACGAAGCATAGCCTTGTCATGGGGCTGTACCTGATAAAATTTATATTGATAACAGATTTCTAAAGGTGGTGAAGTCAGATAATGTGCAATTCGCAGTGATTAAACGTGACTTGCTTGTGACAAGTGTAGTCGTCCGTGTTGTTCCCAAATAATAACGATATGACAAAACGACGATGATGTTTGTATTCAATGTCGTTAACAAATGATGATTCGTTAGAGTATCCCACATTTGATAGTAAATTCTGTTGTGTTCACCGTTTTCATATTGCATGGATCACTAGTGATGATACAGTTACTCGTTCGATGCAAACGATTAGCACACGTGTAATTGTAGAGGTAGCCATGAAAGCACACCTCGAATGCCATGTATCATGCGAACTGTGTTCAATGGTTAACAGAACTTGTATTTTCATTTACCTCCATAACCCTGGGACCTTTGCTGTTTCTGATATACGTCAATGACCTTCCAGATGTTCTTTCAAGTCCATGTCTACTTTTTGCGGACGACTTGAAATCGTGGAGTTCCAATGCCAGTGCCCTCCAAATTGATGTAGACGCCGCAAAGCAGTGGTCGTTGGACTGGCACCTTCCTCTGAATGACGAAAAGTGCGTCCATATGTCATTTGGAGGAGACTCAGCGAACTCCTTTGTCATGCATGGTGAGAAAAGACCAGAAGACATCGAGGATAGATGCCAAAAAGGATTTGGGTATCTGGCTCTCTCCAAACCTGTCCTTCTCACTGCACCTTGAGAAATCGGCTCAGAAGGCATTCGCTGTTCTACGGATGATTCGGCGTACCTTCTCTCGTATTACTCGCACGGACTTCCAAATACTCTATGGGGCCTATGTCAGACCGCTTGAATATGCCAACCCGGTTGTCTACTCAGGACGCACGAAAGACGTAATCCTCATTGAGCGTGTCCAGCGAGCTGCTACGAAAATGGTTGCCGGTCTCAAGTCCATGGACTACGAAACGCGTCTCGTGGTGCTCGACCTCTTTCCCTTGGAGTATCGTCGCCTCCGAAGGACTTAATTCTTACTTACGCCCTGTTTGAACAAGGCTTGGCCAACAGGTTTTTCACCGTTGACCCAGCAAACACACGGCGGGGACATGGTAAGAAGATTTTTAAGCTCAGAGCGCACACCTTCATTAGGCAAACTTTTCTCATTTCGGGTAGTTGCTGCGTGGAATAACCTTCCCAGACGGTTGTCCACGCTCCCTCTAGAACTCAGTTCAAAACACTATTAGACACTTATTTACGCGAGTCCTCGCGCTGGCAAACATACTACCCCGCGCTGAGAACTTAAAGAGCAGTGCTACACCTTTTTTCACTTGTGCCTTTCAGGTGAACGACAGCTGCTGAACGACAAGAACAAAACCGACCCGGGAAACTTGGGCGAAAGCCTCGCTCCTGTGTATCAATCCGTGAATCCGTGAATAATAACGGAACTATCGGTGCACTCTTCGCAGCCGTGGGATCAACGATATTGTCTGCGGTTATGCCGGAGCTTATCACCGATTTTCTACTTCTGTTTACCCTTTAACACGAATGATTGTATAGATATGAGGAAAAGTTTCCCAATTATTTGTTAACCCTGAAGAATGAGCAAATAGCGAGGTATTTACTGAGCATCGCTTGTTACGCTTGTTTATTTATGTCCGAAGTGTGCAGGAGTCAGTAGAATCGCAGTAGATTCCACTCCATCAATAGTCAGAACCATATAGATGTCGAAAACACTGATGAGGTGGCGGTTGCAAAATCGTTTCCCCCATCTGTTGTGAGTTTACCATCTTTTTGCATTATAATTTGATTGACATCATACTCATGCATCGGCGGTTCTACGTGCCATATAAGGAACAACCAACGAGCTCCCAAGTCAACCGTGCACGTGTATCCTAGAATGACATTGACGAACAATAATTTTTCAATAGTTTATAATGAAGTTCTGGTGTACGAGTAGCACTTTTGAAGTGAAGAACCGAAGCACCGTATAGGGTGCCTCGGCCACAGGTAAGGTGAGGGGTTCTAACGTATAATACTTGTAGTGGGTTAACGGCCCTAAGGAGTCTCTAGTGAACAGAACAAATTAACAATGTAAGCCAGATACAAAGTCACAAGGAGAAAAATCCAAGTAAATCTTGATTCAAAGTTCAAAATAGGAGATTCCATAGTTCCGTATTCCGTTGAACCACCATACCAAGAGAAGCTCCACCTTCCAGGTATTCCAAATCTCTGGTGGTCGCAATATTAATCCACAGGTGTGAGTAGATCAGTCCAACGTTTGTAGCCAAAATTTTTGTTCACGTTTAGATTTAGCAGCAGCTAATTATAGCCAACCGACAGTCACAACAACAGTCACTCAGGAAAAGTCTCAAAGTCACGTTGGATCCAAGAAGCGGGCGGAGGCCATTGTATTTTAGTAAAATAAACTTTTGTACAGTGATGTGACTGATATTGATGGGGAAAAGGAAGATGATACTGAGCATGGAAAATAGCAGTTTACAAGTGCTACATACTAAACATTTGATGCTGGAGGGGATCCTACGTTGACTTGGAAGCACTACGTTTCGGGCACATGCTGAAGGTACATACGAAACAAATGAATTGCGCCCCCTTTCTTCACCTAAGCAAGCTTGTCTTCAACACAAGGCCTGGATGACTTGGTTACCGTGACGCTTGCGTTGTTCGTAAGTATGAAGCCATTTGGTTGGAAACAATTTTACTGTGACCGATTGCAAGCAAATTACAGAACCGTCAGAAATGTGTTCCGCAGTTGTACCTGGAAAATAAATGAGAAAAAATTAGCGAAAGGCAACCCAACGAAAATGACCAGAGCCCCGTTCGCCCAGCCTGCGTGAAAGACGCATACTGGTTGCCACCTGTTGATTATGGCCTGCACACGGGTGAGCAACGAGGAAGACTCAGTAAGTTTCCAGTTAATGTACCTGTTAGCAGATTCGACCCGATTAGTGCTTTCATTACCAAGGGTCACAGCATGCTTCGCCCAATTACTCAGGTCGGTTAGCCAATGCTCACTGAGATACGACCAGAACTCCTGGTTCCGGCTCCTTATACTGGTGGCATAGACCTCGAACTCGCACACTTCACTACAATGCACCATTCCCTTACACCAGGCAAACGAAAATTCTTTATCCAAATGATTCACTTCCCTATGCTTGTTAATCCTAGCTTTGAAGCTCTGAATTACATAGAAAGAACAAAAATAACAGCGTCGTTGTCTTCAGGCTACAACGATGTGATTTATTCTTATCTACCACAATCGTCCGGACAACGTTCACAGGGGACATCATTCGCACAAAATGTTCAACAGCAACATTACAACAGTCCTGTGACTCATTTCGGATAAAGGAGTAAAACACACTACGACCAACACCATTACAATCGGCATGTACCGCATGCCACAGGTGGTAACCACCTATATTGCACTGATAAGTAGAGTCCGCTTGTATCACGTCACCGTACTTAGCAAACATGCCACGCAAGCGAACAGAGGCAAACGACAAAACATTCAAACTTCCATCACCACAAACAGACGCAGCCATGGGTCCAAATGGGCGCAACGCATCTCGGATACTCCATCATCTGTCTAGTTATATTGCGTTCGTCCTACGAGATATTCGGTGAACCTACAAGACATTATACCACAAAACCATCTTACTTGACGCCAATCCATTAGACGAGGTACCCAGTTTCGGTAGAATGGGCGACTTCGCCAACTCGTGCGCACCCGGACAGCGAGCGGAGCAGGCGAAGAATGACTGTTTGTAGCTCCGCATCGGCTTTTATACCATCCGAACATACGGCCCTTATGGCCTTGAGATAATACTAGCCCGGTCCAGACCGCAAGTCACTGACTCTGCCCTTTGGGTCGCTCATTGGCTATTCGGAAGAGATGCACGCGGCCAAGGGTCCGGATCATCTTGTTGCCGGGACTTATTATCGTTCAGGCTCGCTGCTTACATCATAACCCCACATGTAACCGGTGTCCTAAACCCAGCATTGCGTCAAAATTTTGACGCAGTGCTGACTAGAGTTACTTAAGTGACTTTACTCAAAACTAGTGTTAACATACTTATTATTCCTGGTACTATCTGTTGGGAATCGGTTTCTCAAAAATATCCAAAAGAGTTAGAACAAGGTTGTGAAGAAAGAAAGGCAAAGTAAACAACATTCACCTTGTCACTCATTATTGGGAGTGAGAAAGAGTATTGGACCCTGGGTTCGAACTACGGTCCGCATCGGTAACAATCCATAGATTAACTGCACTGAGCCAATAAAGCACGGGTGGCAGTTGGCTACTACTTTGATTCATTCGTCGTGCCTGTCGAAATTGGGCACTGCAGACCACGTGATGCTATCTGCTTGTCCTTGTCACGTGACAATTTTTGAACCGATAATTCGCTTGTGGGTTCACCGACTCTTGTACTGACGTGAAGAGCACGCAACGTGGGACTGCTGACTCTCGATTACCCTAGTCAGCCGCTACAGTTCCGTGTAGTTATAAACTTACGGGGGAAGTTATGTACGTTGTATTAAATGACGGATGGATTCTGACCATACGCTCCCCTGCTTCTCATCGTTTTGCAGAGTAGCACAAGGGAGAGTTAACTGGCTTTGCAACTCAGAGGCTGGTAGTAGGTAGATGAATTCATGAGGACTATCTTCTTCATTTCCGACTATCCCGTCGTCAGATGTTAACTCGCACTGGGATGAGGTCGTCACATCTGTGCACATTGCTGGGAGTTTCGCCTACCGCCCAGCATTGCCAGCTCCACTTAAGCTCTGGATGTCCAAATGAATCCTGGTATTATTTGAATCTCAATCTATTCATTTCAATTTATCAGCTGTAAACCGTGTACCATAGGCACATTGGTTCCAGCTTCTACAGTTTCGATCACCGGAAAATGGGAGTGTGAGATATACAACCAAGTCTTGAAGGCGAAGGCATGTTCAGTTTGTTTAGAAATTAGGTAGCTACGCATTGAAGGGGATACCTTTGATGCACGAGCGCCACAGGCTGTGCGATTGGGCCATATCTGCCAATGTCATTAACCATTCGTGATTTGAGTCCCGGGGTCCCCATCCAGGCAGGCGGCAGTTGCCGGCCCGGCGAAGTTTACCGGTTAGTGTTTTCGTACTTCGTTGCCAGGTCATACACTGTCCACCTCTCGGTCGCTTCCACTCAGAACGGGGCTGAGCGAAAAGAGCTCTGCGAGGCAGACGGTCTTCTGGCATGCGAAGTACATGTTCCAACCAGCGCAGCCTATGAAGCGTGAGTAATTCATCTGTCGCGGGAGAGTTCCTTCCTAGGACCATCTGCCGTACCTCAGCATTGCTAACCCGATGTTCCCACCAGACCTGACCAATGCTTCGGAGTCATCAATGGTCAATCACTG
The DNA here is from genome assembly GCA_003604175.2 of Clonorchis sinensis. Lineage (NCBI taxonomy): Eukaryota > Metazoa > Platyhelminthes > Trematoda > Opisthorchiida > Opisthorchiidae > Clonorchis > Clonorchis sinensis. The sequence goes on along the minus strand of CM030369.1, from coordinate 61,835,864 downwards.
ACATCTTCCGTATGTCGTCTGCACGTAGGGGCCACTTCTCTGATCCATAAGCCAGTATCGATCGCACCACAGCAGTGTAAACTCCGCTTGACAGACAAACTCATGTTACGTTGGCGCCACAGGTGTCGGAGTTTGGCAAAAGCTGCCCTGGCCTTTCCGGTTTGCGAAATAATCTCTCCAGGCACTCCACAGGAACTTATACAGCTGCCCAAGTAAATAAATTTGTCTACCACGTCGATTGGCTAGCCTGCAAGGATGAAGTGTGGGTTTGCTTGTATCATTTTTGATTCCACCCGGTTTTGTAGAATTACTTTACACTTTGCAGTTGTGAAGCGCGTGCCAAACCGTTTGCATTTGGGAAGGATCGGAACTAAGGAGAGCATTATCGTCTGCATACTCACTGTCTGTGAGCGAACGTCCCGGGTGCATTTCGGCTCCCGAGGTTTCCGAGATGGGCAGAGAAATATGAAGCAGTATATCAATTAACAAAGTTGAAGAGGAAGGGTGAGAGAGGACAGCTTCACGTACGCGCCCATAAGAGTTTGCATACCGTGCCGTTTTGAGGGATAGAAATATGGACGGAACACCTCTGATAACCAGACACTGACAAAGTTGCTGACGACCAACATAATCAAAGACAGCTTTCAAATCCGGTAAAACAGCCAACGTGGGACGTTTGAAGCAGTGGCGCTGTTGAAACATTTGTCTCAATGTAAAGATATGGTCGATGCATCTTCGACTAGGGTAAACCCAGCTTGATTCTCACGAATCTGTCTCTCCCGATAGTCCATCAGTCTGCGCGAAAGAATGCCACGGAGCACTTTAGATGCGACGGATATCAGGCTGATACCACGATGGCTTTCACATGACATTCTTGCTTCCTCTTTGAAAACTGGGATGACGGTCGAGGAGCTTCATTTGATTTCGTTCCCCATCTGCAGTATTGTTGTCAGACTGTTCACCGGGACCTCGCCACCTTTGAAGAGCGTGGAGTGTAGATCATCCGGGTCAGTGCCTTGTCGCGCTTCAGGATTGGACTCACACTGGATTTCGGTTGCTGATGGTGGGTTGGTGTCACTGTCCCATTCGGGCCCGCTTGGTTCTTCCAGCGTTTGTGTTGAAGGAGATCAGGTGAACTCTTCTTGGAAGTGCTCAACCCACCGCTCAAGACGGCGATTGAGGGAGTGAATTGCTGTTCCGTCTTTTTCACATACTGTCTCACTGACACTGTTGATAGGATCATTTGAAACACGACGCGGCTGTTGCTTGCAGCGAAAGCCTTCTCCATCTCTTGGGCCTTCGAAATCCACCAACGTTTTCTGTTATTGTTAAAGCTCCTGTTTATTCGGTGTTTGGGGGATCTGCGTGACCCATTATAGTTGCTAGTTGCTGGTATGGCCTTTCTGGCAGCAATAAGATCTGATCTCGAAGATATCCAGTGTTCATTGAGTCGAGTCAGATGAGCTGGACAAACAGTTCTGAAAGCTGAGAGCATTGCTTCTGTAACTCGCCTCCATTCAATCTCCAAGCCGTCTTCGTCGTCTACATGACTGTGCGTTTCCAGTAGCCTTCTAACCAGATTAGCTCGATACTCTTCAGCTACTGAAAATTGTCGAAGTTGATGAACGGAACTGCTCTCTTTCGATACGTGTAGTGCTGGCAGGCCCGCACGATGGCGTGATCGGAGTAAAGTTGCGTAACCCAGAAGGAACGACAATCCTTAACTGAGGTTCTCCATCGGTAACTGATAGCCGTATGGTCTAATTGAGTCCACGACTGTCTTGTGGTAGGTGGCCTCCAAGTAACTCGGTGCGAGCGTTTGTGTTGGAAGTTCATATTGGTCAGGAACAGACGATGACCTACACACAACTGAGGAAGTCGCTCCCCATTATCTGTTCACTCAGCTTCGACTCCAGATCTACCACCCAACTGAGCTTCTTCCGGACTTCGTATATGAATCCCGGCAAAATGTCACTACAGGTACCGAAAATAATCTAACCCCGCAACTCACCAGACGCAAAGTGAGACCTGGTGGACATGGAAGGACATGGAAGAATGCTGAGAATGTCCCGGGAATATTTTGTGTGGTCCATGCGACCTGTCTCCGAACGCCGCCCACAAGTGAAACCAGGAATCAAACTGGCTCGGCCAAAGGAAAGCTGAACGCATTGGTCAAGCACTTTGAGCAATACTACTCATGGACACTTGCTGCCACTCAGTCGGATTCCCATACTGCACTAGAACCTTGGAAAGTGGACCTAAAACTCCCTACGGCTTTGAAAGTTTATGGTCAGATATCTCCTCTCAAGCGCAACCGAGTTCCTATTTCGGATAACCTCCCGTCTTTACCCCTTTGATGACTCTTGTACCAGGACCATGACTCGCGTATTTCGTTGCCGACGCCTCTGCAACGAGACAATTAGAAAACGAGTGTTCTGTTATACAGCAGGGATTTCAATATAATAATTTGTTTGATTTGGTCATGTATTGTGCGCATTGAATAATTGAAAAATGCTGTTTCCCGTGCCGAATTCTGGTGACCTTACCGTGAGGGTTTGTGTACCTCGGCGACCCATTGAGCTATACTGGGGGTGTGTCTGAGCGACACTCACAGTCTCTCATGCCAGGTTGGTCAGTGGATAGAAGTCTGACGAACACAGTCTGCTGATCCTCCAAGTTGGGGGTTGGAACATGTGTGGCGAAGTATTCCATAAAAGTGGTAATGGACTTGCATTGCTAGCCGAACACCGCTGCCTTGCGTTTAGGCTTTTGAGCCAAAGGCTTTCGCTGAGGACTCTAGTCGTCATCTTGTCTAGGAGCAGGCGCCCTGACAGTATCCCAGTCCACGTATAACCATGAACTGCATATATACAAATAAAATCATGCCACATTTACCATCGCTTGGTGCCATCAGCCGGGTCGTTTTACTCGCTGCATGCAGTAGGGCAGATAAGCGAGAATATGCTACTGCTGACACTTCCCTTCTTTCTACTTCACATACTTTTTCATCCCCCCTCCCTACTCCATTAATAATTCTTGTAGGCCATGTGCTAATAATCCTTGTAGGCCGAACACTTAGAACTGATGACTCCGTTCGTCCTGCAACGGTTTTGCAAGCAACGTCTGCGCGTCATCCGGTTCAGGCATCTCGAAATCAGTTTTCAAGCCTCCACCCCCAGTCTCATCGTTGTTATCATCATCAAAGACAGCAGCATTAGTGCTGACACTGATGCTCCACTGCCGTACAACCATAAGGTTCGTCTAACTAGAGTGAAGAGAAGAGAAAAAATGGGTGACGGAGAGGATATAGCGCTGGCTTATGTCAAACGTTCTGAGGTGCCTACACCTCCGAGCGCTCAATCAGACAACCTGGAAAGAAACTGACAGCACGAACGCCACTGACATCGATTAGCCGCCATTTCTTGCAACGTCTCCAGCCAAGCACAGGCGGGGGCACGAGGACCCCATCCTGGAAGGCGTACAACACCAACAACACCCAAACTCTTCGTGATCTCTTTCACGCCTTTCTGCCAAGTCATGCGCTGTCCACCTCGCGGTTTGCGCCATTCTGAAGGAGGCACGGAGAACAACACTCGTCTCGGTAGACGGTGTTTCGGCATGCGTAGCACATGACCGAGCCATCGTAGTCGGTGGTGCTGGATGATTTCCCCAATTGAAGTACCTGCAGCACAACCAAATACCCGTTTTCTAATCACCTCGTTACTAACACGCTGACGCCATCCAAAACCAGCCACGCTTCTGAGGCAACGGTGGTCGAAAACCTGGAGACGCCTCACATCATCTGTCCGTAGAGGCCATGTCTCGCACCCATACAACAATACAGCCCTTACTGTAGCCTGGTACACACGACCCTTAAGATCTAGTGAGATGCCTTTTTGACGCCACAAGTGACGCAAATTAGCAAACGTGATTCGAGCCTTTGAGATTCTTGCACTGACTTCATCAGACACACTTCCGTCAGAGCTAATACAACTACCGAGGTATGTAAAGTTTTCCACAATCTCCAGTGATTCTCCTTGAATTTTAAGGGATATGTCCGGAGACTGCACGTTCTGAAGCATGACTTTGCACTTTGAAGGTGCAAGGCGCATGCCAAAAGATGGTATGATGGTGGTCAGTCTGTTCAACAGGGCTTGTGCTTCACTTTCGTCTTCAAAGATGAGGGCGATATCATCTGCGTACTCCAGATCGACAAGGCTCTCACCAGCAACGATTTGAACACCGGGGTTTTGAAGACCTTCCAGCGTTCGCCTCATTATTTCATCAATGACGAAGTTGAACAAGAATGGAGAGAGTGGACATCCTTGTCTGACACCACTTTTTGTAGGGAAGCTTTTGGAGAGCTCGCCATACACTCTCACCCGCCCAGAAGTATGTGAATATAGGGATCGGATTATGTTTACAAACTTCTGGGGCATACCCTGTTGAGCAAGTATATTTAACAGCACTGGCCGATCGACAGAATCAAACGCCCCCTTGAAGTCAAGGAACACCAAGATTGTGGGTCGTCTGTACATGTGGCGTTGCTCTAACACCTGACGGAGTGTGAAGATGTGGTCAATGCAGCCTCTACCCGGTCGAAATCCCGCTTGATTCTCACGAGTCAAGGTTTCGCGTGTCATCGTAAGACATCGAAGAATCAGTGACGCCAGAAGCCTTGTCACAACACGAGTTAAACTAACACCTCTGTGGTTGCTACATTCATTGCGAATACCCTTTTCGAAAATGGGCACTACTATCGATTCACCCGTTGTCTGGGACGGTCTCTTTCTCTGACCGAATAATACAAACTGATCCATGCCATCTGATCCACTATATCCTTTAGCTATCAGGACGACCCTGTGACTAAGCCCAAGCGAGGCAGTCGCGCTCATGGATCACTTTAGTACATGAAGTGAATGCGTCTGTAGGAAGCACTGAAAGGAGGCTAACGGCGCGAATAAAATACTAATAACGATAACCGTTCAGCTACAACACCATTTCGGTGCCTAGATCACATGCCACCCGAAGGAAGCACGAGGGCTGGGATACTGCCAGGTTGCCAAAGCCTAGGCAAGGGAAGTCGAGAGGCAGAGGTCGAGTTCGAACCACGGAGCTTCAGGTTAGTAAATTCGCGCTCTAACCACTTCGGCCATCTCGCCCAACAGTCTATTCAACAGGGCTTATGCTTCGTTTTGGTCTTCAAAGATGAGTGCGATGTCATCTGCGTACTCCATATCGACAAGGCTCTCCACAGCAACAATTTGAACACTGGGGTTTTGAAGACTTTCCAGCGTTCGCCTCATTATTTCATCAATGATGAAGTTGAACAGGAATAGAGAGAGTGGACATCCTTGTGGGTCACCACCTTTTGCAGGGAAGCTTTTTGAGAGCTCACCAAACACTCTCACTCGCCCAGAACAATGCGAATATAGGGATCCGATTATGTTCACAAACTTCTGGGGTACACCCTGCTGAGCAAGTGTAGTTAACAGCACTGACTAATGGACAGAATCAAACGCACCTTTGAGGTCAAGGAGTACGAAGACTGTGGGTCGTCTGTACATGTGGCGTTGCTCTAACGCCTGACGGAGTGTGAAGATGTGGTCAATGCAGCCTCTACCCGGTCGAAATCCCGCTTGATTCTCACGAGTCAAGGTTTCGCGTGCCATCGTAAGACGACGAAGAATCAATGACGCCAG